>JAJPUD010001787.1:80010-93839 GCA_023553655.1 Myrmecobius fasciatus | reverse complement strand
ATTTAGGCATATAACCTAAGTATACAAATCAAACATTTACTGATAATAATTCATTATTTTGTATCCTTCATATTCAGTTATGAGATCTTATATGGGTATACAAATCACAGTTTAAGAAGCTGGATACTAGATGTATTTTTACACCTGTCTTAAAAAAGTTTTTAGAACCAAAGAAATAGTAATATCACATACCATATTTGGGTGAGTTTGTCCAGAAGCACAATAAGGATAAAAATTATGACAAAGTATGAAGATACCAAATAAGTATATACATTGGTTATCTAACTTGCCACTCCTTTCAAAAATTAAATCAAGGTACATGAAAAGTAAGTTGAACTTAATTTGTAAAAAGTCATAAAATGACTGAAAATTTTATAATAAGACCTACAAAACATTGCAAATGTCTGTGATGGAATGTTTATGGGTAGACATGGACAAGAAATGTACAAGTCATGAATGTGTGGATGTGCTGTTATTCCTTTGTGTTCCTTTGAGACAGTATCTACATAATTAATTAATAATTAAGATTGTGGATCCATCAAAGTAATAATTACTTAGGTATATTGAGGGTCATTATAGAAATGGACAGCTTGTATATTATGTAGCTTCTATCAGAAAAGAAAAGGATGACATGGAAAATGATGAACACTGAAAAGGAGAAAAAAAAATTGTATCTTAATGGCCAAAAAATGATTGTTGGCTTGTGATATTTCTGAATCAGGTGTGTGTACAGTCAAATCACTGGCAAGTTACTACCAATTAGAGAAAAGATAAAGATGAGAAAAAGTTATAACATGTAAGCACAGCTACTACAATGTACCCTATTTTAAAAGTTGAGGAATCTGAGAAATGGGAGGGATTTAAAAATAAAGGCTGATTATTATCATTTTAGAAACAAGCTTAAGTGATGTCAAACAATTACTACAATGAGAAGTACAAAAGAGCCAAGAAAGCACCATGTTTCTCGGTGACCCAAGTAGCAGACAAGGGCAAAACTAGGTTAGAACATATGTTTATTTGCAAAACATTTAAAAAGTGGATAAGGCAAGATTAAAAGGTATTGCTTCATAAAACAGTGAAAAGCAGCACAGTGGTGAAGGATTCTGGGCATGAGATCAACTAAGCCAGCTAATCTCAAGAGAATTTAAAGATGAAAATGGAAGGACAACAAATAGATGTGAATCTGGTCTTTAATAGCTCAGTATCCTTTGTGAAATATGAGGAAGGAGAAATGTCAATCATGAAAATGATATTGGGAAAAATAGCTGAATCTGACTAAAACATTGAGAGAAAATTGTATTGGAGAGAATGTAATTTAAAAAGCAAGCTTGAATTCATTTTCAGGATACCCAAAGATTATAAAATAAGAAATTATAGAAGGAAGAATGGAAGGAAGGAAGGAAATGAATATTTATTAAGCACTTACTGTGTACCAGGCATGGTACTAAGCACTAGGGGTATAAATGCAATAAAAAAGAATGCCAATTTTAGCCTTCAAGAAAGTCACTTTCTATTGAGGGAAGACAACATATGCAAAGGAAGGAAAATGAAGATTAGCCAGTCCTTCCATTAAATGGAGGCTCCAGACTGGGGAAAAAAGAGCAGACTTTGCAAAAGGATGATCCATGGTGAAGGCATAGGCTGTGGAGGTGTTTGGTTGTTATAGCGTGAGAAAGTTCCAGGTGCTAAGGAACTTCCCAGGATGAGCCAGAATTAGAGGGGCATGAGTTTGAGTCCAGAGGATAATACAATGACTGACTTTATTACTAAGAAAAGGCAAATGAGAATATAGCAATAATTACTTACTTGTCTACTTTCTCCTCTTTATAAAGTTTTTTTTTATCAAAAACAAAATCCGTTAATGTATCAAATGTATCCTTAATGAAAATATGAGAAGTTTACAAGCAGGCTTTAATAGTGATTCCTCATAGCAGATCACATCTTCAGTCCCACAATTGACTAAGATACTGAGAATACAAGATCCTGCTGGGTTTAATAAGTACAGTTACTACAATGTGACCTGTTTTAAAAGTTGAGGAATTTGAGAAATGGGAAGGATATAAAACTAAGGACTGATGATTTCTTAGACAAGTTTAACTGATGTCAAACTATTAGTACAATAAAAAGTACAAAAAAGCTAAGAAAATACCATGTTTCTTGGTGACCCAAGTATCAGACAAGAGCAAGAAAAAGAAAAGAAAGAAACAATTGACTCAGTAGGGCAGACATACATCTTTAAAAGATTCTATTCAACAGTCTTGTCTCTCATGCACATATTAAGATCATACAGGAGTTTCTAATAAAAACAATTATATGGCTAACTGCTTAATACTTTTCTGTTATTAATATTGATTAAGCTACATAACTGACACACTAGTCACAAGTCATGGAGGATGGACTATGCAAAATCTAAATAGAAAAGTAATTCCCATTAGTTGTGGAGGTTGTTCAGATAACCCCATTTCTGGGTGATATTGTGAAGATTGAACGGACCTCATAACAATATAGGCTCTCCTCAGTAAGGATCAAGTGAGATCCACTGCCACTCAAAAGAAATTTCCTAGTAATTCTTGTATGATACTAAGTTCACAGATTCAGTTAGAAATAACTATAGGCCATTTAGTATAGCTTCTTAATTTTACATATAAGCAGTTTAAATGAATTACCCTGGGTCACAAAGATAGTAAGGAAAAATCAAGTGAATGATGGTCAGCCTATGGACTTAGAACATTAGTACATTTATTTTGAAATGGTAGTGGAGATTGACAATGAACTGAACCCAGATTTGAATGAGAAGAATTTAGGTTTATATCTCATTGGAAAGTTGCCCAGCACTTTGAATTATCCTAAGTTGCTCCTTTTCTCCAAGGCTCTCTTTTTTAATAATAGTGTTCTCTCAGAAATCCTGAGTGCAGATTATAAACCACAATAACTTCAAAAGATGATGGTTAGCTAACACATGTTGCCAATACTGATTTTTGAGCAAGAAACGGCATAAAAATTTCATCAAAAATATATATGAGTGAAAAAGAAGATGAATTGGTTATGTAACTATAGTAAACTATTAATAGAGGGTTATCCTGATGTTGTACTTATAGTCACAAAATTTTTCAAGACTCAGGGTCTTGACAGAGTCTGACAGATTTATAAAAGATATGGACAAGAATTGTTCAAAATCACTCTAGGCCAGGCCTTTGACCAGTCCAGTAATTCAGCTTGGGGTTTAAAACAAAATAAGGGACTTGTGTATTATTAGATGCAGACAGACCCACATTTACTGATAGTTCTTGAATTAATAAAGCTTCTCAAATTAAAAGCATATAAAACTACCCTCTTATTCTTTCTGCACAGAAATAGCTCAAGATAAATGAGGAAGACATTTCCCACAAACAGTGTTCTAATGAAACCTTTGACAACTTTTCCTCCCATGCTGAATGTTTTTATACTTAAAGGAGCCTATTTTCCTTTAAAGGAACCAAATTTCCTTTATGCCTAGCCTTAATGATACTGAAACCACTTTCTAGTTTTTAAATCAAAAGGTGGTAGATTAAGGATAAAGGGGAAGAGAAAACAAGGAGGCAAGAGTGGAAGGAAAATGAGGAAGGAGAGTGTCCAACTTTGAATCTCACTGGCAGTCAGGTTGCTTTTCTTCAGCAACAGCCCTGAGTACCCCAATCAACATTCAAGCAAAGCCATTTTATCTTCTATCCCAAAGAATAATATTGCTAGATACAGTTAGTGAGCGATAGAATTATAGAACATCAAAGTTGGAAATTGTTTCAATTGAAAAGTATCTGGTTAAGCTCTTATATGAACAACAGTCTTTTCTATGGCATCACTGAGATCATGGAGCCATCACAGTATTGAAGCAGCTTCTGAAGGTGGGTATGGAATTGTGCTGAGTAGTCAGAGAAAACTGGTTTAAAGGTGAGAGACTACTAGCATGGGACTTTATATTATTGGAAGGCCTATTTCATCTATTCAAAGGAACAAAAAAGGAATTTGTGGATAGTGTAGGTAGCTGGCTGGGAAAGGATGGTCTTTGAACAATGTGGAAGCAAGATTTATTTCTAGATTGGATATGAGGCTTAAAAAATATAAGAGAATCAGAGGTGATTATTGTTAAGTAGCATAAGCCTTTTAACTAACCAGAGGATTAACTGTACGGTAGGGTTTTTTTTTTTGTTGTTGTTGTTGTTGTTGTTGTTGTTATCAAAATAGATTAGTAAACTTCTCAACAATACCATGTCAAAAATGAAATATGCTAGGAAGAAAAAGACATTTTTTCCTACACAGGAGCGAGAAAACCTGTTAGCCAGGGTCATGGTTTATGACCATCCCAATACATGCATTGCATCTTTAATTTGTAGTCAGGATAATCTATGCCACCAACTGTAGCCAAATCACCCTACTATTGTAATGCCTTTCTATGGCCGACTTAGTGACTAGTATCCTGTAAAATGCCATGGAACATTCTAGCCTCTCATTTTATGTCTTCAAAAACCAGTTATCAATTTTGAAGAAATAAGGTTGGAGTTAAATGAGTTACATGTTTCTGCTGTAAGCAGGTAGCAATAATTTCCTTGAAAGAAACTCTCAAGAGTTTAGGAAAAGATGATTTCTTGTGTTTCCAGAATTGTTCTGATGTGATGCCTTCAGGTTCTGACTTAGTTAAAGAACCCATCTTCATAAAATAAAACTAATCCTGAAAATAGGGGCTCTTGTATGCTTAAAACTTATTTTTATAGGAACTAAATCTATCATATGACAGTTGAAAGCAGCATAGCCCATAGCAGAACACATTATTAATGTCTGAGTTTCACTAGAATTCTTTGCTTGTGTAATTCTTTAAATATTTTAAATGTGCTTTTTTTTTCATTTAGCAAGTCTTTTATTCATTTCCTTATTTTTCCTTTCATTTTTCTTTTTTTTTAAAATTTTTTTTTAAATTTTTTTTTATTTGCATAACATATGTGTGGGTAATTCTTCAACAATAACCCTTACATAGCTTTCCGTTACAAATTTTTCCCCCCAACTTCCCCACCCCTTCCCTAGATGGCAGGATATCCACTACATGTTAATTATGTTAAAATATTGGCAAATCGAATATATGTATACATATTTCCAAACTTATCATTGTTGTGCAAGAAAAATCTTATCTACACAAACGATATATCAGATAAAGGAAACACAATGTAAGCAAACATCAATCAAGGAGTATGAGAATGTTATGTTGTGGTCCACATTTCGCATCCCTCTCTCTGGGTGTATATGGCTTTCTTCAGTGAACAATTGGAGGTGGTTTGAAACATTTCATTGTTGAAGAGAGCCATGTCCATCAGAATTGATCATCATATAGTACTGTTGTTGCCGTGTATAATGATCTCCTGGTTCTGCTCATTTCACTCAGCATCAGTTCATGTAAGTCTCTCCAGGCCTCTCTGAAATCATCTTGCTGGTCATTTCTTACAGAACAATAATATTCCATAATGTTCATATACCATAATTTATTCAGCCATTCTCCAATTGAAGGGCATCTATTCAATTTCCAGTTTCTAGCCACTACAAAAAGGGCTGCTACAAACATTCTTGCACATGTGGGGCCTTTTCCTTTCTTTATGATTTCTTTGGGATATAAGCCCAATAGAAATGCTGCTGGGTCAAAGGGTATGCACAGTTTGATAACTTTTTGAGCATAGCTCCAAATTGTTCTCCAGAATGGCTGTATCCGTTCACAGCTCCACCAACAATGCATCAGTGTCCCAGCCCTCCCACAACCCCTCCAACATTCATCATTAACTTTTCCTGTCATTTTAGCCAATCTGACAGGTGTGAAGTGGTACCTCAGGGTTGTCTTGATTTGCATTTCTCTGATCAACAGTGATTTGGAGCACCTTTTCATATGACTATAAATAGTTTTAATTTCATCCTCTGAAAATTGTCTGTTCATATCCTTTGACCATTTATTGATTGGAGAATGGCTTGAATTTTTATAAATATGAGACAATTCTCTATGTATTTTTGAGATGAGACCTTTATCAGAACCCTTGAATGTAAAGATGATTTCCCAATTTATTACTTCCCTCCTAATCTTGTCTGCATTGATTTTGTTTGTACAAAAACTTTTTAACTTAATATAGTCAAAGTTATCTATCTGGTTTTCAATTAAGAGTTCCAGTTCTTCTTTGGACATAAATTTATTCCATCTCCAAAGGTCTGAGAGGTGAACTATATTACATTCCTCTAATTTACTTATAGTATCACTCTTTATATCCAGATCATGAACCCATTTAGATCTTATCTTGGTATGTGGTGTTAGATGTGGGTCAAGCCCTAATTTCTTCCACACTAGTTTCCAGTTTTCCCAGCAGTTTTTGTCAAATAGTGAATACTTATCCCAGAAGCTGGGGTCTTTGGGTTTATCAAAAACCAAATTGCTATAGTTATTGCCTAATTTGTCTTGTGATTCTATCCTATTCCACTGATCGACTACTCTATTTCTTAGCCAGTACCAAATGGTTTTGATGACCGCTGCTTTATAATATAGTTTTAGATCTGGTACAGCAAGTCCACCATCTTCAGCCTTTTTTTTCATTAATCCCCTTGAAATTCTAGACCTTTTGTTTTTCCAAATGAACTTTGCTACTATTTTTTCTAGATCTGTAAGATAATTTCTTGGGAGTTTGATTGGTATGGCACTAAATAAGTAAATTAGTTTGGGTAGTATTGTCATTTTTATTATATTCGCTCGTCCTACCCATGAGCATTTTAAGTTTTTCCAATTGACTAGGTCTGATTTGATTTGTGTGGAAAGTATTTTGTAATTTAGTTCATATAGTTCCTGACTATCCCTTGGCAGATAAATTCCCAAATATTTTATACTATCGACAGTTATTTTGAATGGAATTTCTTTTTGTATCTCTTGCTGCTGAACTTTATTGGTAATATATAAAAATGCTGATGATTTATGTGGATTTATTTTGTATCCTGCCACTTTGCTAAAGTTGTGAATTGTTTCTAGTAGTTTTTTAGTTGAGTCTCTAGGGTTCTCTAAGTATACCATCATGTCATCTGCAAAGAGTGATAATTTGGTTTCTTCACTACCTACTCTGATTCCTTTTATCTCTTTTTCTTCTCTTATTGCTGAAGCTAACATTTCTAATACAATATTAAATAGTAATGGTGACAGTGGGCAGCCTTGTTTCACTCCTGATCTTACTGGGAATGGTTCTAGTTTGACTCCATTACATATGATGCTTGCTGAAGGTTTTAAGTAGATACTACTAATCATTTTAAGGAAAAGCCCATTTATTCCTATACTCTCCAGTGTTTTTAATAGGAATGGGTGTTGGATTTTATCAAAGGCTTTTTCTGCATCTATGGAGATAATCATATGGTTTTTATTAATTTGGTTATTAATATAATTGATTATGCTAATCGTTTTCCTAATATTGAACCAGCCCTGCATTCCTGGTATAAATCCTACTTGGTCATGATGTATTATCCTGGGGATGACTTTCTGTAATCTTGTTGCTAAAATCTTATTTAAAATTTTTGCATCAATATTCATTAGGGAAATGGGTCTATAGTTTTCTTTCTCAGTTTTCTCCCTACCTGGTTTAGCTATCAGCACCATATCTGTGTCATAGAAGGAATTTGGTAGTACACCTTCTTTCCCTATTTTTTCAAATAGTTTATATAGTATTGGGATTAATTGTTCTGTGAATGTTTGGTAAAATTCACATGTAAATCCATCTGGTCCTGGAGATTTTTTCTTAGGGAGTTGATTAATAGCTTGTTCTATTTCTTTTTCCAAAATAGGGCTATTTAAATAATTTATTTCCTCTTCTGTTAATCTGGGCAATCTATATTTTTGTAGATATTCCTCCATTTCATTTACATTATCAAATTTATTGGCATAAAGTTGGGCAAAGAAACTCCTAATTATTACTCTAATTTCCTCTTCATTGGAGGAAAGTTCTCCCTTATCATTTTTGAGACTCATAATTTGATTTTCCTCTTTCCTTTTTCTAATCAAATTAACTAAAGGCTTATCTATTTTGTTGGTTTTTTCATAAAACCAACTCTTACTTTTATTTATTAATTCAATAGTTTTCTTATTTTCAATTTTATTGATCTCCCCTTTAATTTCCAGAATTTCCAATTTGGTATTTAATTGAGGGTTTTTAATTTGGTCTTTTTCTAGCTTTTTTAATTGTAAGCCCAGTTCATTAATCTTCTCCTTCTCTGTTTTACGCAAGTAAGCATCTAGAGATATAAAATTACCCCTTATAACCGCTTTAGCCGAGTCCCACAAATTTTGGTATGTTGTCTCATTGTTGTCATTCTCCTGGATGAAATTTTCGATTGTGTCTGTAATTTGCTCTTTCACCCATTCGTTCCTCAGGATTAGATTATTTAATTTCCAAATAACTTGTGGTCTATTTTCTCCTGGCCTTATATTACATGTGAGTTTTATTGCATCATGATCTGAGAAGGATGCATTTACTATTTCTGCTTTTCTGCAATTGATTTTGAGGTTTTTATGCCCTAACACATGATCAATTTTTGTATAAGTTCCATGAACCCCTGAGAAAAAAGTATACTCCCTTCTATCACCATTCAATTTCCTCCAGAGATCTATCATACCTAACTTTTCTAGCCTTTTGTTAACCTCCCTAACTTCTTTCTTATTTATTTTGGAATTTGATTTATCTAATTCTGAGAGAGCAAGGTTGAGATCTCCCACTAGTATAGTATTACTATCTATTTCTCCTTGCATCTCTCTTAACTTCTCCTCTAGGAATTTGGATGCTATACCACTTGGTGCATATATGTTAAGTATTGATACTGCTTCATTGTCTATGGAACCCTTTAGTAAAATGTAGTTTCCTTCCTTATCTCTTTTAATTAGATCTATTTTTGTTTTTACTTGATCCGAGATAAGGATTACTACCCCTGCCTTTTTTTGTTCACCTGAAGCATAGAAGATTCTGCTCCAGCCCTTTACCTTCACTCTGTATGTATCTCTATGTTTTAGATGTGTTTCTTGTAAACAACATATTGTAGGATTCTGGCTTTTAATCCAGTCTGCTACCCGCTTCCGTTTTATGGGAAAGTTCATCCCATTCACATTCACAGTTAAAATAACTATATCTGTATTCCCTGCCATCTTATTTACCCAGAGTTATGATTATCTCTTCCCTTTCCCCTCTCTCCCTTCCCCCTCCCCAGTACTTTGCTCTTGATGACCACCTCCCACCAATAATCCTCCTCCCTTTATAGTCCCTCCCTCCCCTTTATACCTTTCCCGTAATCCTTCTATTAGTTTATCCCTTTCCTTTTCTCCCCTCCCTCCTACCTTCCCACAAGGAGGGTCAGTGCTTTCTTTGAAGCCAAATGTGTCTGATATACTCTCTTAGAGTCCAATCTAATGAGAGTAAGGTTTACACAATCAATACTCATCGCCCTCCCATGTTCCCCTCAATTATATTAGATCTTCTATGTCTCTTTATGAGATTTTGCCTTATTTTACCTCCTATATTTTTACTTTATTTTGCCTCCTTTTCCCCCCCTCCCCCCTTTTTCTTTTTCAGTATGGTATCCCTTCCACCTCTAATTTCATTTCAATTATTATCAAAGAAAAATTAAATTATACTGCCATTCTTTAAAGGATACCTATAGTAGGAATATAGTTCTCAAGAGTTTTCCTTTTTACCTTTTTATGTTTCTCTTGAGTTCTCTATTTGGAGGTCAAATTGTTTGTTCAGATCAGGTCTTTTCATTAGAAATAGGTGAAATTCTCCTGTATCATTGAATGACCATCTTCTTCCCTGGAAGATGATGCTCATTCTAGCTGGATAACTTATTCTTGGCTGTAATCCAAGTTCTTTTGCCTTTCGGAATATCTGGTTCCAGGCCCTTCGATCCTTCAATGTGGAAGCTGACAGATCCTGTGTAATTCTAATGACAGTTCCTCGGTATTTGAACTGTTTCTTTCTAGCTGCTTGCAATATCTTTTCCTTGGTGCGATAGTCCTGAAATTTGGCCACGATATTCCTTGGGGTTTTAATTTTGGGGTCTCTTTCTGGAGGTGATCGGTGAATTCTTTCAATGCCAATTTTGCCTTCTGATTCTAAAACATCAGGGCAATTCTCTTTCATGATTTCCTGGAAGATAGCATCCAGGTTCTTTTTTTCATCGTGGCTTTCAGGGAGTCCGATAATCCTTAAATTGTCTCTCCTGGATCTGTTTTCTAAGTCAGTTGTTTTTCCTAGGAGATATTTCATATTTTCTTCTATTTTTTCATTTTTTTGTTTTTGTTTAACTGATTCTTGAAGTCTTATTGAGTCATTTACTTCTATTTGTTCAATTTTAATTTTTAAAGTATTATTTCCTTCAGTTATCTTTTTTAGCTCCTTTTGTAGCTGGCCAATTGAATTTCTGGATTCAATGCATTCTTTTTCCATTTTGCCAGTTTTATTTTTCAGTGAATTGTTGTCTTTTTCCAATTCACCAATTTTGTTTTTCAGTTCACCATTTTTATTTTCCAGTGAATTGGTGATTTTTTCCAATTCACCAATTTTGTTTTTCAGTGAACTGTTTTCTTTTTCCAATTCACCAGTCCTATTTTCCAGTTTTTGATATTTCTGTTGCCCTGATCTCAATTTATTTCCCCATTCTTCTTCTAGCTCTCTTTTGAGATTCTTAATGCAATCATCCAGGTAAGCCTTCTGAAAGGGAGACCAACTTAAGTCTGCCTTTGTGGCTTCATCTGGGATTGTTTTCATAATGTCAGGATCTGGGGACTGTTCTATTTTTTCTCCGTAGAAGCTTTCTATGGTGAGAGCTCTCTTCTGCTTCTTGCTCATGATTTGTCAAAAGCCGAGAAAACTGCAACAATTTGTATTTGCCCTGGGGCAGTTTGCCGAGTTGACTTCCGGTCTGAGGCTGGTCGGGCTAGATTCGCACTAGGACCACGTTTTCAGCTGGTCTTGATCCACCCTTTTCCAAAGGCAGATCTGCCAAAGCACCTGCCCGCAAGCAGAGCAAAGTGGCCCAGGCGTCTCCCAGGGGCTTCCTGGGTGCCCAAAATCCGCCCCTCTATCGCAGCCCTGACTTCCGCCCCGGCTGGAGTCTGATCGCGACCAGCGGCCGATTTCCCCTGAGGCTAACCTTCTCAGGAGTTCTTTCATGGTAGATCTTTGATAGAAGTGCGTTGTAGTCCGAATGCTTGGAGTTGCTCTCACTTAGAAACCAGTTGGAAGGCTTACTGTCTGGGTTTGAGGGAATGTCCTGGGAGTTCACAGAGAAAGCTGTCCGCAGTTCGCCATCTTGGCTCCGCCCCCTTCTAAATGTGCTTTTTAATGTTGTTTGAAGTGTGTGACTTTGAAGGTTTTTTTCCCCCTCTCAATTCCCTTTGTTGCTAGGTGGGGTTTTTTCTCTTCAAATTGGTGGGTAAAGTTGACCCATGTGAAAATAGATTAGTAACTTCACTCTTAGTTCCTTATTCCAATGAAATCATAGCATCAGTCCCTATCCCTCTTTCAGTATATTAGGTGATTGTGGTAGAAAAATGATGGGTATGAGGAATTAAAAGAAAGGTTGGGATATATGTGAGTTGATGAAGAGTAGAACAAGAAGAAACAAATAAATAGTTTAAAAAACCACTGTTAATAAAAGGCTTAGTAAGACAAGTCCCCAAACTGAGCAAATAAAAATGTTAAAAATGACAAAAGAATCAGTGATGAAATAAATACACAAAGAATTGCCAGAACACACAATAGGGGGTATTTTATTGAATGATTGAAAAAAAAAAAGAAAATACATCAGTGATTCCATTTTTGAAGACTAACTTATCCTAAGTTAAAAATCAGCCCATTAACCCTATGTCTGCTTGCCTTTGGGTTCACAGTTCTGTATGGCCCAGTGTCTATCTTAATTCATTCTAATGTGGGATTGTAGAGCAGCTTGTTGTTCTGTTCATTTTTCATATGTGTAGTCTACTTCTTAGACTATCAGTTATCTGATTGGCTTCTGCGGCTGAGACCCTAATTTGTGTTCATTTGGCCTTAAATAACCTTTTATGTCTTTTGATTTCATGATGTCATGACTAGAACCCAGGCAACCCTCGGAATATTATAGATATTCTGTGTTTGTATATATTTGTTTGCTCTTTATTCCGTCCTCTACCCCTCCCCCCAATTAGATTGTGAGGCAAGGACTGGACTGCCTTTTAGGGTTCTTTTTGTATCTCCAGAACTTAGTATGGTACCTGGTGGCACATAGCAGGCATTATTAAACACATTGGAGTTACTTTCCTGACTCCTATTTGCTTTGGAGTATTGAGTTCCTAGAAGATAGCTTACTATTTCTTTTTTTAATTTTCTTTTTTTTTAATTAAATCTTTTTTATTTTCAAAGCATTCATGGATAATTTTTCAACATTGACCCTTGTAAAACCTTGTGTTCCAAATTTCCCCCCTTCCCTTAAATGACAAGTATCCAATATATATTAAATATGTTAATATATATATGTATATATATTAAATCCAATATATGTAACATGCATACAATTATTGTGCTGCACAAGAAAAATCAGATCATAAAGGAAAAAAATGAGAAAGAAAACAAAATGCAAGCAAATAAAAACAAAAAGAGTGAAAATGCTATGTTGTGATCCACATTCAGTTCCCACAGTCATCTCTCCTAGTGTAGATGGCTCTTTTCATCACAAGATCATTGGAACTGGCCTCAATCATCTCATTGTTGAAAAACAACTTACTATTTCTTATATTAGATTTCTGGGGAATAGGGAAGAAATAGTTTTCTAGTACACATTGATTATTCAGTTGATTACTACTGGCCAGCTAGAATTAAATTTTAGTTAGGAATATATTTTAAGGTGAGATCATAAGAACAGTTGGCATAAAACATTCTCCATGAAAGACCAGGAACACAAATATGTTAAAAGCCTGAGGAAAAATGGACTGAAGTCTAAAGAACACATATAGCAAAGTTGGAAGTAAGTCCTTTTTTTTTAAGAATCCTCATGAAGTTTCCCTTAGAAAGTGTGGGGAAGGAAAGGTATTTGACTACTAGACTAAAGTTCTATAGAGCCAATGTGTTGACCTCATTGTTGTGTGCCTGTGAAACCTGGACAATCTATCAGCTCCATGACAGGAAACTGAATCACTTCCATTTAAATTGTCTTAGGAAGATTATGAAAATCACAGCCAGGATAAGGTACCAGACAATGAGGTCCTTTTTTTGAGCTAAACTGTCAAGCATTGCAACTCTGCTGCAGAGAGCACAACTCTGATGGGCTGGCCATATCATTTGAATGCCAAATATAGATTTATTTAATAGACTCTTTAATGGAAAATTCATGGAAGACATGATGCAAAGACATCCTCAAGGTTTCCAAAGAACTTCAGAATCAATTGTGTGACATGAGACATTGGTACAGGACTACATAGCATGACATGTCTGTATCAAAGCAGAATTGCAGTGGCTTCAAATAAATTGAAAGATACTGGAATGGTTTGCCATTTCCTTCTCCAGTTCATTTTACAAAGGTTTATTTTACAAAAAAACTGAGGCAAATAGGGTTAAGTGCCTTGCCCAGAATCACACAGATAGTGAATGTCTGAGACTAGATTTTAACATCTTCTTGACTACAGGCCCAACACTGTATCCACTATGCCACCTGTACAGATCTGCTGGGCTCTAAAGAATAGGTCCTTGTAGAGTCCTAGCCCTGCTATTCCTTGCTCAGAAGAGCTCACCTATCCTGAAGCTTCCTTCCCTCAGTAGGTTTAAATTAGTTTG
>JAJPUD010001787.1:43895-80000 GCA_023553655.1 Myrmecobius fasciatus | reverse complement strand
TCACCTATCCTGAAGCTTCCTTCCCTCAGTAGGTTTAAATTAGTTTGCTCTCAGGTCCCTGTGGGGTATGTTGATGGACATAGAGCCAGAGAGCATATTATTAGCTGATTCCTTCTTCCCCTGTGTTGCCTTCTGGTCCAGACAAAAGGCATTTGTTTGACTCCAATTTCTGCATCTCTTTATGCACAGGCCCAAAGGCCTTCTTTTAGCCAATCCAAGTACTTTCTGTTGTCTGGTTTCATTTAATAGATCTTTCCTGACTTGATTAACTGGGTAATTAGCACCCACTTCAATGACTGATGCTGTACAAGTGTCTAGGAATTATTTATACCCATTTTACACTTTTTATTAATTGGTTCAGTAATTCAGTCATGAAGGTTTGAGCAGATCATTTTCTCAGCTACATTAACTGGGATTGGGGGTAGATTTAAAACTTCTCATACTTATTACCTGAAATGTCTTTAAATATTTAATTGTCTACAATGTAGAGCATATAACAAGATCCCTCTTATTCCAAAGCTTATACTCTAATCATAGTGTTCATGTATAAGTTATTAAATCTTAGAGTTTAAGGGACATCAAAGGCCATGTCCATGTCCAAGCAAAGAATCACATCTACAACACTACTGATATGCAAATAGCCACCCCACTTCAAGTTGGAAACTTCCAGGAATAGAAATTTGCTGCTGGGTGCAATGGATAGAGTGGCAGGTCTGGTCAGAAAGATTCATCTTCCTGATTTCAAATCTGGCCTCATACATTTACTAGTTGTGTGATCTGGGCAAGTCTCTTTATCCTGTTTGCCTCAGTTTCCTCATGTGTAAAATCAGCTGGAGAAGGAAATGGCAAATTATTCCTGTGTATCTGCCAAGAAAACTCAAATGAAGTCACAAAGAATTACACACAACTGAAAAATGACAAAGTGATAAGAGACTTACTCCTGCCTCCCCGCCTAAGATAGTGCATTCCATTTTTGGAAAACTCTAGTTGTCAGAAAGATTTTCTATATGTTAAACTGAAATCTATTTCCCTATAATTTTCATCCAATACTTAATGCTAGTCCTGCCCTCCAGGGCTAAGTAGAACAAATCTAATCCCTCTTTCACATAATAACCTTTCAAACATTTGAAAAGGTCTGTCATGTCTTTCTTAAATCTCTCTTCTTTAGGCTAAACATCCCTAATTTCTCAACTGATCCTCATATGGCAGGCCTGTGAGTATCCTCATCATCCTCATCTTTCTCCCCTGATTATGCCTCATTATATCAATATACTTTCTAAAATGAGAACGTCAAAACTGGACACCATAATTCCAGTGTCTATCATTAGGGCAGGATGTAGTGTAATACTGCTATTTTACTTTAAAAATTTAATTTTAAATTTATTAAGTAAATTTAAAGTTATATATATGTATATATATATATATATGGAATAAATGAAATGAAATGGAATGTGGAATAAATTTCCATAATAGGGTATAATAAAAAGAGATGTTTGCACATGAAACTGCAAATCTGTTATGTACAACTTGCTATTCCTTTTAAATACATAATAAGGCTATCATGTACATTTCTTCCTCCCCTTTTCTCTCCCTCTTTCCTGACCTATAAATAACTACCATTAGAAACAAATACGTATGTGTATATGTGTTTTTTTGTGTGTGTGTATGTATGTGTGTGTGTGTTTGTAAAACCATTCTATACATACTTTTATTTATCAATCTTTCTCTGGATACAGATAGCATCTTTAATATGTGCTGTGTAGTTAATTTGGTTACTTATACTATTCAAAATTACTCTTTTGCTCATTCATAATATACATTTCTTTCTCCTCCATCCAGTGTTGCATGGGTCTTGGGCTCACATATAATCTCATTCATGCCCTCTTATGAACCAGTGCCTTGAATTTATGGAACAGTTGACCAAGACTAGGGGTGAAGTTTGTGATTGTGAAGCTAACTGGCCCAAATATAGGACTGAACTAGTGATTGTGATGTCATTAACATCGTGACCTGATCAACTGAGCAATCTAGTTATTATTTAAAGTGAAATATACCTCAACCATACAATACATGCCTTTGTTCAGAATGCATATCCTACTAATAAAAGGAGGTCTTTGGTGATATATATATATATATATATATATAGCATGTATGCAGTACAGGGAAAATAAACTGACCCTGATCTGTGAGATGTAGCAGTTATTGATGATGATGTTTGAGGCATGGGACGATTCTTCAGGATAGAGAAACTAAGTATAGGCTGTAAGAACCAGGGAAGGAACCAAATCCAGTGCTGAATATCTATTCTTATTGCCCTTAGTATACTAAATATTATTTCAGAGCCTTGTATGACTGAGAGTATTTAATAAATATTTATTATTAAATCAATATATTATTTATAATATAAATTTTATAACCACATATTTGTATATTATATAAAACATAATTATATAAATAATATGTAATTTTTATATAAATATAAAATGTAAAAATTAATATATTATTAAATATATATATTTATACAGTGCCAAGCACATGCTTGGTGCTGGGGGGAACAGTCATTTTATTGGGGGATGGGGAGCAGGTAGGCAAAATAAAAGTAAAAAAATATGAAAAGTAAATAAAAAAGAAATATAAAAAATAAATGAGGTGAAGAATACTAGCATCTGGGGGGGAAGATCCCTCAAAGGTGACTGAGAAGAAGGAGTCATATAGGATAAGCAGGTGAGAGCAATCATAAAACCTCAGAGTATCTAGAATAAAAGTGGAATCAATAGTAGCAAATGCTTCCAAGAGGTCAGTAAGGTGGAGACCTGAGAAAAGGCCATGGAATTGAACAAGTAAGAAATTATTGGTATCTCTGGAAATAACAGTTTTAACTGAATGGTGGAATTGGAAGCCAAATTGCAAGGAGTTGAAAAGTGAATGGTCACAAATGCAAGGAGCTTTTTCTACAGCTTTTTCTAAGAATTTCTAAGAGAAATTTAAGATATGATGGAGTAAAATGAAAACTGTTTTTGTTTTCCTTTGTTTTTATATATAAGAATGACCTGGTTTAAGGAGATCTGGTTATATTTGTAGATGGTAGAATAATAGTAAGTAAAGAAATATTGACTATGGCTGGGGTGGTGGTGGGAGGAATAAATTCCTGGAGGGGAAGTGAAGGGAATGGGATCAAAAGTACAAATGCAGGGATTGACCTCTTCAAGGAGAAAGGTCAACTATTTCTCTAAGACTAGAGCACAGGAGAGAATGAGGAATGAGATTGAAGGGATCTGAGATGACAAACTGAAGAGAAGAAGAAGCTCAAGATAGATACCTTCAACTTTCTCAGTAAAATAGCAGATAAGGTCTTTTGCTGAGGAGCAGGGGAAAGGTATAGGTGGTTTGAGGAGAAAAAAAATTGAAACATGCTAGAGAATGTACAATAGGGATAATTGGAAAAGAGTAACAATGAAATGAGATAATTTACATTTGTAGTATGTAGCATGGATTGTATGATCACTTCCATTAATATTTAGTAACATACAAGTAGGAGTAGAAATGTAGATTATGAGGTGGTGGTAAAAATCCATATTTGGAGTGTGGAAAGGTATGAGGGTTCACAGATTAAATGTGCAAGGGATTAAAGAAGAGAGAATTTGAATTGGTTAACTGCAGGGTCAAGATTACAAAGTGAGAAAAATGAAGTAGGCACAGGAAGTGATGAAGTATGAAGATAAGATAGGGTGGTGGAGTGACTGGAGATTGGGGTGAAACATAAGGAGAGCTGGAAAGGAGAATTTCAGTTTTGGATTGCACAGATAAAATCTTTGGGTTATGTTAAGATCACAGGTATGACCTTTTGTGTATGTGATTGAAGCGAGGGTATAGGTCATAGCTATTGAGTAGGTTGATGAACTGGAAGACTGGGATATTTGAGGAGCCATCAGCTTGTATGTTGAAGTCCTCAAGGGGTTGAGATGGAAAAGAATAGAGTTAGGCAGGTACTGAACTCCTTGAGAAAGGAAGGGGCATGACTTGGGGACAGGTATGTAATTCCAGGATCTGTATAAGATAATATAACTATGGAATGAAGAAGCTGATGAGTCATAAGTACAGGGTCTGGAAGTGGCCATACGATTCAAGGAGCAAGCAATTTTCTCCTCCTGAGCTTGGAGTTGTGTATGGGGCTTGAGGTGGGAGGAGAAGAGAAATTCCTAGTACTGGAAAAGGTAAAGGATGGAGTTTTATGAAGGAAAGCCAAGATTTCCATGACTTCAAAAAAGATAGAAAGTATGTGAAATAATATGAAGGACAATTTTTTTAATAATAGATTGGATAGACTTGTGATGGAGAGAGCCATCTGCATCCAGAAGAGAGGACTGTAGGGATTGAGTGTGGATCACAACATAGTATTTTCACCTTTTTTGTTATTGTTTGCTTGCTTTTTGTTTTCTTTCTCACTTTTTTTTTCATTTTGATCTGCACTCTTCTTGTGCAGCATGATAAATGTGGAAATATGTTTATTTAATCTATTTTAACATTTAATTTATTTATTCTACATTGGATCTATTTAATCTCTATTGGATTACTTGCTGTCTTGAGAAGATAGGTGAGGGGAAGGGAGGAGAAAAATTAGGACCATAGGGTTTTGTAAGGGTGGATGTTGAAAACTTTCTTTGCATGTATTTTGAAAATGAAAAGTTATCAAAATAAAAAACAAAACACAACAAAATAGATTGGAGTTCCAGAGGGCACAATAGAAAGAGATAGGACAGTAGAAGAAATGGAGATGAAGTGAATGGTGATGATGAAGTAGAGTATGAAGGACTATAATTTTCTTTTTAATCTTTTAATAAAGCTTTTTATTTACAAAACATATGAATGATTTCTCTACATTGACCTTTGCAAAAACTTTTTTCCCAAGCTTCCTCCTTCCCCCCACCCCTCACCCCTAGATGACAGGCAATCTAATACATGCTAAATAGGATAAATTATATGACAAATACAATACATGTATACATATCTATACAGTTATCTTACTGCACAAGAAACATCAGATCTAGAAAGAGAAGAAGAAAAAAACAACCTAAGAAGGAAAACAAAATGCATGGAAATATTCATAGAAAGCATTAAACTGCTGTCTTGTGGTTCACACTCAGTTCCCACAGGCCTCTCTCTGGATGTATATGACTATCTTCATCGCTGAACAATAGGAACTGGTTTGAATCACATCATTGTTGAAGAGAACCATGTCCATCAAAATTGATCATCGTATAGTCTTGTTGCTGTGTATAATGTTCTCCTGGTTCTGCTGATTTCACTCAGCATCAGTTCATGCAAGTCTCTCCAGGCCTCTCTGAAATCCTCCTGTTGGTCGTTTCTTACAGAACAATAATATTCCATAACATTCATATACCATAATTTATTCAGCCATTCTCCAATTGATGGGCATCTTTTCAATTTCCAGTTTCTTGCCACTACAAAAAGGACTGTCACAAACATTTTTGCACATGTGGGTCCCTTTCCCTCCTTTAAAATCTCTTTGGGATATAGGCCCAGTAGAAACACTGCTGGGTCAAAGGGTATGCACAGCTTGATAACTTTTTGAGCATAGTTCCAAATTGCTCTCCAGAATGGTTGTATCCGTTCACAGTTCCACCAACAATGTATTAGTGTCCCAGTTTTCCCACATCCCCTCCAACAGTTATCATTATCATTTCCTGTCATTTTAGCCAATCTGACAGGTGTGTAGTGGTATCTCAGAGTTGTCTTAATTTGCATTTCTCTGATCAATAGTGACTTGGAGCACCTTTTCATGTGACCAGAAATAGTTTCAATTTCTTCAGGACCATAACTTTCTAATATAAAATCATCATTGAGAAATGAAAAAATAGGCTCAGCAAGAAGTGACATGTATTAAATGCCATACAACCAGTGAGAATTTGATTTGAAACCACTAGCCAGATATGAGTTTTTCTCAATTTAGCCTTTGACTCTGAATCATAGGGATTCAAGAGGAAGAAGAAAATGTTTGTTAGCCATAGGACATCAGACTCTTACACCTTTCTCTTCCTAGTAGAGGAGGTTGCTTTATCCCAGATGCCAGTTCAGATACTGCTTTATCATCCCTGAGAGAGAGCAAGAGCTAATCCTGTGGTGGTCTATGGGCTCGGCTGTCAAGTGGTAAGGCACCTATTAGCATGGCAAGAGCCTAATGTGTGAGTTCTTAGTAGTTATGGAGAGCTGAGGCTGAGGTGGCAGCTTTAATCACTGTGAGTAGTGGGCCTGGCATCAAGAAGATATGAATTCAAATCCAGCCTCAGACAATAGCTGTATGATCCTGAACAAGTCACTTAACTCAATTTGCCTCAGTTTTCTCATCTGTAAAATGAGCTGGAGAAGGAAATAGCAAACCATTCCAATATCTTTGCCAAGAAAACCCCAAATGGATTCATGAAGAGTCAAAGAAGATTGAAAAACAATTTAACAACAACTTCAGAGTTATTCCTCATAGGTACTGAAATTGTTGTCCTGTGATGAAAGTTGATTTGTGAACAAGTCATTTCGAAGAGCTTAGGTTATATATGCTCTTATCTTTCAGTAGAGGGAAGTCATGCTCTGTCTATCTTCCACAGCCCATTAAGCGTATACAGTTTCTTATTAGATTTAAGACCTTGAATCCAGTGATTTGATGAGAATTTTTATTATGAATTTGTGGCATTATTAATGAAGCATTTTTTTGTTTTAGAATCACAGAACTGGAATAGAATTAAAGGAGTAAATTAATCCATCCCTTAATCTTCAGGCAGAAACATTTCTAATCCATTTCAGAAAGGTTCACATCATCCAGAGAAAGAAAAATCATAATCTCTACTTTACCATGATTAATCTTTCTAATAACTTTTTCAACATTTTTTCACAGTTTGATGATTTTTTTTTCTTTTTAGACCAGGAATCAGGAGACCTGTATTCCAAGCCTAGGTCCCTTGTTAATTATCTATATGATTCTTGATTAGTCAGCCTTTTCCTTATTAAATAATATATATTTAAAAGTAAGTGGAACAGTGAAAACAGTGAACAGTGAAGTGGAATTAGGTCAGATCATTTTTATGAATTTTCAGGTCTGATTTTTCTCTTTGGAAAAATTTTAGTGAGAGAGAAGAAATCTAGAAAATTTGTTTAAGGTTCAGACTCATTTCAAGAGGTTTTGTTTTGTTTTGTTTTAAACAAATTTAGCTTGTAGAAAACTTTGTTCAGGCACTAGGCTCATTTGTGTCTTACTCCACAGTATAAAGATTTCTGTTTTTTCTGTTAATCATGGTCTTGTGAGTAATCATGATCAACCCATCTAAAAGTATTCAATCAATAAATGGACTCAGGGTACTTTTTAGAGAAATGAGGAGGATTGTTTAAAAGATATTTTGAGAGAGAGGTAAAAGGAGACTACAACAATAACAACATCAAATAGTAAAACTCAGTTATTAAGTACTTTGCCTATATTAGCTCATTTGATTATCTCAACAACCCTTCGAGGAAGGTAGACCAAGTATAACATCATGATGATGATAATGATAAGAGACAGGGACTTGACCTGTGATTTTATTCTGTAGAAAATGCCCAAATGAGGAAACTCCATTTCCCAATGTAGATCAGGAACTTTTCTGCAGTTTATGGTCAGAGAAGTTCCTCAAGCATGGAGACATTGGATGACTGGCACCAGATTACATAGGCTTCAGTGATAATGAAAATATAATAGATATATTAAATCACATTTATATAT
Organism: Myrmecobius fasciatus; assembly: GCA_023553655.1. NCBI lineage: Eukaryota > Metazoa > Chordata > Mammalia > Dasyuromorphia > Myrmecobiidae > Myrmecobius > Myrmecobius fasciatus. Next base: position 72,235 of record JAJPUD010001787.1, on the reverse strand, counting down.
GATTTGTATATATATATATACTTTATATATATACATATTTAAAGTATGTATATGTTATATATGTACCTTATATATTATATATAATATTTATACACATAAACTTTATATATATACTTTATATATACATACACACATAGATATATACATATAGACATACACACGCATATATATGTATATATACTTGCACGTATAGAATCTTTCCTTTTCTGTTAGATGTCTCATTTGACTTTCACAATAATCTTGTGAGGTAGAAAGGGCAAATATTCTCTTTATCATGAGGAAACTGAGGCTCAAAAAAATTGAGTGTTTTGCTCATTGTTATACAAAGGTTCAATGTATGTTCTTTAGTTGTTTGTTCAGTAGTTCCAGTCCTGTCTGCTTCTTTGTGACCCTATTAGGAGTTTTCTTACCAAAGATACTACCCTGGTTTGTTATTTACAAATAAAGAAACAGGCAAACAGGATAAGTGACTTGCCCCAGGTTACACAGCTACTAAGTATCTGAGATCACATTTGTACTCAGATGTTGCTGACTTTAAGCCTGGGGCTCTATCCACTGTGCTACCTTAATATATATGTTCAGAAGTTTTTAAAATATTGCTTTATTTTCAATGTACTCATTTATTTTTAAGGGCTATTTTTATTTCAAAGGATTGCTCTAACTTCATATTACATATAGTGCTTGCAACATTGTTGACATTCAAATGGTAGTTGCTAAGATCTTCATATGCTCTCTAAATAGAATGTTTAATATTTAACACTACCATTTCTGAGGTTGCATAAAAAAGAAAAAGTTGTTAGTCTTGGTGCAGAATTAGTAAAATGCTTCATTAATAAAGAATAGCAGCTATTTATGTATAGCTATCTTAAATGCTGGGGTCACTTTCATAAATCTTTCCCATGCTTATAAATTGATGTATTCAAGTTGTAATTCAACTGGGATCTCTCAAAGCACTGGAATGCCTGCTTAACTGGTTTTATTTATGAATGTCTTTTCTCCCTTTATGCCAGGCCCATAGGGTTTTTGGGAGGCCTTAGTTTTTTTCTTAATAATTCTTTATAATAACTTTGAATAGGAGAAACATCTGGTTCTGTCTTTTGAATTTTCCAAAGTTTATATGTTAAAAGAGAAAATATGAGCAATAGAAAAATGGTATATTAGGAATGGCCTGGGAGTAACACCTGGCCAAGTCTACACATGGACTTCTATTCTTTTGATTACTGTTTCAGACAGAGTCAGTATCAGGAAACAAGCCATCTTCTTGATTATATAGATACATTCCATTATAATATAATATAACAATGTAATATAATATGATATGATATGATATAATAGGAATGTCTGTGTGAGATAGATATGAGGGAAATTTAGGACTAATGACTTTTAGACTGAGTATAGCTGACTTAAAACATGAGTGTAATCTCAGCTCTATTTAAAAAGTGTTAATTTTAGCATCTTTTACATGTAAATGAGATTACAGGAAATAATTAACTTTGGCCTTTGCCTGGAACAAATATTGTTATCAATTATAATACACATATAGGCAACACAAACATATATACACATACACATGTATATATGTAGATATGTCACAACAATGGCATGTTTATGCATTTATGCATGTTCATAAACACATGTTGCTTTAAGATTTATAGAGCACTTTATAAATTTAATTTACACTACAACTCTGTTAGGTAGATGCTATTATTATTCCTATTTTACAGATTAATATTTAGTGCCAGGTGAGTACTGGATAAACATTTCAAAAAATAAAAGACTGGGCATTTTTAGAAAATGAAATTGTTTCAAACTTAAGAGAATACTTTCAGTGGAATCAAGGGAAAAGAGTAGAATCTCCCTCCTTCCACTGGATAGAGACCAAATTGACAAGTTCTTCCCAAGGTAGTTAATAATTATCATGTGATTGGGTTACCGGAAAGCCCTGTCATATGGGTCAGGTTGGATGTGGCCATAATTCAGACCTAACTTTTTACCTCATTGCCCTTAGGAAATAAAAGATTCAGCATGTGGAACAACTTCATACCTAACTGCTTGACAGCACTTAGAGATACCTCTGTGAAGGAAATGTTACATTGGTGTGTGGAATAGATGCTACTGGGTATGAAATAGCCCACTCATTGTCCAAGAGGCTGCCCCAAGTCTCACCTTAAAAAGACCCACCTTTTTAAGGAATAATGTAACCTACCTTCCATTTCTACAGAGCTTTACATTTATAAGGTGGTTTGGAATCATAGGTTAAAAGCTTATAGGCTGTTAAATGATATCTAATAAGTTACTTTCCCTCGATCTCATAACTAAGAAGTGTCTGAGGCAGGATTTCAATTCAACACCAAGTCCAGCACTCTTGACCCTCACAATGTCCCTATGAATTAGATTTGGTGGGTGGTAGTTTTCTTAATTAACTGGGGAAACATAGAAACAAAGCAGAGTCAAGCTCTTTTGTCTCTTAAGTTTACTTTTTTTTCTCCTCAATTACATATGAAAACAAATTTTTAACATTTGTTTTAAAAAATTTTGTTTCAAACTCTATTTTTTCTTCTTTCCTTGCAATAGTAAACAATTTAATATAGGTTATATATGTGGTCATACAAAACGTATTTCCATGTTAGTCCTATTTTGAAAAAAAAAAAAAAAACCACAGACAAAAAAACCCGTATAATAAATAAAGTGATAAATAGTATGTTTCAATCTGTATTCAGTCTCCATCAGTTCTTTCTCTGGAGGTGGATTGCATTTTTCATCATAAGTCCTTTGAAATCATTTTAGATTATTGTGTTGCTGAGAAGAGCTGAGTCATTCACAGTTGATCGTCATACAATATTGCTGTGAGTGCAAAATATTCTCCTGGTACTGCTCATTTTACTTTGCATTACTTCTTCTAAGTCATCATTTCTTACAACACAAAAGTATTCCATTATGATATCCCACAACTTGTTCAGCCATTCCTGAACAGATGGACATCTCAATTTCCAATTCTTAGCCACCACAAAAGAGCTGCTATGAATATTTTTGTACAAATAGGTCCTTTCCCTTTTTTGGCCCTCTTTGAGATATCATCTTAGTAGTGGTATTATTGCATTAAAGGATACACACAGTTTTTTAGCCCTTTAGACATTGTTTCAAATTACTCTTTAGAGTGCTTGGATCAGTTCACAGTTCTACCAAGAGAGCAGTAGTTTTCCAATTTCCCCCTCTAAAATTTATCATTTTCCTTTTCTGTCATATTAACCAATTTAATAGGTGTGAGTTGGTTTCTCAGAGTTGCTTTAATTTGCATTTCTCTAATCAGTAGTGATTTAGAGCATTTTTTCATGATTAGGCAGTGACTTGTGTTCTTATAAATTTGATTCAGCTTTTTTTTTTACTTGAGAAATGAGGCCTTTGTCAGAGATACTTCCTATAAAATTTCCTCCCAGCATTCTGCTTTTCTTTTAATTTTGGTTGTATTAGAATTGTTTGCACAAAACATTTTAAATTTAATATATTCAAAATTATCCATTTTATATCTCTTAATGTTATCTATTTTTTGTTTGGTCATAATTATCTTCCTTTATCCCTGGATCTGATGTGTAAACAATGCCATGCTCCTTAATTTGCTTATGGTATCACCTTTATGTCTAAAATCAGCATCGTTTTTGACTTTATCTTGCTATATGTTCTAAGATGTTGGTCAATTTACTGTGTTTTCAAAAATAATGTAAAGAAAGTTTTGGTCACTGGGGCAGCCTTCAGTTTGGGTGTTTTTTTTTTGGGGGGGGTGTTTTTTCAAGTTTGAACTAAGTGAAATGTTCAGATTCACTAAAACTTCCCAGTTTCATTCACTGTTAACATATTCCTGCCTCCTTTATTTTATCCTTACTCTGATTCTCTCTTCCCTCACAATCTTCTCTACTATCTATTAATGCTTGTTTTTGTTTTGTTTGGTTTTCCAGAGATCCTCTTGGAATTACGAATCTACTTCTCTGACACTTAGAGTGACAATTACCCTTGGAGTATAACATCTACTGAGAGTTAAGAGATGCAAAATTAAGGTAAGAGGGAGAAGAATACACTAAGCTTTTCCTTTGTGATTCCTTAAGTATTTTGGAGTTTTGACATAAATTTGCCATATCTGTATTGTAATTGACTCTTTTAGCAATTGGTAATAATTTTTTTCACTGAGTGAATTGTTTACAGCTATGAAATTAAAGTTCAGTTGTTTTGTTTCCCTAAGAAGTGAAGATGTGTGTATAGAGAAAGAGATCAGGAATGACAATGGTAGGAATTTAGGTCAGCCAATTGCTTTCTTTAATCTGATTATCAGCAAGCTTGAGTAAATTAATAATCAAAATATTGACATATATTTGTTGGGTATTAGTGTGGTTGCTTCTAATGATGAAACCATGATAATTTGTTTTTACAAATTATGCTGCATGTTATATGTGTGTGTATGTGTATGCATATATACACACATATATTTAAAGTAGATTAAGGTAGAGGAAAAATTTAAGAAAGAGATTGAGATCTGAACATGTTTTATTTTCAATTAATACTTATTTTCTCTTTTATCTCTTACCAATTTAAAAGGAAAGAAAAAAAATCCTTATAACAAATTGCATAGTCAAGTAGAGCAAATTCCTATATTAGCTTTACCCAAACATGTATATCTCAGTCCATGTATTTTAGGTCATTACCTATCAAGAGATGAATAGCATATGCCTCATATACCTTATCTCATCATTACTCATGAAATGTGATTGGTTATTGTATTGATCAGAGTTCTTTAGTTTTTCAAAGTTATTGGTTTTATTCACTTCATTTTGATTCATTTCATGTAAATTCTTCTATATTTCTCTAAATCCATCCCTTTTATCATTTCTTATAATACAAAATTACTCCATTATATTTATATACTATATTTGTTCATCTATTTCACAATTCATCAGTGCCCTCTTAGTTTCCAGTTTTTTGCTACTATAAACTAGATGTATTTTTGAATATATGTCTTTTTCTTTTTTCTTTGATCTTTTCAGGGTTTATCCTAGTAGAGTTGTTGATGGATCAAAGGATATGTACAGTTTAGTGACATTTTGGGCATAGTTCCAAATTGCTTTCCAGAATGGTTGTATCAATTCACAGTTCCACCAAACATACATTAAATGTGCTGGTTTCCTTGAAGTCCTTCTAGCCATTCTAATTTTGTTGTTTTGTCATCTTTCCCAATTGATAAGTATTAGATGGAACTTCAGAGTTGCTTTAACTTTCATTTCTTTATGTATGAATGATTTGGAGCATTTTTGATATGGCTACTGATAGCCTGGATGCCTTCCTTTGAGAACTAACTACCCATTTGTATCTTTTGATGATTTAATGATGGAAAATGATTCTTACATTTAAGTATAAGTCATTCTTTTGTTTATCATGGAAATGACACCCTTCTCAGAGAAATTTGCTGTAAAGATTTCTTTTCCCTTCTAACTTTAGTTGTATGTTTGTATATTCTTCTCATGCAGAAATATCAAGTTCCATTCCCTTCTTCCTTTCTATAATAGCTTAATTCTTTCAGTCTTTTGTTTGTTTTCCCTTATCAAACTTTCAGGATTGAACCAATCTACTCCTAAATCCTCAGATTTTCTTCTTTAACTTCCTCAGCACTCTGATGAGTTTGAGATTGTGAAGAGATATTTGTTTCTTCTCTCCCATTTTCCATTTCAAAATTTCTACTCAGTTCTGGTCTTTTCATCAGAAATATTTAAAAGTCCTCTATTCCAGGACTTCCTAAACATTTTTTCCATTTGTGACCCCTTTTTGCTCAAGAAATTATTATGCAACCCCATCTTGAATCTGAGTAGAGGTGTTTCTGGCAGCATTTGTACATGTACAGTGCAATTTGGGCATATTGTATGTTTAGAATCAAGGCTGCAGTGAAGTTGTATAATAAAAAATAGGCAGGTGCTGCCAGAAATGCTTTGGATTTATTATGTGCTTGATTTTGAATTAATTTTTTATTGTTGCATTCAGAAACTTTTTTTCAAAATTCAGAAACAATTTCCTATTGTCAAATTTTTCATAACTTCCACAGTTAGGTAAAAAATAAAATAACTTTGAAAAACTAAAGAACTCTGATCAATACAATGAATAGCCATATTTCATATGAATAATGATGAAGTAAGGGATATGAAGATTCACTTCTTGATAGGTAATGACTTAAAATACATAGACTAAGACATATATTTTTGGACAAATCTAATATAGGAATTTTCTTTACTTGACTATGCAAAAAAATTCAGAGTAGGAACACTGAAACCCCTCAGCCTGAGATGCCTTTCTAGGGGCTCCAAAGTCCCTAGCACTGTGCCTTGAAATTCCATGGAGACCCTGAAGATCTAGTGCTCATAAGCTCAAAGAGCCGGAATAACCATAGGATATGGCAGCCATAGGATATGGAATATAGAAGGCTGAAGGCGCCTGTAGGGAGACCAAGCAGGGTTGATCTCACCCAGAAGTGTAGTAGAGGGCAGAACCTAACTCTGGCACAAAGCCCCAATTCAGGAATTAAAATTGAAAATACAAGCACATCAAGGAAACCACCATCCAGTATAAAAATTATCATAGTTCTAGAGATCTGTAAAAAAGAAAGGACTAACTATAAGAATGAAACAGTGGCTTAAAGGAAAAAACAAAAATAACTGATTTTCTACAAATGCTACAAAAACCAGAAAAGTAAGATGAGAGATTAAAAAATGAAAGAAAATCTCTGGAGAAAAGAACTGTAAGGAGAAAAAGTATCCTAGAAAAAAAAACAAGAAAAAATCTTACCTAAGTAATGGATTCCCTGAAAATCCTAATAATCCACAGAGAGAAATTAATGACTCCATAAAATACCAAAAATATTACAACAAAGTCAAGTTAAAAAAACACTTAAGATATCATATATCAAAGATAACTAACCTGGAAAACAGGTTAAGGAGTAATCGTTTAAGAAACATAAAGATCCCTGAAAACCAAAATTAAAACAAAACAAAACAAAACAAAAAATAGATGGGCAATATATTTCAAGAAATCACAAATGAAAACTATCCATATATATAGAACCAGAGAGCAAAATAAGGATTAAAAAGTGTACCAGTCACCTCCTGAAAAAACTTCATAAGAGTAAGTCCCAGAAATATTACAGAAATATTAATCTACAAACAAACTACAGTCAAGATCACATAAGAGCTAGCAGCTTCTAGCTAGGATTCAACAGTATTTCAAAAGGGAAAAGATATGTTTACAACCAAGAATAACTTATACCCTGAAAAGTTAAGTTAAATTCTCCAGAGGAGGAAAAAATGGACCTTTAGTAGAACAGAGCAAAGCTTCTTAAACCCCAGTTGGGGTCACATAACTGAATACACTTTAATTACTGAATTGGGGCTTTGTGCCAGAGTTAGGTTCTGCCCCCTACTACACTTCTGGGTGAGGTCAGCCCTGCTTAGTCTTACTGCAGGTGCTTTAAGCCTTCCATGGCTTCCATATCTTTCGTTTTTCCTTGATCTTTGAACTTCTGAGCACTAGGTCTTCAGGGTCTCCATTGAATTTCAAGGCACAGTGGTCTGGACTTTGAAGCCCCTAGAAAGGTATCTCAGGTTGAGATAGTGGTTGGTAGGGCTTGCAGTGTTCCTACCCTGAATTTTTTTGACTTCTTTGTGACTTTTTCAAAGGGGAAGGAGATATACTATTTTTTAAAAAATTTTTTATTTTTTTTAATAAAGCTTTTTATTTACAAAACATATGAGTGATTTTTCTACATTGACCTTTGCAAAAACTTTTTTTTCCCAAGCTTCCTCCTTCCCCCCACCCCCACCCCTAGATGACAGGCAATCTAATACATGCTAAATAGGATAAATTATATGACAAATACGATACATGTATACATATGTATACAGTTATCTCACTGCACAAGAAACATCAGATCTAGAAAGAGAAGAAGAAAAAACAACCTAAGAAGGAAAACAAAATGCATGGAAATATTCACAGAAAGCTTTAAAATGCTGTGTTGTGGTTCACACTCAGTTCCCACAGGCCTCTCTCTGGATGTATATGATTATCTTCATCACTGAATAACTGGTTTGAATCACATCATTGTTGAGGAGAACCATGTCCATCAAAATTGATCATCGTATAGTCTTGTTGCTGTGTATAATGTTCTCCTGGTTCTGCTGATTTCACTCAGCATCAGTTCATGCAAGTCTCTCCAGGCCTCTCTGAAATCCTCCTGTTGGTCGTTTCTTACAGAACAATAATATTCCATAACATTCATATACCATAATTTATTCAGCCATTCTCCAATTGATGGGCATCCTTTCAATTTCCAGTTTCTTGCCACTACAAAAAGGCTGCCACAAACATTTTTGCACATGTGGGTCCCTTTCCCTCCTTTAAAATCTCTTTGGGATATAGGCCCAGTAGAAACACTACTGTGTCAAAGGGTATGCACAGTTTGATAACTTTTTGAGCATAGTTCCAAATTGCTCTCCAGAATACTTGGATCCGTTCACAGTTCCACCAACAATATATCAGTGTCCCAGTTTTCCCACATGCCCTCCAACATTTGTCATTATCTTTTCCTGTCATCTTAGCCATTCTGATAGGTGTGTAGTGGTATCTCAGAGTTGTTTTAATTTGCATTTCTCTGATCAATAGTGATATGGAGCACCTTTTCATATGACTAGAAATAGTTTCAATTTCTTCATTTGAAAATTGTCTGCTCATATCCTTTTACCATTTACCAATTGGAGAATGGCTTGAATGCTTATAAATTTGAATCAATTCTCTATATATTTTAGAAATGAGGCCTTTGTCAGAACCTTTGAATGTAAAAATGTTTTCCCAGTTTATTGCTTCCCTTCTAATCTTGTCTGCATTTGTTTTGTTTGTACAAAAACTTTTTAACTTGATATAGTCAAAATTATCTATTTTGTGATTAATGATGATCTCTAGTTCTTCTTTGGTCACAAATTCATTCCCCTTCTACAGGTCTGAGAGGTTAAACCATCCTACATTGTTCTAGTTTGTTTATAATATCATTCTTTATGTCTAGATCATGAATCCATTTTGACTTTATCTTGATATACAGTGTTAGGTATGGGTCAACGCCTAGTTTTTCCATATTAGATTCCAATTTTCCTAGCAGTTTTTGTCAAATAGTGAGTTCTTATCCCAAAACCTGGGGTGTTTGGGTTTGTCAAACACTAGATTACTATAGTCATCGACTATTTTGTCCTGTGAACTTAACCTATTCCACTGATCAACTATTCTGTTTCTTAGCCAGTACCAAGTGGTTTTGATGATTCTGCTTTATAATATAGTTTTAGATCTGGTACAGCTATGACACCTTCATTTGCTTTTTTTTTTTATTAATTCCCTTGAAATTCTTGATCTTTTGTTCTTCCAGATGAATTTTGTTGTTATTTTTTCTAGGTCAGTAAAATAATTTCTTGGGAGTTTGGTAGAGCATTAAATAAATAGATTAGTTTAGGTAGTATTGTCATCTTTATTATATTCACTCAGCCTACCTATGAGCACTTGATATTTTTCCATTTGTTTAGATATGACTTTATTTGTGTGGAAATTTGTAGTTTTGCTTCTATAGTTCCTGACTTTCCCTTGGCAGATATATTCCTAAATATTTTATACTATCAACAGTTATTTTAAATGGAATTTCTCTTTGTATCTCTTCCTGTTGGATTTTGTTAGTGATGTATAAAAATGCTGATGATTTATATGGATTTATTTTGTATCCTGCAACTTTGCTACAGTTGTGGATTATTTTTAATAATTTTTAGTTGATTCTCTAAGGTTCTCTAAGTAGCACATCATATCATCTGCAAAGAATAATAATTTGGTTTCCTCATGACCTATTCTAACTCCTTTAATCTCCTTTTCTTCACTTATTGCCAATTTCTAACACAATATTGAATAGTAAGGGTGATAGTGGGCAATCTTGTTTCACCCCTGATCTTCCAGTTTATCACTGTTACATATGATACTAGTTGAAGGTTTTAAATAGATGCTACTGACTATTTTCAGGAAAAGTCCATTTATGCCTATATTCTCTAGTGTTTTTAATAGGAATGGATGTTGGATTATATGAAATGCTTTTTCTTCATCTATTGAGATAATCATATGGTTTTTTTTGTTCATTTGGTTATTGATATAGTCAATTATGCTAATAGTTTTCCTAAAATTGAACCATCTCTGCATTCCTGGTATAAATCCTACTTAGTCATGGTGTATTATCCTGGGGATGATTTTCTGTAATCTCTTTGCTAATATTTTATTTAAGATTTTTGCATTAATGTTCATTAGCAAGATTGATCTATAATTTTCTTTCTCTATTTTCATCCTACCTGATTTAGGCATCAGTACAATGTCTGTGTCACAAAAGGAATTTGGTAGGAGTTCTTCACTCCCTATTTTTTCAAATAGTTTATATAGTATTGGAGTTAATTTTCTTTAAATGTTTGGTAGAATTCACATGTAAATCCATCTGGTCATGGAGATTTTTTCTTAGGGAGATGATTAATGACTTGTTCTATTTCTTTTTCTAAAATGGGACTATTTAAGTAATTTATTTCCTCTTCTGTTAATCTGGGCAATCTATTTTTGTAGGTATTCCTCCATTTCACTTAGGTTATGCAATTTATTGGCATAAAGTTGGGCAAAGTAACTCCTAATTATTGTTCTAATTTCCTCTTCATTGGTGGAAAGTTCACCCTTTTCATTTTTGAGACTAATAATTTAATTTCTCTCTTTCCTTTTTCTAATCAAATTAACTAGAGGTTTATCTATTTTGTTGGTTTTTTCATAAAACCAACTTTTAGTTTTATTTATTAATTCAATAGTTTTTTTACTTTCAATTTTATTAATCTCTCCTTTTATTTTTAGGATTTCAAGTTTGGTATTTGATTGGGGGTTTTTAATTTGTTCTTTTTCTAGTTTTTTCAGTTGCAAGCCCAATTCATTGATTTTCTCTTTCTCTATTTTATGCAAGTAAGCATCTAGAGATATAAAATTTCCCTGTATTACCACTTTGGCTGCATCCCACAAATTTTGGTATGTTCTCATTATTGTCATTCTCTTGGATGAAATTTTTAATTCTGTCTGTAATTTGCTGTTTCACCCATTTGTTCTTTAGGATGAGATTATTTAGTTTCCAATTGGTTTTTGGTCTATTTTCTCCTGGCCTTATATTGCATGTAATTTTTATTGCATCATGGTCTGAAAAAATGCATTTACTATTTCTGCCTTTCTGAATTTGATTTTGAGGTTTTTATGTCCTAACACATGGTCAATTTTTGTAAAAATTCCATGAAACGCTGAGAAAAAAAGTAAACTCCTTTCTGTCCCCATTTAATTTTCTCCAAAGATCTATCATACCTAACTTTTCTAACATTTTGTTTACCTCCTTAACTTCTTTCTTATTTATTCTGTGGTTTGATTTATCTAGTTCTGAGAGAGCAAAGTTGAGATCCCCTACTATTATAGTTTTGCTGTCTATTTCTTCTTGCATCTCTCTGAACTTTTCCTCTAGGATTTTCCATTCTATACCACTTGGTGCATATATGTTTAGTATTGATATTGCTTCATTATCTATGGTATCCTTTAGTAAGATATAGTTTCCTTCCTTGTCTCTTTTAATTAGATCTATCTTTGCTTTTACTTGATCTGAAATCAGGATTGCTACCCCTGCTTTTTTTTGTTCACCTGAAGCATAATAGATTCTGCTCCAGCCTTTTACCTTCACTCTGTATGTATCATTGTGCTTTAAATGTGTTTCATGTAAACAAAATATTGTTGGATTCTGGCTTTTAATCCAGTCTGCTATCTGCTTCTGCTTTTGCTTTATGGAAGAGTTCATCCCATTCACATTCACAGTTAAAATAACTAATTCTGTATTTCCTGCCATCTTATTTACCCTAGGTTATGCTTTTCTCTTTCCTATACCCATTCCCTTCTCCCCAGTATTTTGCTTTTGATGACCACCTTCCTCAAACAGTCCTTCCCCTTTAGAGTCCCACCCCATTTTTTACACCTTTCTCCTAATTCTTCTGATTTCCTTTCTATTAGTCTTTCCCTTTCTTTTCTTCCTTTCCCTCCTATTTCCTTATAAGGTGAGACAAATTTCTTTGTGATACCAAATATATCTATAATTCTCTCAGAGCCAAATCTGATGAGATTAAGATTAACACAATGCTCATCTCCCTCCCTTCTTTCCCTTAATTCTAATAAGTTTCCTTTGCCTCTTTGTGTAACGTGTAATGTAATTTCCCTTATTTTACCTCCTTTTTCCTCTTCTTCCAGTGTGATCCCCTTTCTACCTCTAATTTCTTTTTCATATTATCATAATAAAATCAACTTATACCCTCATTCTCCAAGTATATTCATAACAGAAAATATAGTTCTCAAGAGTTTTTTTCCTTTTTACCTTTTTATGTTCTGTGTTTGGAGATCAAATTTTTTCTTCAGTTCTAATTGTTTCATTAGAAATAGGTGAAATTCACCTATATCATTGAATGTCCTCTTTTTTCTGAAAGATAATGCTCATTTTAGCTGGATAGCTTATTCTTGTCTGTAATCCCAGTTCCTTTGCTTTTTGGAATATCAGATTCCAGGCCCTTGGATATTTTAAGGAGGAAGCTGCTAGGTCCTGGGTGACCCTAATTGTTTCTCCTTAGTATTTAAATTGTTTCTTTCTGGCTGCTTGCAATATCTTTCCCTTGGTGTGATAGTTCTGAAATTTAACTATGATATTCCTTGGAGATTTAATTTTGGGGTTTCTTTTAGGAGGTGATTGGTAGATTCTTTTGATGGCTATTTTACCTTCTGATTCTAAAATATCAGGGCAATTTTCCTTTATGATTTCCTGTAAGATGATTTCTAGGTTCTTTTTTTCATCCTGGCTTTCAGTTCTTGCAGATTTCCATAAGAAGTCACAAGCTATCAGTTTTCATCTCAAGGGTCTTATATATTCTTATTGTTTAGTCATTTCAGTAGTGTCCTACTCTGTGTCCCCATTTGGGGTTTTCTTGGCGGAGATACTGGAATGTTTTGCCATTTCCATCTCCAGCTCCTTTTACATATGAGGAAACTGACGCATACAGGATTAAGTGATTTTTCCAGAATCATACAATTGTTAGTCTAAGGTCAGATTTGAATTCAGGAAGATGAGTCTTCCTGACTCCAGACCCAGCACTCTCTCCACTGCAATACCTAATTGTCTCTTTGTGAATTTTTAGATATTTAATAGATTGGATTGGAGATGAAAAATAATTGGATAAAAGGAATTCCCCCCAAAAGGCAATTAAAGTGTTGGATTTGGGGGGATAAAATGACTAGTATGAGGTGATATTTTTTGTTCTAATTTTTTAATATTGTGTTTCTTTTGGGTGAGATCGTCAGACTTAATCCTTTTTGAGTTGTGGATTTCAATAAAGAGATTCAGTAATATTGCAAAGGTTGATGCAATCAGCAAAATGTCATCTGCCAAAAGGGGCATCTGCAAAACCTCAACATATATAGGGAGTCTCTTTTCCATTTGGACCTTGCACAGGACAGCCTTTATGACAGTGGTAAACAACTCTGGAAAGTATGTATCAGTTTTATACCTCATCTCATATTGTTACCAGAGGATAACTGATTGGCATTTTCTCTATGTTATAAGAGATGTATAAGATCTTAAGGTATGCTTGTCAGGCAGCTTCTTAGAGAAAAGTCTTTGAGATTAAGTTTTCATCTACAAAATCAACAAACGCAAAATGGAATCTTATATTCTCAGCTTCTTTTAGTCATAACTTAAATCGATTATTACTTGCTCTGCTAGTAGCTATTAAGCATCTTTGTCATATGTAAGTTTCATTTCTTTTCTTTGTGAAATGGCCTCATTCTCAATGATAATGAGACTGAGGGTCACTTAGTTGCAGACCTTAGTCATTTTCATCTTCAGTGATTTGAAAGGGTACAACTTTGATTTCTATTAGTAGGTTTCTAAATATTTCTATTGCACTCAAATGGCCTGATTTTTAGTTATCCATTAGTAAAACATAGTTCTTTTAGTTAGTCATTTTGATTTTTGAGCCTGGTTTCCCTATCTTACATGAACTGGGAATGTAGCAGGCACTCATGGGACTCACCCCACTGTTGTTTGTTGCAGAATCTTTGACTCATTCTTTTCAGTCTGGGCCAGTTCACCCCCTTCTTAGCCAGCCTGGTGATCCCTTCTGGAGCTCACCAAATTGGTATTATGATTTGTACAAACACACAAAAAGAATTAGGCCTTTTGCAGCTCAAAGCCCTGGAGCCTAAATGAGCCAATAGTATCAGCCTCCCCAGTAGCAGGGATTATAGGTGTGGGCAACAACACACCTGGCTACCTTGTTATTATAGTGCAATAGTAAATCATTAAGGTTTCCAATTTTAAAGATCTGTGAAGGAATACACTGATGGAAAGGAGTGCATTTTGAATAGGTACTGAGCACAGGTGTTAGGGTTGAAATTTTGTCAAAAGAACAATATTTGTTAGAACATGTTAGTTTTGAAATGATCAACAGTTATAACGAAACACACATGACTGAATGAAATCAATGTATATTCAACTCTGATTTGCCTTGCTTTTTCTACCACAGGCCATGTTCTTGAATTTGGAAAGAATGGAGCAAAAATGGTTGACAGGGGTTAAGACTCCAGTGATAGCACCCCCCCCCCCCGCTTTCAGCTCACTCACTACAGCCATTTCACACTAAAAGGTTGGACCACCTGGAATATAACTGAGTACCACTAGTTCTTGGTACTCTGAGTCCACAATATAAAAACCCAATCAGGAGACTTCTGATGACAGATACTGCTCTCTTCATATCAAGATAACTGAAGAAATGGTAATACATGACTGAGAAGCCCTTAGTAAATTCAAGTCATCAGACTGAAGTGAACCAAATTCCCAAGGTTCTCAATGCCACCTGTGGTGTTGGAGAAATTTTGGACAGGCAGAAATGTTCTGAAAGAATGCAGCAGGGTTCTAGTTTTCAAAAGAAAAGAAAAAAAAGAAAAAAGAAAGAAAAGATAGTAGGGTAGTCAGACTATGGGCTAATGCATTTGATTTGGAAATTCTAGCATGCATTTTAAAGGGGTAGTTAGTTAGTGAGTATTTAAAAAGACAAATGCTGATTCCTTAGAGTTAATGTGTTTATTAAGAATAGCTTCATGTTAAAAAATAAAATAAAGGGCAAATCAAAAAGAAAAAGAAAAAGAATTGCTTCATGTTATGGGGGAGAGCCCCCCAAACCTTTTTTTTATATCCTAACAGTTTGAGCTATTTTAAAGCTCAAAAAGCTTTTAAAGCTGTTCTAAAGTGAAATGGGCTGCCTCAGGGTAATGGACTTCTCTGGAAGTTTTCAAGCAGAGATAGAATGGCTACTTTGGGGCAATTTGAAAGAGTGATTCTTATTCAGGTGTGCAGGTTGGAACGTAGAGCCTCCAAGTTCCCTTTAGGTCTGTGAAATTGTAATCATTAAACTAAATTGACTAGAATAATCTTTTTCAAGTCTTCTAAAAAAAGATCATACAAGCCACTTGTTAATTGTGAAAAAATATCCTATTCCTTAATAATCCACCTCTTAAAAGGGACAGAGTATGTTTGTGGTAAAATGTTTGGGTTTCTTTCCCCCTCTACTTAATAGTATGTTTTAATAATATGTAAAGATAGTTTTCAACATTTACTATGTAAGATTTTGATTTCCATTTTTTCCCTCTGTACCTCCTTCTTTTCCCTATTCCCCAGACTTGCAAGCCATCTTATATAGGTTATGCATGTACAAACATGTTAGAGTATTTTGTAGTAATAAATATTCACATAATATAAAATATTTTTAAAAGTGTGGTGGGAATAACTAGAGTAACCTTTAAAATGCAATTTTGTGTAGTGCTTGGGAATCAGAAGGTTCAGGTTCCTATTCCAGTTCTAACACTGGTTATTTGTGTGCTATTGGGAAAGTGACTTTGCCTCTACATATTGCACTTCATCATCTCTAAACTGAGAGGGTTAGGACAGCTAGGTGGCTTCATAGGGCATAGAGCACCAGACTTGGAGTCAGGAAGACTCATCTTCTTGAGTTCACATCCATCATCAGACACTTCCTAGCTGAGTGATTCTGTAGCGGTTTTTTTCCTCTGTAAAATAAGCTGGAGGAAATGGTGAACCACTCCAATATCTCTGCCAAGAAAACCCCAAATGGGGTCATAGTGAGTGGGACATGACTGAAAAACAACTGAACAACAACAAAATGGGGGGGTTAGACTAGATGATTTCTAGGGTCTGCCCTAGTCCTATGACTCATCCCTAGGTGAGGTAGGAGTAGGGAAGCTTTAGTTTTGCCAGTTGTGGGCAGTGGTGACCAGGAAGTAGTTCTCTTAATATATTTTGAAAAAACAGTTAGAAATGAACATTAATAAAAAATAGAGAGAGTGACAACTCTAGAATAGGTTGGAGTTGGGGAATAGAATTGGATGGTAGAGGGGATAGCAATGATGGACAAAGCCCATGATGAGATAATATATAGCATACTTCACTAAAGAGTGTGTGCCTTAGATCAAAGGAAGCTCCACACAACTTTATAGAATTCAAGAGTTAAAAGGAACAGTCCACTCTTGATTGGATGCGTCACATCTTATCCAACTTCTGCTTGAAGACCTCTAGTGAATGGTAATCATCACCTCTGGAGGAAGCCCTTTCCACTTTTATTTGGCTTTAATGAGCTACATCATTTTGGAGTGCTCTATAAGACCAGTACCTATCATTAAATGGCAGGCAGACAATTGTCTGCACAGTACTTTAGGGGGGTGGCTCTATCCATGGGGGAAAAAAAGAGTTTGGTAGGTGAAAATGTTTTGGGTGCATATACTACCATACTATTTCCTCCTTCTTTCAGTATCCATGCAAGAATGCAATATAGGCATAGAGAAAACATACTATATATATATATATATATATATATATATTTTTTCCCCCCTTTTTTTTTTTGCTTTTTTTTGCTGAGGCAATTGGGGTTAAGTGACTTGCCCAGGGTCACACAGCTAGGGAAGGTTAACTATCTGAGACCAGATTTGAACTCAGATCCTGCTGACTTCAGGGCTCGTGCTCTATCCACTGCGCCAACTAGCTGCCCCTATGCCACACTTTTAAAAAGGAAAATTGAGGTCACCCTAACCCCAAAACATTACTGTTGTGTTCAGTAAGATTTTTAGGAACATTTTCCCCCCAAATGGAGAAATGAAAATAAAAAAAATTACTTGATGATAAGAGAACCCCATTTCTTCAGGAATCAGAATAGAGATGAAAAGATAGCAAAGCCTGAAACTGGAAGTTAAAAATAGAATTAACTAGCCAGAAAGACTGGAGATCAGGGTCTGGTACAGACTGTGTAGGTAAAGTTCATTTGGGGTTTTAAAATCTGTAGGATTGGATGCTTTAGGTCTGAGTTAAACTAATTCAGTGTTGTGGAATTATGCACACACTATACTCCAAAAATAATTTGATACTAAAGTAGTTAGCTATGTCACCTGTTTGTGTGATTCAATTTTAGTAGTATTAAAGAAAGAGGGCGCATTAGAGAATGAGACAGGAACCTGCACCTGATTTATTTTCATAGTCCATTATAATGCCCTAAGATCATTACTATCCACCAATGGGTTCTTAAGCCCAAATGGATTCCTTCATGCATCAGGTTAAAGGCCTATTGCCTTTGATTTCATCTTCATTAGAAATGGATTGCTTGCCAGCTTCTGTAAAATAATTATTGGACATTGCAAAATCTGTGATTTCACTGTTTTGAGTAAGGCCTTCATGGATTATTGTGACTTCCCTACTCACCAAAAAATCATATTCATAGCCAAATTTCTGATGAAATGCCTCTTTATAGATAGGTAGACCCTTAAGCAACAGAGACATAGTGTCTCACTAGGCCCATATAGTCAGGGCTGAGAATAAAGCTATTCCTTTGATCATTTCTCTTTTTTTCATATTTCTATTTATACATTTGAGTGCCATCCTCTTTTCTTTCATAGCTCTTAATAGCTTGTGTTCCACTATGGTCCTTAGGATTTTCTCTATTCCTCCATCAGTCCACCTCAAGATCTTTACTTATCTTCTGATCCTCTAGTTTATTTTTCATTTCCACGGATACCTTTTTTCATTGGACTTTGTTGAACTCAATTGTTCTCTTCTTTCTATTTTTCCATTTTAGGAAGGTTACTCTGAATTCTAAGGTCATCTCCATGCCATCAGCATCCCTTAGCTTAGTGTCATTTTACTAAACTGGTTTCCTTACTCTTCAATGGATTCTCCCACACTGAGCATACAATACAAGATTGAATGCTTGTACTGTAGTACCCATTTACTAAAAGAGCCAGATTTTTCTTGATTGTTCTTTTGTTCCTCATGTGTTTAAATGGAGAATCAATTTACTTCATTAACCGGAGTGATTTTTCACAAACCACTGTCAAATAATACAAAGGTGTGTAATTCAAGAAACTCATATCTACAGAAAATAGGAAAATAATGATCTGCTTAATTTTAATACAGACTTTTTTTGCCCTTGAAATGTGCATGTGAATGAGTAGACGTATGAATGTCTTAAAGAACAAAGTGTATTTTACTGCCTGACAAGGATTGGAGCACCGGTCAGCATGGAATTTCAATAAAATAAAGCTGAGTTGGGTTTTGATGCAGGAGTGAACTGGCTATGGTGACTATAAGAAGAAATTGAATGTTGAGTTTTGTCACTGGACCCCTAGGATGCCAGAGAAATTATGTCATCCTTGAGAAAAGTTTGCCTGTAAAGACTACAGATCCTAAATTCCCAGAGTGCCAACTGCAAAAAGTTGGAGAGAGGAGGACCAGCTTGCTAGGCAAGAAGACTCTCTTTCCCTGTGGTTAACCACTTGGGGATTATGAGCTAAGTTTGAAGCCTATTACAGCCAGTGAACAATGACTATATTTCACAATCAGATTTAATTCCCATGAAATTGATATTTTTTTTTGGTGACTGTTCCTAGCTTTCAAAGGAATCCTTAAGAGATGGAGGAATTCTATTAACCAAATATTCCAAAATAACTTATTGGAACAATAGGAATAGAGTCACTTAATCTCCTCTCTTTATGTTGGTTTATCCTGTGGGTTTTTCTTTTTAAATATCTAAGTATTATTTGTTTCAGGGGTCCTGGCATGGAGATCACAGTCACTGTGACAAAAAAAAGAAAGAAAAGCACTTACTTTGCTTGTTAGCAGGCAAACTATTGTGACCAAGTGGGTTGAGATACACCTGGCTAGAGAGATTGACATTCTGCTTACCTTGAGCCAGGCATGATGCTCAGTGTTCTGGTCTGCCTGGGCCTCCTTCCCTAGAAAAGTGTTTACTTAAGCACCTAGTAATTATCAGTGGTGTTTTGTACAGATTTGGGTGGTCTTAATGGAAACTGTTTACTCAGCTGGCAAATTGTTGTTTCACATTAAGTGGAATTTAGACTGGTTAGACTATGCTTGCATGTTCAGCTGGGGTGGGGAAGTGAATGAACACAAGACTTTTTGTGACCCTTCAGGTAACCACCAGATTTCCTTCTTGTTAAGGATACCATGCTTCAATTTGAAATTTTATCAGCTATTGGTTAATGAGTGGGAAAAATCATTTGAGATACAGAGAGGAAATTTAGCCTGTTGGGTTAAATATTACCTTGTTTCTAATTCAGGTCATGATTTTGGATCCTGAGCTAGAGGTCTGAGCTGCAGTAATCATTACTTAATATTAATATGGAAATGAGTTTGCCCTGTTACAAGTCCCAGAATCAATCAGTAAGTAATTATGATAATCAGTCCTAAAAATGCTATGAAAGTATGGAACTTTCTAGGTGTAATTAAACTTCCCAGAATCCTTAGGTGGTTGATTTGGGGGCAGGAGGTTGGGGTGGTAAAAGAATATTTCCTCCTTCCTTCTTGCAGGTGGCAAAACACAGACAGCAAGTCACTGACAGGGATTCTGTGGCAGAATAAGAAATGGAACCAAGAGGATCAAGTTTCCATTTCGAAGTGGGAAAGGATGAGCCAAGGTGAAAGTGTTTAAGGAGAGGATACAAAAAGCAAAAGGTAGCTCAATGGATCCTTTTTTTCATTCCCTATAGGAGATATGTTTCCTATGAATTTTAATGTACTCCCAAATTAAGGAGTGATGGAGTAAAATTGAGGAGACCTGGGCTTTAAATCCTGAGTCTGAAAATTAATAGTTATCTGGCCTTTGAGAGTCATTGAGGCTTAAAATTCTCATCTGCAATATGGGCATAGTAATATGTACAGTATTTAGCCTATAATCTTGTATGAGGAAAACACTTTGTAAATTTTAATGTTTTATATAAACATAAGCTATTTTAAACCTTTCACAGGTGGTTCTCCCACTCCCTGAACAGGAAACAACCAGACCTAAATAGAAATTTGGTGTTAATCTTTTTCAGGACATTCACAGAGATTTATGAGACAGTAGCCCCCTAAGATAATAAGTCCATTGCACAAAACTTGTGTTTTTTTTCTCTGAAAAGAGGGCTATTCAGGCAGAATACCGGCAACCCTTCCAAGAAGAAAATGATTCAAACATGAGATTCTGGAGCTCATGGCCTTATGCAGTTTAATATCTTCAATGGAAGTGAAGGCAATTTTTTGATCACTGCATTGAAGTTTATTCCATGATTCCCAGAAGGGTCATAACTTTACATTCTAGACCTGTATACACTGCACCATAGAGCCCCTACATGGCTTCTTAGGTGTGCTCATTTCATTCTTCATCATTTTATAAAAATTCTCAAAATTGTTAATTTTATAATATTGATGTTATAATATGAGAGTAGCAGGAGACAGAGGAGTGAGAGTCAACCCCAAGAATTTAAGCATGATAGACAGTTTGGTTTGGGACATGTTGTGTTTGAACTTCCAGTGGAGCATCCTTCAAGTCTACTCTCTTGTTGACAGCTAGAAATATAAATCTGGAATTTAGAAAAGCTAGAGAAAAAGGTTTTGGAGTCATCTGCAGAAAGACAGTAGTGTAAGTCAAGTCAACAAATTTAAACCAATTTAAGAAACATCTCTTAAGCACCTGGTGTACACAAGGATGGGCACCTAGGTGGCACAGTGGATTGAACATTGGGCTGGGAATCAGGAAGCCTGATCTTCTGAAGTTCAAATCAAAAGATTACATGTAAATCATCTTAAAGAAATCAGATAGTATTTAAATCAAATTAAAATTTATTAACTGGGTAACCCCAGGCAAATCACTTAATCCTGTTTACCTCAGTTTCCTTATCTGTAAAATGAGCTGGAGAAGGAAATGGCAAATCAGTGAATTTGCCCAAAAAATGTCAAATGGGCTCACAAGGAGTAAGACATGACTAAAAAAGTGACTTTATTTAAGGGCAATATGCTAGTCCCCAAGGATGAAAAGCACATAAAAACGGAAGTATTAGTCTTTAAAGAGCTATTAGATAGATATGGCATTTACACAGATGAGCAATTACAAAAGATTTTTGGAGAGGAAGCCGGAACCATTAAGGAAGGCTTTGGAGAAGATAAAAACGTTAAGCCAAAAGGAAGGATTCTGGGAAAATGAGAATACCCTTCAACTAGAGGGCATTAGAATTGTTTGTGACCCAGTAACCCTGCTGAGGAAATCCCAAAGATGCTATTGTTGGAATAGGTTTTTTTATATTTTTAGAACATATGAGTCAACACAAAATCGCATATCTTATACTAATCAGTTTAAGGAAGGTTCCAGTGAGAATTAAGCATTGAAATGTGACCAATCTTGAGTAAGCATTAATATTTGGCCAGTCACACCAGAATAAACATGTGAAGTAGATATGGGGATTAGTCTTAGTGAGAAATACAAATTCCTTATCTGTGACTTCAGGGAAGGAGAAGAAAAAGGGGTAGAAGGTATTGATACTGGAGCATGTTGAGGAATGGAAGAGAGCAAAGTTGAGGAGAGTCCATGTCTAAAGGTCAGCATCTTTTTAGTGATATAAGAATGCTCAGAGTATAGGGAGGAGAAGAAAAAGAATAGTCATAAGTTAGTCACTATGGAGACTGAAATTAACAGGTTGATATGAAGTTCCCCCTTCTTTTTCCTCATTTCAGTCACTTTTCTCCTCCTCTTTCCCTACTTCTCTGTGGTCATCATCATCATTTTTTTTCTTATGGCACAGTAATATTTATATGCCACAATTTTTGGTACTAAAAGAATGGCAAGTAGTTAAATTCTAATTTTGGGTTTTAAAAGTTTGCCTTTGTAAACCTTTTAGTTGTTAAATGTGATAAAATTTTCCTGTCCTTACTGTATTACAGACCTGACAGATTTGCTCCACATTTCCCACAGGTCTTAATTCTGCCCCTCCTAGAACTTTTTGCAGCATTAAAAAATATAAAAACAAAAAGCCCAATGATCTATAACCACCTTCTCCCTTAAATGTATTCTTGTCGATATTTTAATCTTGATCAGGTCAGAGCTGTCTCCTCTGACAGGCAAAGCCCATTTAATTAAACAATAGACCCTCTTGTGGTCAGCCCTGCTGCAGCTAATAATTTACCTTGGCCTGATGTTCATTAGTAGGCGCCTTTAGCAGAGGCATATTTCTAGTTGTGGTTAATTAACCAGTGGGTCAATAACAGCGCTACAAAAAGTCACCCTGTCATTCGAAGAAAGGTTTTGTTTCTCCTGCAAAGGAGAAAGCCAAGGCTTGATTATCCCTGGCGGGAGGTAGAAATGAATGGCTATGTAAAATCAGCTGATCATCTCTAAAACTCTAGGGAACCATTAATACTTTCAATCCCTCTAACCCTTCACCTCACCTGCCCAAAAAGAGATACAAAATGGAACAAGGAAATAGCTATAAGCCTGGGAACTGGAGGAAACTAGAAGTTTATTCCATGATTCCCAGAAGGGTCATAACTTTACATTCTAGACCTGTATACACTGCACCATAGAGTCCCTACATGGCTTCTTAGGTGTGCTCATTTCATTCTTCATCATTTTATAAAAATTCTCAAAATTGTTAATTTTATAATATTGATGTTATAATATGAGAGTAGCAGGAGACAGAGGAGTGAGAGTCAACCCCAAGAATTTAAGCATGATAGACAGTTTGGTTTGGGACATGTTGTGTTTGAACTTCCAGTGGAGCATCCTTCAAGTCTACTCTCTTGTTGACAGCTAGAAATATAAATCTGGAATTTAGAAAAGCTAGAGAAAAAGGTTTTGGAGTCATCTGCAGAAAGACAGTAGTGTTAAGTCAAGTCAACAAATTTAAACCAATTTAAGAAACATCTCTTAAGCACCTGGTGTACACAAGGATGGGCACCTAGGTGGCACAGTGGATTGAACATTGGGCTGGGAATCAGGAAGCCTGATCTTCTGAAGTTCAAATCAAAAGATTACATGTAAATCATCTTGAAGAAATCAGATAGTATTTAAATCAAATTAAAATTTATTAACTGGGTAACCCCAGGCAAATCACTTAATCCTGTTTACCTCAGTTTCCTTATCTGTAAAATGAGCTGGAGAAGGAAATGGCAAATCAGTGAATTTGCCCAAAAAATGTCAAATGGGCTCACAAGGAGTAAGACATGACTAAAAAAGTGACTTTATTTAAGGGCAAGCATATTGAATGATCTGGATTATCTAAAAATCAAGTTCTTCCTCCTTCATGGATTCATAACTTCGTCATGTAGGTATCCTTCCAACTGGTGCAGATCAAAATACACCCATGTTTCCTTGTTTTTTGTCTCTTTATTATTTGGTGTCTTACTGGGCCATTTGCATTCACAGAGAAACTTTAGCAGATTTTACCATGAGTGGTCGACATTGCTTTGGACTTCCTCTGCTTTCTGTACCACTTTGCCTTTATCACCAGCTCCTTTTATTTTAACTTGAGATGTAGCCTATATCCCAGCATTTTTGATATACTCTATTTATGCTCAGGCTTAGCTATTGTACTTTGAAGCATGTATAAGTCTCACAGAGAGAGGAAGATCAAACTTAAGACACTTTGCTTATGTTAACAGTATATTATCATGTAATGTAATATTTACATAGTGCTTTAAGGCTTGTAAAGTACTTTATAAATAATATCCTCACAACAAGTTTAAGAGGTAGGTGATAATACTGTCCCCATTTTACAGATGGGGAAACTGAGTTAGACAACAGTTAAGTGATTTGCTAGGACCCCAGTAAGTGCCAGAAGCTGAATTTATATTCAGGTTTTCCTAACTCCAGATCTAGTGCCATATCACTCTCCGTCTAATCCCTTTCATTGCCTTTATTCCCTTGGTGTGTGATATATGCATATATTATCCTAACAATTCAATTTAAAGCTATGTAGCCTGTTTTTCTCCTTGTGTATAATGAGATTATATGATTTAGAGTTAAAGGGGGCCTTTTAGTATAATTTCATAATTAAGTGTAATTCAGTATAATCTATAATCTTATAGATAAGGATATTGGTCAAGAAAAGATTTGCTTAGGGTTATATAGTTAGTGAATAATATTTAGGATTCAAACCCATCATTTCTGATTTCCAGTCCAATGGTCTTTCTACTTCACTGACATGGAGATATAAGAGGCTATATGTGCTGAATGACACTGGATTTATATTTTTCAGATTTTCTTGTCCAAAATTGTGTCAGATGTCAGTCAGATCCCCTGTTGGTATGGTTCTAGTTGAGAATACAGCAGTAAAAACAGCAATGCTACCTAGTGTTTATATAAAGAAAAGGTATCATATGATATGATCATGAAATTTGTTGCCACGGGCCTTTGAAACAATTAGTTTAGACTACTTCACAGAGCATTAAACTTAACAATGTCATTCTGTTCCTAGGTGCTCTTCAAATGTATTTTTACACTGAGGTCAAAATTTAAGTTGGAAAGAAGAAAGATTCATTTTTTTGCTTGGGAAGACAACATGCTGGCTGTTCCTTGGCCCCCTCAGTTGTAGTGCCTTTCCTTTGAGATTTCCTCTGATTTATCTTCTGTATATCTTGTTTGTTGTCTCCCCCATTAGAATGCGAGCTTTTTGAAGGCAAAGACTATATTATTACTTTTATTCATATCCTCAGGAGTTAGCACAGTGTCTGTACTATAGTAAGCACTTAATTTTTTTTATTGACTTGACTTTGACTTTTCAGTTCCTATTGCTAATGCTGATTGTCTCCTTTTAAAATATTCAAGATAGATTTGATATTAATTTTTCTTCATACCAAATCGAAATATCAAGTAGTTTTTTTGAAAGAATGGGAAGATTTTATTTTGGGAAGAATGTGAAGAAATGAGAGGTTTTTACAAATTTATGGGATAGTCTGATTTTTTTTATAACTTTTTATTTGCATAACATATGTATGGGTATTTCTTCAACATTGATCCTTACAAAGCTTTCCATTACAAATTCCCCCCCCCAGTCCCCTTCCCTCCCTTAGATGGCAGGAAGTCCACTACATGTTAATGATATTAAAATACTTGACAATTCAAATATATGTATGCATATTTCCATACTTATCTTGCTGTGCAAGAACAATCATATCTACATGAACAAAAAATATCTGAGAAAGGAAACCCAATGCAAACAAATATCAATAGAGAGCATGGAAATGTTATGTTGTGTTCCACATTTCATATCCCTCTGTCTGGATGTATATGGCTTTTTCACAGAACGATTGGAACTGGCTTGAAACATTTCATTGTTGAATCGAGCCATGTACATCACAATTGATCATCATATAGTATTGTTGTTGCCGTGTACAATGATCTCCTGGTTCTGCTCATTTCACTCAGCATCAGATCATGCAAGTCTCTCCAGGCCTCTCTGAAATCATCCCAATGGTCATTTCTCACAGAATAATAATATTTCATAGCATTCATATACCATAATTTATTCAGCCATTCTCCAATTGATGGGCATCCATCCAGCTTCCAGTTTCTAGCCACTACAGAAAGGGCTGCCACAAACATTCTTGCACATGTGGGGCCCTTTCCTTCCTTTAAGATCTCTTTGGGATATAAGCCCAATAGAAACACTGCTGGGTCAAAGGGTCAAAGGGTCAAAGGGATCACAGTTTGATAACGTTTTGAGCGTAGTTCCAGATTGCTCTCTAGAATGGTTGGATCTGTTCACAGTTCCACCAACAACTTATTAGTGTCCCAGCTTTCCCACATCCCCTCCAACATTCATCCTTATCTTTTCCTGTCATTTTAGCCAATCTGACAAGTGAGTAGTGATACCTCAGAGTTGTCTTAATTTGCATTTCTCTGATCAATAGTGATTTGGAGCACCTTTTCATATGACTAGAAATGGTTTTAATTTCATCATCTGAAAATTGTCTGTTCATATCCCTTGACCATTTATCTATTGGAGAATGGCTTAATTCTTATAAA
This sequence comes from Myrmecobius fasciatus, assembly GCA_023553655.1. NCBI lineage: Eukaryota > Metazoa > Chordata > Mammalia > Dasyuromorphia > Myrmecobiidae > Myrmecobius > Myrmecobius fasciatus. The sequence goes on along the minus strand of JAJPUD010001787.1, from coordinate 45,737 downwards.
CATGAGACTATTCTCTATATATTTTAGAAATGAGGCCTTTATTCAAACCCTTAAATGTAAAGATGATTTCCCAATTTATTGCTTCCCTCCTAATCTTGTCTGCATTATTTTTGTTTGTACAGAAACTTTTTAACTTAATATAGTCAAAATTATCTATCTTGTGTTCAATTAAGAGTTCCAGATCTTCTTTGGACATACATTTATTTATTCCATCTCCACAGGTCTGAGAGGTAAACTATCCTATGTTCCTTTAATTTGCTTACAATATCACTCTTTATATTTAGATCATGAACCCATTTAGATTTTATTTTGATATGTGGTGTTAGGTGTGGGTCAAGCCCTAGTTTCTTCCACACTAGTTTCCAGTTTTCCCAGCAGTTTTTGCCGAATAGTGAGTTCTTATTCCAAAAGTTGGAGTCTTTGGGTTTATCAAACACTAAATTGCTATAGTTATTGCCTAGTTTGTCCTGTGATTCTATCCTATGCCACTGATTGACAACTCTATTTCTCAGCCAGTACCAAATGGTTTTGATGCCTGCTGCTTTATAATATAGTTTTAGATCTGGCATAGCAAGGCCACCTTCATCAGCCTTTTTTTTTCATTAATTCCCTTGAAATTCTTGACCTTTTGTTCTTCCAAATGAACTTTGCTACTATTTTTTCTAGATCTGTAAAATAATTTCTTGGGAGTTCGATTGGTATGGCACTAAATAAGTACATTAGTTTGGGTAGTATTGTCATTTTTATTATGTTCGCTCTGCCTACCCATGAGCACTTAATATTTTTCCAATTGATTAGGTCTGATTTTATTTGTGTGCAAAGTGTTTTGTAGTTTACTTCGTATAGTTCCTGACTTTTCCTTGGCAGATAGATTCCCAAATATTTTATCCTATCATCTTTTATTTGGAATGGAATTTCTTTTTGTATCTCTTGCTGCTGAACTTTGTTGGTAATATATAAAAATGCTGATGATTTATGTGGATTTATTTTGAATCCTGCAACTTTGCTAAAGCTGAGAATTGTTTCTAGTAGTTTTTTAGTTGAGTCTCTAGGGTTCTCTAAGTATACCATCATGTCATCTGCAAAGAGTGATAATTTGGTTTTCTACTCTACTCTAATTTACCTTTTATCTCTTTTTCTTCTCTTATTGCCAAAGCTAACATTTCTAATACAATATGAAGTAGTAATGGTGACAGTGGGCAGCCTTGTTTCACTTCTGCTCTTATTGGGAAGGGTTCTAGTTTGTCTCCATTACATAAGATGATTGCTGATCGTTTTAAGTAGATGCTACTAATCACATTAAGGAAAAGCACATTTATTCCTGTACTCTCTAGTGTTATTAATAGGAAAGGGTGTTGGATTTTATAAAATGCTTTTTCTGCATCTATTGAGATAATCATATTGTTTTTGTTAGTTTGGCTATTAATATGATCGATTATGCTGATAGTTTTCCTAATATTGAACCAGCCCTGCATTCCTGGCATAAATCCTACTTAGTCATAGTATACTATCCTGGGGATGACTTTCTTTAATCTCATTGCTAATATCTTATTTGAAATTTTTGCATCAATATTCATTAGGGAAATTGGTCTATAGTTTTTTTTTCTCTGTTTTCACCCTACCTGGTTTAGCTATTAGCACCTTATCGGTATCATAGAAGGAATTTGGTAGTATACCTTCTTTCCCTATTTTTTCAAATAGTTTACATAGTATTGGATTTAATTGATCTTTGAATGTTTGGTAGAATTCATATGTAAATCCATCTGGCCCTGGAGATTTTTTTCTTAGGGAGTTGGTTAATAGCTTGTTCTATTTCTTTTTCTAATATGGGGCTATTTAAAT
>JAJPUD010001787.1:0-38895 GCA_023553655.1 Myrmecobius fasciatus | reverse complement strand
ATGCAAATTAAGACAATTGTGAGGTACCACTACACACCTGTCAGATTGGCTAAAATGACAGGAAAAGATAAGGATGAATGTTGGAGGGGATGTGGGAAAACTGGGTCACTAATACATTGTTGGTGGAACTGTGAACGGATCCAACCATTCCGGAGAGCAATTTGGAGCTATGCTCAAAAAGCTGTCAAACTGTGCATACCCTTTGACCCAGCAGTGTTTCTACTGGGCCTATATCCCAAAGCGATCTTAGAGGAGGGAAAGGGACCCACATGTGCAAGAATGTTTGTGGCAGCCCTTTTTGTAGTGGCTAGAAACTGGAAACTGAAGGGATGCCCATCAATTGGAGAGTGGCTGAATAAATTATGGTATATGAATGTTATGGAATATTATTGCTCTGTAAGAAACGACCAGCAGGACGATTTCAGAGAGACCTGGAGAGACTTGCATGAACTGATGCTGAGTGAAACGAGCAGAACCAGGAGATCATCATACACAGCAACAACAGTATTACATTATGATCAATTCTGATGGACATAGCTCTCTGTAACAAAGAATTGTCTCAAACCAGTTCCAATTGTTCACTGAAGAAAACCATATACACCCAGAGAGAGGGATATGAAATATGGACCACAACGTAACATTTTCATGATCTCTATTGATATTTGCTTGCATTGTGTTGCTTTTCTCTGATTTTCTTTTTTTCTTGTAGATAGGATTTTTCTTGCATAACTTATCAAGTATTTCAACATTATTAACATGTAGTGGACTTCCTGCCATCTAGGGGAGGGGAGGGGACTGGGGGTAAAATTTTTAATGGAAAGCTTTGTAAAGATCAATGTTGAAGAAATACCCATACATATGTTATACAAATAAAAAGCTTTAATAAAAAAAAAGAATATATATTTTCTAAGAATTAACTTAAGAATGAAACCTAATGCGAACTCTATAATCCCCTTCTCTTATCAGAATATCTGATTCTTTCCTATCTCTTACTTTTTCATTCTACTTTAGCAACTTTTCTTATGGGAATGTGGTCTCTTGACCTCTTTTTATATTTCATTCTATTACTTCTCTTGTCTCTCTGCTCACTCTGGTCTTTCTGTTTAGCTACTAATATCATATGCTTGATTCTCTCCCCTTTACTCATTATTCCTTACTCATTTTACTCTCCACCATTCCTACCTCATTAATTTTCAGTTCTGATGGACTAGATGGTTGTTTTCTCACTGTCTACTTTCTAATGTATCTGTACTCGTGTTCCAGTAAAACTGGAGAAAGTCAAAAAAAATTTAATCGTCTGTTATTTAACTTAAGCCTTTATTGCTTCTTAGAAGGTCTATTGTTAATTTCTTAACAATACACCCATAGCTTCAGTTCCAAATCTTTTTCCCCTACCCTCTAAAGCTCTCTGTCCCTCAAAACTCTACCCTCATCAGATAAGGACCCCACATTTTACTTTTATTGAGAAGACAAATCCATTCAACACAAGCTTCTCTACATCCCTTATATAATTTTACATTTCTCTAACTTATTATTTTTTCTCATTCCCTTGAATCTTAGATGGCAGCCATCTTCTCTTCCAAAAAGGAATTCCTCTACCTTTTGACTTTGATCCTATTTCCTTTTAAGAGTTCCCAAACCTTCCTCTATGGGTATATTTTCTCTTACCCCCTCAGACATATTGAGTCAGGAAGAGTATTAGTTATAGTCTTTAATCATTGCTACCTCCTGTAAAAAAAGTTTCTCTTATATGATCATTTCTCAATTTCTCCTCCTTTGTGATTTATTCCATCTGTCTTTATTATTCTACCTTCAGGTAGTCTGTGAATTTGGGTAGGAAAAATATTATTTTCATGTCATTAAAAAACAGTAATTCTTAGAAAGGTTTCATAGGCTTTACTAAACTGCCAAAGGAGTCTATGACACAAGAGATTAAGAATCCCTCTCCTATATAATGATCTTTCTTAAAGTTATTTGCTACCGTTCCTTTTTTATAATTTTTCTCTTTTTTAAAGAATTTGGTACCTAGACCAAAGGCTTCTCCATCCTAGCACCTGTTCTCATACTTGAGGTCTTCAGTATAAACATTGATATCCCCTTAAATACATTCACTTTCTAGTTCATCAACCTCAACTCCCAATGAAATATACTTTTATTCTATGTAGAGCCATTTTCACATATGGTCATCTCCTCATCCTAAATAACTCTTTTACCTTCATGATCCTGAAAGTTCCTCCTTCTGATTACAATTTCTGTCTCTCTTTCCTTCTCCCTCAGCTCTTAAATCTATTACTCCCAGTCCTGAGTTCAGATCTGCCTTCAAGCACTTGCTCGTGGTGTGACCCCAGCCAAGTGAACTTTTGTCTGCCTCAATTTCCTCAACTATAAAATGGGGATACTAATAGCATCTATATCCCAGGGTTATTGGGACATAGATAATAACTGTAAGACATATTAAGTATTATATGAATGTTAGCTATTATTATTAAAATTGTATTAGCCTTGGACTTTCTGATTCCAATCTTTTCCTCTCCAACCCATCATCCTCCATGCAAATATCAAAATTATCTTCTCAAAGGCATTGATATCTGATTGTCATTATCTTGCTCGTCCATCTTCAGTGACTCCCTATTGCTTCTAAAAAAAAGCAACCTTTTCAGGTTGGCATTTGAAGCTCTTCACAATTTGACTCCTTTATCTTTCCAGGGTTATTTCATATCATACTTTCCAGACACATTGGCTTACTTGCTGTCCCACGAACTCAATATCCACTTTCCCTTTGTATACACTTTTTCCCACATCTGCAATGTACTCTCCTCTTAGTTCCCCACTTCTTGGGTCCTTAGTTTTTGTCAAGACTCAACTCAAGCTGAAAAACAGAAAGTCTTTCCAGATCTCCCTTAATTGCTAGAATCCTCTTTTTTCTCAAAGTGTCATGTAATATATTTGCTTATGTGAGTATATATTATATCCTCCTCTCCTGTTCCATCAAATTATAAGATTTTTGAGGGCAAGGTTTGTTCTTGGTGTTACTATTGTACCACAGGACTTGCCATGGTACCTTCTCTATAAGCCATGGATTTAATGTTGATTGAAATGAAATGAATTGAAATGGAATCTTTAATTTTTTATTTTGTTGTCAAAAGCAATAGTCTGTTCCTAAGTGATTCTAATTTTTTTAATTATATTATTTTATTTTAGAAATCCCTCTTTATGATGAGTACTTGAATAGTTTTTCTTAGATCTATTAATATGAAAAATATAGGACTAAGGGGAGAAAGACTAATATTTAAAGTCAATTCAGTTGGGTAGAGTGATCCACATGCTTACTATTGGAATAGTATGATGTATAAGATGTCATGACTACATCAGTAGGACTATCTAAACTTTTTGGTTTATACTTTTATACCATTGTGGGCATGGTAACATGATGTTTGTTTTGTTTGAAGGATTTAAGAAAGAATGTGAGCCATCTATCTGGGCAGTCATAATTCCATCACTTTCTCTGAGGCAGTCAGATGAAGCAGATGAAAAACTAGTAAATTGGAAATGGTTTAAGGCCTTTGAGGATTATACCTGAGATGAGTTTAGATTCTTGACTAGTATTAGTGATTTATAAATTAAGTCTGGAGAGAAAATTGGAGCATACAGCTAATTATATTTTCTACACCATGTTCTTGCCTCATAAATTCTTCAGAGGAAAACCTTGTCATTTTAAATAATGATTTCTTCTTAAAGCCAAATGAAATTTCATTTTGATTTGGGTATTCTGGGCTTTGGCTTAGAATCTTTGAAAAAATGGTTTGGATTGGTTTATACTGTTGTATTCAGTTACTGCTGAAAAGAGAAAAGCCTCTGGTACAGTTTTTCTCTCATGTTTGGAAACTAAATCTCCACCCCATTGTAAATGAAAGGAGGAAATTGTGCTGGGAGGCTTAACACTGAACTCATAAATGCTGGCCTTATGTTAATATGGTGCTGTCAGCAGCCTGCAAATTAGAGCTTTGGATAACGTTGAAAGCTTAAACTTTACCTTTGACACTAGAGCAGTCCATAGATTATTGTTTTGAGGGCTAATCTTTAGTGACAGATGCGGAGAGAGAAGAGTTTCCTCATGTTAGTAGCAAACCCTAAATGCTTTGTCGTGAGTCTCAGAGGATTTTTTCTTTTAGGTGTCTGACATGAAATAATGCCATGAGTGCCTTCAAAGAAAGCTGATGCGAGCCACTTTTAAAGAGTTCTTTCTGTGATTGAGTGAGTTATAGGACATTTCCACAGTGATGGGCAAATGCAGAATTACCCAATTCAATCTTGGAAGGAACTCTGTGAAGTTATCTTGTTAAACCTGGAGCAGACCATGGTTCCCCATACCCAACAATTGGTCATCCAAAGTCTCCTTAAAGATTTCCAGTGGGGAGCGGACCCACCACTTGTTTTGATGTCCCATTTTATAACAATTGCAAATGGAAGAAAGTTTTTCCCTATTGAATCTATAATCAGCCTGCTATTTCTACTCATTTTTTTCCTCTGGGGTCAAGCAAAAACAAGTCTAATCTAGTCTTTTGCAGATATCCCTTCATATTATAATACTAGTTTGTTCTTCTTTGACAATTCTTTCCTCCATGAGAATTGTCTAAATGTGTTCATCAGATCTTCCCCTGAGTCTTCTCTCAAGATCTTCAAGCAAAGGTTGAATCACCACTAGTCAGTAATTATTTCTTGTAATACAGTAATAGCTTATTATATTAACCTATCACAATTTGTTTAGCTGCTACCTAATGAATGACATCTACCTTTTCCCCATTTCTTTGCTACCACAAAAAGTACTGCTTATATTTTGGTGTCTATGGAGTTTATCTTTTTGTCAGTTACCTTTTTTGGAATATTGTCCTTGCAATAGGGTCCTTGAGTGAAATGGTATGGACATTTTAGTTACTACATTTTCATAAGTTTAAGTTGCTTTCCAGAATAATTACACTAATTCTTAGCTCCAACAGTAGTGCATTAATGTACCTGTCTTTCTAACACCCTTCCAAAATTCCAACTTCTGTCATTTTGCTAGTTTGTTGAGAGTGGGGTTTTGATTTTTATTTCCTATTGTTAATAATTTGGAGCATTAGACAATTAATAGTAATATTAATAATAATTAATAGTATACATAATAAATATTAATAATAATAAATAGTATCTCTTTTAAGAATTATTTGTTCATGTCACTTGTCTGTTGCGGAATAGATTTTGCTATTATATATTTCTGTTAATTGTCTATATTTCTTAGACACCAAACTCTTATCAGAGATATTTGAAATAAAGATTCCCACCCCCAGGCACCAGCTTCCTTTTTTATTCTAGATGCAATAGTTCTCTTTGTGCAAAATCTTTTCAATTTCTTATACTAAAAGTATTCTTTTTTTCCCCCTTATCATTATTATCCTGTTTGGTGAAGAATTGATCTGTGTATTTGTAGCTTTGTGAAGTATATGATCTACTTCATTTTTAAATGGTGTGATCTTTAATATTCAGGTTGAGTATGCATTTTGAATTTCTTTGTGGAATATGTTTTTAAATAGCCTAAATTCAGTTCTTATCAAATAGGATATTCTTTTCTAAGTAATTTATGTTGTAGGAATTACTGAACTCTATTTTATTAATCTCCATTATTTCTGATTCTTTCTTGTCCATTAAGCTACTTTTCTTTCTCCTTTAACCAATACAAAATGGTTTTTAAATAATGGCTGCTTTATAAATGCCATTTCTCCTTTTCATTATTTCCTTTGATATTTTATTTCTTCAGATGAATTCTGTTACTGTCTTATCTAGCTCTGTAAAATACCACTTTGGTAGTTTGATTAGAATAATATTAAATATATAAATTGCCTTTGGTAGCATTAACATTTTTATTTTATTGGCATGGCCCAGTCATAGTCACTGAATATTCCTAAGGAATGGTCATTTTCAACATCATCCAAGAAAGAAGTTGCCAAGAGTAACCAAATGATTTCAGTTTGAGCTAATGCCATTTAGAATTTTTATTAATGACTTATACACAAAGCTATGTATTTAGCTTTATTAGATTAAATTAGATGAAGCAGATATGGCTCAGGCACCATCATCCAATTCCCCCCAACTATTAATGCCTTTTCTCTCAAATCACTTTGTATTTAATTACATTGTATATATTTGTTTTTGTGCATTTTATTTTTATGCTGTATATTATGTTGTTACCTCCTCACCTTTAGAATTTATGTTTCATTTGAATAGAGATTGTTTCACTTGTCATCAATTGTTATGACCAAGGCTGTTTGGAGGCCTTTTGGATTTTCTTATTGTGGAGATTGATTTACATCAGTTATTTTCTTTGTTACAAGGGTGCACCAGAGCCAGTGCAATTGAAAGCATCAATACAACTTTAAAAAATTTTAAAAAATATATAGAATTGTAAACTGAGATCTGGAAGGGACCTCTGTAAGAGGTCTTCTCATTTTACAAATAAGGTCAATGAAATCTAGCTGGGGGGATTAAGCGATTTGGCCAGAGCCTCTCAGGTTAGTGTTATCTGAGACATAGTTTGATCCCAGGTCTTTCTAACACCAAATCTATTCCATGGTACCAAATTATTCCATTTCTTCTGTTCACTCATCAGGACAAGATGTCAGGAAGAGAGGCTTCTTCCTTTCTAATTATTCTGTCATATCCCTGTAGAGGCATAAAGAGACCTACATTAGACTAAAAGTAATTTTCTATTTTTAAAAATTGTTTCATGGGTTATTAGAGTCAAAGCATTTATCACTTATTAGCCATTCTTATGGAAGTTATCCTTTGCATTTAGCTTGATTAGTCCTTGGAAAGAAGGATTGTATTCAAAGGCTTTCTTAGATGTTGGTATATGTCTACTGGCCTAGATTTCAAGAACTGAGGGTGATGTCTATGCCATAAGAAGGAATGAGAATAGGACGTAGTGGAACCAAAATATGAAAGGAATATATTTTGTGTTAAAATTTAGAAGGATAGCTGTTATGGAAAGGCAGCCCATCATAGTAAAGAGGTGTTCAACTCAGCTGCAAATGAGAAATGTCCAAAAAAATGGAAATATAGTACAATATAGAGAGTGTTAATTTGTTATTTTCTATGTCTTTTTGTGACCTGAAGGGATCCATTTCTATTTGGATCAATTGTACAGTTTATAGAGATTTGACTTCAAAGCTAAGAAGAACTGAGTTTAAGTCTTATCTCTAACAACTACTGGCCATCAGACCACAGGCAAATTACTTAACTTTTCAATGCAAAAGGCAACTCTCTAAAATTCTTAAGTTGCCTATCTACATTGGTGAAAGTAATTTTTGAGAAATACTGTGAAATCCCAGGTGTAGTCCCCATCACTGCATACTGGCATTATACACAGAAAAGTAAAAATGAATCATGGGCAGGAGGTTGAATTACATCACTTTTCCTTCAGTAGTAGTAGTATGAGGGGAGTGATAGCAGTGAATCATTCAGGTTGAATCTTAGATAAAAAATGTTGAAAAGATATTAGAACTAATCTTGTCATAATGTCACAAAGATCCCATGACTCCAAATCTGTAAGATTTAGAACTGGAAGTACCATATAGATGACTGAATCCAACCCCCTCATTTTACAGATGAGGAAACTGAGGTACTGAGAGGTAGCTTGCCCAGGGTCACAAAGCTAGTAATTATCTAAAGCAAGATTTGAATGCAGGTTTTCCTGACTCTTACATACAACACTCGGTCTACTATAATGCTGCTTCTATCTCATTTTATAGCTATGAAAAACTGAGATCCAGAGTGACTATATTACTTTTCCAAGGTCATACAGCTTTTAAACATTGAACCAAAAGTTGAAATCCTGGTCCTGTGAGAACAATGCTTTCATCTGTTCTACCTTTTAGAATACTTGATCATTAACTCAACTCCTCCTTTAAAAATTATATATATATATGTATATATATATGTGTGTGTGTGTATGTGTATATATATGTACATACATATATATATATATATATGTTCTACTATATCCAGTGATACATTCGCATTAATATACTATTAAAGAAAATTATCACTCCTTTTGCTATGGAATGGAATTAGCAATAGTTCAAGATAATAGACATTCTGGACCAGTTGATAATTTAGATTAGGAAACTTTGCTGAAATGAATAATTTAGCAAGACATCAAGTCATCACTTTAATTTTTAAGGATGAAAAAGTATTTTCCCTCAAAAGATTTCTTGGTTTTTGGATTGAAATGGTGTCATACTTGTCAGCAAAAACAGGACAGAACTTCCCTGACAAATACAGCTTAAAGAAAACTAGAAGAACCTTATATGAGTGAAAACATCTTTTTTTTTGATTATACTCCTTACCATTCTAGCACACATTTCGTTTTTGGAGTTATGATGGTCTTGAGGTTGAAAGATAGTAAGTAGACCTCATTACGTTGCTTGGCATACAGCCCATAGAAGCAAGCAGCAACAACCTGGATTTCATTTTAAAAGGAGTTAGAAGAATATGAAGAAGGTCATCACCATCAATCTGTTATTACACTGCTAGATAGCATCTCTTTAAGGAGACATAGGAAAAGCTTTTTTTTTTTTTTTTTATCAAATAAAGGCCCAGAATGAGGGTGTTCATTTTAACGGCTTTTTAATGAAAGTGTTAGGTTTCCGTAATGGAGTTCATAAGCCCTTAGATGTTAAAACTGTTTAAGAAAATGCTTTTAGCATTAGGGTGTACCAGTTACGTTCAGCTCTGCTGGCATAGGTGATGGTTTTATCTTGTATTTCCTTCTGAAAAGGCGAGGAAGCATAAAAATAATTGGTGGCAATACTTTCTTATCACAAACCTTTGGGATAGCCATTTTACACGATATTATTGTGAAAGTAGTTCAGTATTAAGCCCATTTCATAGGTAAAGAAATGAGCTTGAGTCTCAATAGCTTGTTTGAACCTGCGTATTGAGTAGAGTACAAGAGGGAGGGACCAGGGTATGTATGTATAGCTGATATTTATAGAGTTTTAATGTTTACAAAGCTTTGTAGATCATTGGAGAGCCTTCTTCCTGGATCTGTGGTGCTGTGTGTGTGTGTGTGTGTGTGTGTGTATGTGTGTGCGTGTGCGCAAATACATACATATCTCCTACTAAAGTCCTATTCTGATGTCTTGTCTAATATATATAACCAGTGTCTGATCTCATTAGATTCTATCTTCTAAGGCAGGGGTTCTCAACCTGGGGTTCAAGAACCCTACAGAGTATTTCAGGGAGTTTAGGAACTTGGATTAAGTACAAAGATTTATTTTATGCATTTAAAAACTTAAATCTAAGGAGAATCCATAGGATTTACCAGGCTACTAAAGGATCTTAAGGTACACAAAAAAGCTAAGAATCTTTCTTAGATGATGATAATGATGATGATGTTAAATGATTTGTACCGAGCAATTTTAGATTTTCTAGTAGCTTTATATAATTTCCTTTGATTTCCACAACAAACTTCTTCCCCTTCTGTACTATGAAAATAGATAGCTTTGGGTACTCAGAATTTAGCAAAAACATATTCAGAACAGAAACTTTTTTGGTTTTTTCCTAGACATGTGATTTGTTAAGTATAAGGGACCCTCAACAAGGAATTTCCTTCTGCCAATGCAGATCAGTAGACCTCTTACAACTTCTAGTCTTGAGAGAAGACTTGGACATCAACAGGTTAAGTGATTTACCCAGAATTATATAGCCAGTGTGTGTCAAATTGGAAACTCAGATTTCCCTGATTGTGAAAATTCTCAGTACTAAGACTACATGCCACCAAAACACCAAGAACACACACACACGTATGTATGTATTATATGAGTCACCATAGTTCTCACATCTCATCTAATTAGACATCTAATTAGCTTTTTGAGGGTAAGGATCAATTAATTTCATGCAGAGCCTTGCAGATGTAGGTGGATGTGGAATTGAAGTGAATCTCTGAGCTTGATGAAGCAGTGCTAAAAAGGGATTTTTGATTGTCCCCTCCCCTCCAAAAAAGAGTACTGCTCATAAATGTAACCTGGAAATGAAATCTGGTGCAATGTCTTAGTAGAAGACATTGTAGGAGCAGAAATCATCACTCCCATCAATGACAGAGTTCAGTCTTGATAGACAAAAGCAGGTGAGATTGTCACTGCTGCTAATAGAAGCATTAAGGTTTGTTTCTCCTAAGAGATATCAAAAAACTTGAGTTTGCTTGCAGCTTTTGTATTATTTTGCAGCCATGCTCTAACCCATGATTCAGAGGAGTATCACATGAACAGACCTTTGTAAAGCAAAATCGAATTTTAGGGAGTAATGGCACAAATGGATCAGAGCTATAAACTTTGAACAAACATGTAACTTGAGTTTGATTTCCCCTGATCTAAGGAACTAAGGAGCTTTTGAATTCTAATCACTGAGCTGGAATGGGCTTCCCCAGAGACTGGGTTACTTAGAGAGCCTGTGTTTGATCTCTCTGCTTATATAGTAAAGATGTGATGAGGGGAAGGTCCTGAAGGTCACTTGTTTTGCAAGGTCAGCCAGATAAACCACTGCTTATGCAACTGAGGCTTCTTTAAGCAGCTGCTGAAAAACATGGAAAGAAGGGACTATAGGCTTGGAGGGAGGTAAATGATGGTCTTCTGACCTAGAAATTCTCTGTCTCCCTGTTAGGTACCATTGCTGTGTGTAGAAGGTGAGATGAAAATGAGAAACATGTTGGGAGGCTTCACTCTCCTGCTTAAGACTTCAAGAGAAAATCACCACAATCAGGTGTTTTGAGTCAGCTTTTAGTCTCCTTTACGATACCTTTTTTAGTTGTTTCTTCAACACTAGGCCAGTGACCTCAATTCTTCAAAGTAGCTAGGTGATAGAGTAGAGTTCTGCATATATCCTTAAGAAGTCCTGAATTTGAATCCTGTCTCAGAATAATAAACTGTGTGAACATTGGAAAGTAATTTATCTCCTTTCAGACTGTTTGCTCTTCTGTAAGATGTAATGTGATTGTAATAACACCTAACTCAGAATTGCTGGAGAAAAAAATGGGATGACATATAAACGTATGTAACAAGTGCTTTGCAAACTTTACAATATTTGCTATTATTATTTTTATAATGGAAATACCTACTCTAATGAAATCACATACTTTTGAAGTGCTGAATCCTAAGTACTCAGGAGATACTTGAGGCAGGGAATGAATGAGAGGAAAGGATCAAAGCTGGAGAGGAATTTATGGTGTCTTGAATGATTTGAAAACAGGCATTTAGTAAATAATCAGATATGGTAGGCTAATAGGGTCAGACTAACTTTTGGAAAAGCCAATAATTGTTATGCATTTGTATAGCTGGAGGACTGTTTCCTGTAAGAAATCACTCCTATTTATGCCATTGCCTAGCAACATGAGCCTTACACAAGTGATTCCTTTTTTTCCCCTTGTTCTTTTTCCATGATCTGTGATTTATTTCATCACTATAAAGACCTCCCAGTGAGGAACTTTCTTTTAACAATGTAGAGATAAACATTCTCTAACTTCATCTTAGAGAGATGCCAGAATCACTGAGAAATGACCAGTTTGGGGTCTCATAAAAAAGTCTGCATCAGAAGTGAAATTTGAACTCAAGTTTTTCAGTTTCTGAGGACAGCATTCTATCTACTACACTATACTGATATTCTTATTTAACTTAAGTGAACAGTACTTATTTAATAAATGTATTAGTGTTCTTGCAAACTGCCAAGAATGTGTCTTTTGCCCTCTCTCTTGCAAAAATGTGGATTCTTAAGGTGACACATTCTTGAGTAATACTGTACCTTATGCTTTGCCAAATGTCATGTTTGGGAGAAACAACTCATGGTCATCAATAACAGTTGGAAAAACCTTGCACATATACATCAAACATTAAATTAACTCCCATGTCAACCATATGTGGGTGAGAAAGCCAGGAAATGAAATGATTAGTATTGGATGTGATGTAATTTTTCCTCTGGAAGGTGTTATAAAATCTGGTTATAAAAGCATTGGGATCACATGGTACCAGGAAAAGGTGTTTGTGTATAAATTCATTCTCTCACTTAGGTAACATTTTATCCTTGGCAACCCCTTAGGAAGACAATCTTATATCATCTGGAGTAGCTAAGGGTTAAAGGGGCCACTATGAGCAGCAATGGAGTCAATTTGATTATAATGAAGGTGAGCCAATATATAGATAGTCTCAAATGGGAGATAATGCAGAAATAATTTAGAATTGGATTGGTAAATTTTATGTAAGCCTTATGTAATTTTTTCTTCCCTGTAGATTAACCTTTCTAATTCTCTTTGGCTTAAGGTTAATAAATTTGTCCTAGCTACAATGCTCTTCTGTACCTCTTTCCTCCTTGTCATTCAGATCATTGACAAGAAGTAACAGGAAGAAGTTCTGAGCTCCACCACATTTAACTTGATGGCAGAAAGGAAAGGACTCAGATCCATCTTTATAGTTACAGAAGCTTAGTTTCTAAGGGTACCAGGAGAAAGATACATTATTATGATTTATTCTAAGACATGAGAGATGGGAGCAACAACAGATGTCCAGCAAAAGGATGTATCATGGTGAGGTTGTTTGTCCTGTTGACTCTTACTCTGATATTTTAGACTCAGGTGGAGAAGTGAATGTGTTTTGTGTGCTTTCTTTGAAAACCATCAGTAAGTTGTCTATATTTCAATCTTGCCTGGCTCTCTCTAGCCCTTCCTTAATTGTAAACTAGAGCTACAGAAGGAAAGTATATAAAATTGCTAAGCCCAGCAAGAATGAAGTAAATGTTAGCTGATCTGAGGAAGTATGAGTCTTCTTCCATGAAAAGTTAATTCATGATTGATTGAAATAGAATGTTGAATCTTTGGCTTGTTTTGATTTCGGTGAATGACAAATGGCATGCCTTTTGGGCAAGTAGATTTCCATTTGAAATTAAACAGAGGAAATCTCTCAAATACAAACTAGAAATCTGTATTGCAGGAAAAAGTCAGCTTTTTTGAAAAGCAAAAATGGCACAAATAGATGTTTGGGGAAAGGTCTAAAGAATCTAATAAATTTTAACATCAAGTCACAGAAAGCTTAAAACAAGAGAGATGAGCTATACCTGAGGTAAGATGTTTATGACATACACCATTTAAAATTAAAAATGATTTAAAAAATTTTTATATCACCTGCATTCCCATTAATCTTCCCCTAACTAAGAGATCCATCTTAAAAGAGGAGTTCTTGACTTTTGCTGTGTCCTGGACCCTTTGCAGTCTTGTGAGGCTTGTGGATCTCAATTAAGAATAATGTTTTTAAATGAATAAAATAAAATACTTAGGATTATAAAAAAATACTGTTCAATAGTTATCAAAATATTAAAAAATGATTTAAAAATAATTTCACAGGCACAAATTCAACGAATTCCTGCTTCATGACAAAGAATAAAAATGAGAAAAAAAACAGTTCAGCAAAACTAAAGAAATGGCAAATCACTTTAGTATCTTTGCCAAGAAAACCACAAATGAGGTCACAGTCACACACAAGTGAAACTAATAAACAACTAACCAATATATCAAAAAAATTTTTTTTGCAGCATTCTCCACTTATAGTCATGCAATCTCTGTAAAGAAGGAAGGGAGGTGACTTCTCAGTCTCCTTTTTGGGAGTCAAAAGAATGCTACAGCATTCTGTTTTATTTGTTTTGTTGTTCTTTCCATTTAGATTGTAGTAGTTATTGTGGGTATTGTTCTCCTGATTTTGCTTCACTTCTTTTGCCTTTTTACCTCTCTGTATTCATCATGTTAATTTCTTACAGTCAGCAATCATTTATTAAGTTATTACAGTATTCCAGACCTGGGAATAACAATAGGGCAAAGTCTCTTGACCTCAAAAAATTCACATTATAATGGGAGAGACAACATGAAAATATGTGGACACATATAAAATATATAAAGGGGACATGGGAAACTTTCTAGAAAACTTGACAAGAAGTGGAAGGCAGCATAAGCTCCATACACAAAAACTTATCCCACCAATATTCTCTTTTTTCTACAAGCTCCTTCCTCATAATCCTAATGGGCTCCTAGGTGGTCCCCTTCCCTTTTCTCTCCTCCTGGATTTGGGCATTTCAATACTGGACATTTCTCCTCGACTATAGAAAATTATAAAGGAAATGACTTTGGAATAAAACCTAATGTCTCTCAGGAAGAACTAAAAAAATACATATAGAAAACTATTCTTGAAATATCCCCCAGATAAAAATCCAAATGAAAGAGAAAAGTTTAAACGGATTTTTCAAGCTTGGGAAGTGCTTTCTGATGCAAAGGAGAAAGACTTAAAAGACAGAAGTAGAGAACAAAGCATCAAAGAGAGTGGTTCTGGGTGGCTTTGGTTTACCAATGGATATCTTTGATATTTTTTGGAGGAGATGGAAGAATGCATAGGGAATAGAAAGGTAAAAATGTTCATCAGTTGTCTGTGATGTTCGATTTATGTAATGATGCAACAAGCAAACTGGTCTGCAAAAGAAAGTAATTTGTGAAAAATTTTTTGCGGGGGTAGGGTTAGGGTTAGGAGCTGTAGAATGCTATCCCAATTCACACAGGTACTTGAATGCCAATTAAGAATTCATCAGATAGCACCTGGAATGATTCAGCAAATTCAATCAAAATGCCCTAAAGAGAGATGTAAAAACAGCAATGGAAAGAAAATTATTCAAGAGAAAAAGATTCTTGAGGTTTATATTAACAAGGCTAGGAAAGATGGTCAGAAAATAACCATTCCATGATGAAGATGACCAGGAGTGAAGATGTGAGGCAGGAGATATTATTGTTTTGAATCAGAAGGTCAATGTTATCTTTATACCAAAAACTGAGGACCTTTTCATGTGTATAAATATCCAGTTGATTGAAGCATTGTATCAACTCTTTGAATAGAACTATAATCAGTATTTCTCATCCTGGTAAGATTGTTAAACATGAAGATATCAAATATATACAAAGGTTTTCTTTCATCAGATAATCTATCTCTGGTGGACAGCTTACTGCCTAAAAAAGAGGAAGTAGGGGAGACTGAGGAAATGGATGAAGTAGAACTAATGGACTTTGACCTACCTCAATAAAGAAGCTGGCGTTAAAATGGAGAACTTTTGAAAACCATGAGCATCATCCCAGAGGTGATTTTCAGTGTCAGACTTCTCAGTGTATACTCTTAATTGTAAATTTGGCCTTTATGTGCAATAGTAAATGAGTGGAAGATTGCAATCATTTTAAACTCATTATTGGCTATTGTTTTTGTTGTAATATTTAATTATAATTGCATTTTTATTTTATTTATTATTATTTTTTAAATTAAAACTTTTTATTTGCAAAACATATGTATGGGTAATTCTTCAACATTAACCCTTACAAAGCTTTCTGTTACAAATTTTCCCCCCCTTCTCCCCATCCCTCCCCTAAATGGCAGGATATCCACTATATGTTAATTATGTTAAACTACCTGACAAATCGAATATATGTATACATATTTCCACACTTATTTTTGTGCAAGAAAAATCATATCTACAAGAAAGAAAAATAATTGCATTTTTAAAAGTTAATGAATAAAATCATTAATATAAAATGCTGGCTTTGCATTGTATTTAAGAACTGAATCTCCAAGGAAATCAGGGAAGCTAAAAGGAGGAGGTCATGAAGGAGAATACTCCAGGCCTGGGGCATGGTCACTGGGATGGACCCTGGAGGTAAAAGATGGAGGGCTATCTGAGAGGAATACCAAGGTTAAGCTGTAGAAGGGGAGTAAATTGTAAGTATCCTAAAATACTTAGTAAAGGCCTGGGTAATGAAGATTATCTGTAGGATAGTGGTATTCTCAGCAGTAATGGGAAATGAGAAAAGAGGAGAATTTGGGAGAAAAGATAATGAGTTTTGTACATGTTGAATTTAAAATGTCTGCAGAACATCCAGTTTGAAATGTATAAAAGGCACTTGGAAGTGCTAGAATGAAGTTCAGAAGACAAGTTAGGTTTGGAGAGGTTAATTTATAAATCATCAACATAGAGATGATAATTTAATCCAAATAAAAAAATGAAAATGAATGCTTTATCTAAGACTGGGGTTCTTAACCTTATATATGCCATGGATATCTTTCGCAGTTGAGTGAAACCTATGGGATCTATTCTTTGTGGTTTTTACATATATAAAGCACATAGTATTATGAAGGAATTGAAAGACAATTATCAAAATAACAAACACTAAAGCCAAAATCCCAGTTTACAGGCCTCAGGTTAAGAACTTTTAATCTAGAATTTCTAGCCTAAAAGCTACCATGCATATGTATGATTTGATTGTTTATATTAGTCACTTTCAGAATGATGGGCTCCAAGTCATGAAAGTACAGAGTTGTCTGGAATAAATTCACAGACTCAAACTGTATTCAAATCAAGGGTCAAATCTTTAATATAATGTTTTAACAAGCAGGGTAATTCCCTAACAGAACTTGCATTTAACAATTTAAGGAGGGGATAGATGGATCTTTTACAGGAAAGAACCTAGAGCAAAGTGTGCTAACTATGCTAATTGTATGTGGTCTTAGTTGCCCTTTATACAAGATAGCCTCAAGACTTGACATCTATAGAATAATCTCCAGATTGTATTGGGTACAGGATAGCTCTGTCTGTACAAGATTATTCTGACAGTAAAAGGTAATTCTACAGGATAGATTTGTTCCTCATTGGGGTCTGCTCAGATAACTTGGTTGCTATAAGGGATATGGTCTTTTGCTATGTCCTTATACTGTATCAAGGACAAAGCTTTCAGTATAACTGGATGTGAAGGGTTCCAAGATTGGATTAGTGGCCAGTCTGTAGAGGTTAGGAGCCTAGGGACCTATAGAAATAGAGAAACCTATATTTTTCACAGTGGTGGCAGGTAAGATTAACTTTTAGATAAGACTGTGATGTAGACAAGACTGGTTTGAAACCCCTTTTCCTTTCATCTTCTTTTGGCTTTTCTCCACCATTCTCATACCTTACCTTCATGTTTGTTACCCTTGCCCTAGCACCCCTCCATGCCCCCCCCCCAACTCCCATCTTTCTAGATGCTGTCCTTAGGGACAGCACCTAGGAATAAAATCTTACCTGTCCATGACTCTTGGGACTTAAGATAACTGTGCTTTAAGGAATCAACAAGCTCCTGGCATTCAGCTTGGTACAAACTTCTTTCCCTTTTCCCCTAATCAGGAGGTCACCTGGAAAAGATGTTGGCCATACCAAGCTGATGTCATTCTTTTGTTTCTTTCACATTCCTCTTCCTCCCTATTGCACTCCCTGCAGAAGTGGCAAATTTCCAGAGATCATGGGAGTCCATTGTTCTTCAACAAAGCTTTGACATATTTTTTGAAGGCAAGGAGAAGGAGGAAAGGGCTTTTTCTGGTTTTAATTTATGTCGTTGGGATGCTTTGGCTTCTGTCCTCTAGTCTTGTAGTTGTACTGTAATGAGTCTTTATTTAGGCAAATATCCATGAAATAATTAATCAGCTAGAGAAGAATGTTGATCATTGATCTTAAGCAAACTGGCAGGCTCCATTTTGCATGGAAAATGTCTTGTTAATTCAGATCACAAAATTCTAGATGCTTGTTCAAAAATAAATTGATATTCAACTCTTTCTCTCCTCATTCTGTTAAAAAGGCAACTCAGGGATGGGGAGAAAGGGGTTAGATTTTGTCTTTTTGATTTGGATTGGGTTGTGAGTCAAGTAATTACAAAAGTCAAGAGAGGTAAACTGTCCTAACTTTCGTCAGCCACTGTAGAGTTTCCTTTAATTCCATCCATACTACTAGCTGGGTTGGCTGTTGATTATCTCCAAAGGCTGAGGGAATCCAACAGCTATAGCTACTTGTATAGAACATTGGTTATGAAAATCAGGACTTCTGGGTTCTAGTCCTGGGCTTTGGCACGAAGTAGTTGTGTGAAGTCACTTCACATTTTTGTTTCTCATCCTTCCCATCTGTTAAATTAGTTGCTTGGGCTACATTATCTTAAAGGTTTCTTCTATCTTAAAAGTCCTATGATTCTACATATATTCATTCATTTGTCTTTTTAGTGAATCTAATTGAACAAGAGAAGCAGAATAAGGAAAATGAAAGGCTAAATGACTAACTTGCCAGGATCATATAACTATGAAGTGTTTGAGGCAGAATTTGAACTCTGGTCTTCTAGATTCTAAACTTGATCTTCTGTACTATTAGAAGAAATACATACATAGACACACACACACACACACACACGAATACTTTGGGAAAAAAAATCCTAGATATAATGATGGTGTCATAGCATGAAGAAGTTGTTGTTGATGGAGAAGTAAGTTAGGGTCAGAATATCAGTTCTTGGCCTAAGTACCATACTTAAGAAACTCATTTAAAAATTCAATTATGCAATTAGTTTTTTTTTTTGTAGATTCAATTTTCAGCCCATGGTGACATAAACAGAGTCTAGATTTAGATTAGAGGATTTGTATTCAGATTCAATTGATTGTATTAAACTTATGCGGCTTTTTTTTTCTCATTGGTTAGAAAAAATAAGGAGCCTACACTCAACTCAGTTTCTGAAAAGATGAGAAAATAAATTCTTATCATAGCTTATCTTAGTATCCTAGTAAAATAATGCTGAGAAGTATGTCCCCAAAACTTGTGATACAATTTGGGGTAATTTTTTGAGGCCCAGGCCTTTCTCTCCAGTTCCCTAGCATTCAATCTAGACAGGTTCACATCTATCCACTCTTTTTTTCTTAAAATTTTAATAATAGCTTTTTATTTTCAAAATATATGCAAAGATAGTTTTCAACATTCACCCTTGCAAAATTTTGTGTTCAAATTTTTTTTCCCTTTCCCCCATCCTCTCCCCTAAATAGCAAGTAATCCAATATAGGTTAAACATGTACAATGCCTCTAAACATATTTCCATATTTATCATGTTGAGTAATAAAAATCATATCAAAAAAACAAGAAAACAACAGCAAAAAAGGTAAAAATACTATTTTGTGATCCACATTTAGTCCCCATGGTCCACTTTCTGAATACAGATGG
Organism: Myrmecobius fasciatus; assembly: GCA_023553655.1. NCBI lineage: Eukaryota > Metazoa > Chordata > Mammalia > Dasyuromorphia > Myrmecobiidae > Myrmecobius > Myrmecobius fasciatus. Next base: position 19,797 of record JAJPUD010001787.1, on the reverse strand, counting down.
CTTTCTCCATCACAAATCTGTTGGAATTGGCCTAAGTCACCTCATTGTTGAAAAGAGCCAAGTGCATCACAGTTGATGATCACATAATCTCGTTGCTATGTAAAATGTTCTCTTGGTTCTACTCACTTCACTTTGTATCAGTTCATCTAAGTATCTCTAGGCCTTTCTGAAATCATCCTACTGTTTGTTTCTTATAGAACAATAATATTCAATTACATTCATAAACTATAACTTATTCGGCCATTCCCCAACTGATAAGCATCCACTCAGTTTCCAGGTCCTTGTTACTACAAACAGGGCTGCTGCAAACATTTTTGTACATGTGGGTACTTTTCCCTTTAATCCCTTCACTCTTAATCTTGGACATTTGTTAGTTTTTCCTTTTCTTAATTTCTTGATTTGGGAATTGAAGATTTCTGGGTGCTCAGAATAATGAGATTTAAAACTACTTTGAAAATAAGGACATGCAAATTGGCTAAAATGATAGGAAATGATAATGACAAATGTTGGCGAGGATGTGGAAAAACTGGGACACTGATACATTGTTGGTGGAACTGTGAACAGATCCAGCCATTCTGGAGAGCAATTTGGAACTATGCTCAAAAAGTTATCAAGCTGTGCATATCTTTTGACCCAGCAGTGTTTCTATTGGGTTTATATCCCAAAGAAATCTTGAAGAAAGGAAAGGGCCCCACATGTGCAAACATGTTTGTGGCAGCTCTTTTTGTAGTGGCTAGAAACTGGAAACTGAATGGATGCCCATCAATTGGAGAGTGGCTGAATAAATTATGGTATATGAATGTTATAGAATATTATTGTTCTGTAAGAAACAACCAGCAGGATGATTTCAGACAGGCCTAGAGAGACTTGCATGGACTGATGCTGAGTGAAGCGAGCAGAACCAGGAGATCATTATACATGGCAACAACAAGACTATATGATGATCACTTCTGATGGACATGGCTCTCTTCAACAATGAGATGTTTGAAACCAGTTCCAATTGTTTAGTGATGAAGAAGGCCATATACACCCAGAGAGAGGGATATGAAATGTGGACCACAACATAACATTTCCATGCTCTATTGATATTTGCTTGCATTGTGTTTCCTTTCTCAAATTTTTTTTTGTAGATAGGATTTTTCTTGCACAACAATAAGTATGGAAATATGTATACATATATTCGATTTGTCAAGTATTTTAACATAATTAACATGTAGTGGATTTCCTGCCATCTAGGGGAGGGGTGGGGAGTAGGGGGAAAAATTTGTAACAGAAAGCTTTGTAAGGGGCAATGTTGAAGAATTACCCATACATATGTTTTGCAAATAAAAAAGTATTAATTAAAAAATAAGGACATGATAATTATTAGCTCATCAATTTTTGTTTTCATCAGTCTATTTTTCCACCCCATTACAAAAATTACATAGGAAGTAAAAACTAAAATATAGTTTAGTATAGTTGTAGTATACATTTGGGAGCAGGCTACCTTTATGGGGAAAGATCAACAACTTCTGTATTTATTTATAGCAGGAAGGATAACTATAAAGAAATAACTCTTTGACTGGAAAAAAGATGTCAATTTAAAAATTATAATCAGAGATTTTTTTTAAATTAAAACTTTTTATTTGTAAAACATATGTATGGGTAATTCTACAAAATATTAAACAAGTTCATTTCTTTCTCACTCACCTTCTACCTCTCCCACCCCCTCACCTCAGGTTAAGAATTCCTGGTTTAGATAATTTCTAATATTGCTTTCAGTTTTAACTCAGTAACTTTTCCAACAAAAATTCAGTGACTTTTTCTTTTGATTGGCCATATGAACAAAAGTTCGGGGATTGAATCCAGGAATTTTCCCAGGATTATCTCTTCCTCCCTAGAAGGAGAATAGTCCATGCAAAGGATTACCTGTGGCTTTAGTGTATTTTTTCTTTGACTAGTGAAGAACACTGTTATCTGAAGAGCTATTCCAGATCTTCCCAGGCAGAAAATCCTTCACTTATCCCAAAGCCTTCCATCCTCAAAGTCTACTGTGTCTGTTTTAATGATATGTTGCCATGTTGGTTTGTTTAGATATGCCACGCTCTGTCTGTCTTTGGCAACCATCCTGGACTTGCCTTTGTTAATCACATGGATGTAAAGTATTATGTTCCCAAGTGGATGTAGAAAAGATATTTTGATTAAAGTACAAATCCCCAGCCACATGAACTACTTAGGTTTAACAAAGTGTATTAGATCATTGCAATCTGGAGAGTCATAAATCACAGGGATCATTCTTTCTTTTTAAAATTTCTAGTCTCTTGCTTTTTCTAGTAAGGTTGACTTTTAGAAATGTATTTTTTCTTGGGATGTGATCTTATATTGTGATCCTGAATTTGTGCTATCTCCCATTCCTTTATTTCTTGATATGGTTGGAATTGAACATGCTTCCTCTTCTTGGAAGTCTGGTTCTGTGTATGGTAGCTGGAAAGACTGATGGACAAAAATCCTAATCTTAGAGATTTTGCTGTCTGCAGAGAGTGCTAATAGAGCACAAAACAGTCATCACCATAAGAACAACATCACCATAAGATATCAACAAATCATTTTTTTTCTGTAGGACCTTAAGAAAAGAATTCCTTATAAAACTCTATAAAATAAATTGGGCAAGTACCTATTATTCCCATTATATAAATAAATAACAAGGTTCAGAAAAGAGAAGACACACAACTAAGAAATGTTGGAGCTAGGTCTTGAAACAAGGTTTTCCAACTCAAAGACTACTGATCCTTTCACTATACCAAGTTACCTCTCAGAATTGAATAATTTTAGAATTGCTAAGAATCTTAGAAGTTATTTCATTCTACATCCTTTCTGATTCATGAATCTCTTCTATAATGTAATCAGTTAACTTCTGCCTAGATATATGTAATGATAGGGAAATCTCTACTTAATGAAGCAGTCCATTTCCTTTTCAGTCAACTCTAAATTTTAGAAAACTCTTCATCATATTGAGTGCATATTTTTTCTTTGTAATGTTTATCCATTGGTTCTGCCCTTTAAACCCACAGAGTAAAAATGTAATCCAATTGTTTCCAAACATTTTAAATGTGTATACTCCTATAACTAAAATATTTAATAGCATATCCCTCCTATATATATATATACACATATATATGTATGTCATACACTTATATATATATTTGTATATATGTGTATGCACATATACACACATGCAAATGCACATACATACATGCGCACACATAAAGATGTGTATATGCATATAGCATACACATCTACCCACATAGGCATGTGCATATACACATGCATGTATATATAAGAATGTGTAACACATGTGTGTGGTCATGGGTGTACAACTAATGAATATGTGTATATAACACACATGTGTATATGTATGCCTAAACACATGTATATATGAATATAAATACACATGTTATGTATATATATATACTATATTTACATATACAAAAAGAAATCAGTTTAGAAAATTCTCTCTGTCAGTGCATGGTGGAATCTTAGTTTCCTTAAGCACTGAGAGATTAAATCATTTGGCCAGAGTCACGTAGTCAACATGTATCAGAGACCGCATTGAGCCTAAGACTTTCTAGCTTGAAGGTCTATCCTGCCTTTTCTGCCAGTGCTCCGTTAACTTCAGTTTCTTCCTTTATAAAATGGAGATACTAATACCTCATAGGATCATTGTGAGGATCAAATGAAATAATATTTGCAAAGTAATTTGCAAATCCTAAAGACTATATAAATACTAGCTAGCCTCATTATTAGGTCTATATCAAGTTCTTGTACCATCATATTAATCTGTACACTATAAAACAACACCAAAAAGTAGAAATTAAAAGGATGAGCTAAAGATAAAGTTTGGAGAATCATATTTTATTAATGGTATAGAACATCTTTGCCTTGCTATTCTTGGTAAGCATATTTTAGTGAGAGTAACATGATCTAATATGCTTCCTTATTTTTGAAAATATTGCTTCAATACTTTGCAATACAGCAATTCAAGGGTATGGTTCCAAGTTCAGTTTATTTTGATTCTTGATTTTAATGGTTGTCAAACCTGAAAAATATTCTTTACAAAGGTCTATAAATCCAAATGGAAGAAGTGCAGCATTAGCTGTACTTTCTAAATCATGATGCTAATTTTTCAATCTTATCTACCCATTATTCTGCTGAGCTTTCCTTGCAAGCAAGCTTCAGCTAATTCTGGGATTTAGTATTCCTGACACTTTTTTATAGCCCCATGCTATGATTTTGCATTCTCTCTGGTCTCTGTCCTTGCTTCCATATTTTGGATATATCTTTATTAAATCTAAGTTGCTCTAGCATTTGCCTCTTCAGATAATTCTTCTTTTCCTCCTATTCTTTGGAATTGTTTTTCTTTGTGTTCCCTAAATTTCATTTTTGAGAGCTTTAAGTCCGTCTTGTGATAACTGAGCCCTCTGGAAGAAAAATTCAATACTCTGCATGTCTGTCAGAAATAGATTTGTTAATTATCAAAATTCAGGCATCTCTGCTTGGAGAGAGAGAAATCCAAGGGGACAGAACTCCTTGCTGCTTTTGAAAATCTCTCTGACACAAACCATTTCCTCCTGATAATTCATAGAGTTCAAGAACAAAGACTAGATTTTGGAGAAAGATTAAACCAGGGTACAAAGTTAAAGTGGTAGTTTTAGTTTTGTCAAACAGAACAATAGTAACATTACTTGGAGATTCATTTCCCTAAACCCATTCAGAGAAGGAAATAAAAGTACTGCATTTAATAGGATTAATCAAAGGGCCTCCTGCTTTTGTCTACTTACCATCCTTGTTCTATCCTCATAGAATTATCATTGTAGGCAGTGGTTAGGCTTTTGTTAAAAGGATTTCAGACTAGGACATTTATTAAGGCTTGATAAGGCTTATTTTATTCTGATTAGCACAAAAAGACTTGAGACTGAAATAGTTTTATTTCTAAATATTTTCCTTAAGAGAGAACTAGAGGATATGAGGGAAATAGCAGGCTTCCGAATATCCCCTTTTTGTGCCAAGAGCAAATTAATCACTAACACAATCTATGTTCATTAATTCCAAAACTATATATATATATATATATATATATATATATATATATATATATGTTTTTAAAAAGCTGTACTTGTTCTTTAGGCTATAATATTTCTATGTGATATAACAGTATACTAAGTAGCTTTCTAGAATTTAGGACCTTGCCTTGAATATACTGGTTATATTATCTGTGGTATAATGCAGTAGGACAAAGTCCAGTGATAAAATACATTGGCTTCAATAAAGATTAGGAATTAGTCTACATACTATAGATAATTATAGCAATCAAGACATAGATTCAAAATTTCCATTTTGCACTAAATGGCTAAGGGGAATATCTTTTGGACCGAAGACCTGCAGATTGATGAAATTTTAAAATTTCAATTGTCCTTTAATTTGGATCACTTTGATCCCATACAACTTTGCTAATATTAGTAGTCTTTTGATTACTGCTCTAGAACTTGAAAGGTTAGAAACTAAAGGACTCAAGCGGGTTAAAACACTGGATTTTGTTTGGACTGTTTCAGTCTGTGGGAATATTTCATTTTTATTAATATTCATAGTTCTCATTTGGTCAGCCAGTGTCGAAATGATATGAACCTACCATGGAAGCCTGTCTCTCTTTAAAATCTGTCATCTCAAAATCTGGAATACATATCAGAATGTATTCCAATTCATTTTCCTCTTATCTACTTTGAATTTTAGGAGAACATATTCACTTCCTCCAAAGTTCCCTTCATCTCAATTCCAACAATTTTATAGTTATTAATGAAACTCATATTCAGAATAGAATTTCTCCTACTTGGTTCCTTTGCTTTTTGAAGGATGAAATTGTCAGGTAGGCAAATCAAAAAGTACTATTCCTTTGCATTGGGGAGAAAGCTCATAGAGGTATCCAAACAATTGAATTTTTCCATCACTGGTGACTCTCTTCCTTAAAGATGCAGCTCCAGCATTATATTTTATATGAAGTTTTTCCTGATCTCCACAAATATTTGTGCCTTCTCTTCCAAACTAGTATATTTAAATTGAATATTTTTTCATTAATACTATATTTATGTTGTATTTATTTTTATATGTACTTATTATCTTCCCCATTAGAATGTAAGCTCATTGAAAGTAGAAATGGTTTCATTCTTTTTCTTTTCTTTTCTTTTCTTTTTGAGTCAGTAAGTCAAATTTATTAACTGTCAGACATTGGACCAAGGATGACATATCCAAAGATATTACTGCCCTCAGGCAACTCACATACTAATGGAAAAGACAGCAAGAAAACAAATCTGTACATTACATATATGTGCATATATGCACACACATATACACATATGATATTACTTCCCATTTGTCTTAAATGTGTGTGTATGTAACTATATGTGCATGTATACATACATATGACTATTATAATTCTTTTTTTATTAAAGCTTTTTATTTGCAAAACATATGCATAGGTAATTTTTCAACATTGACCCTTGCAAAACCTTCTGTTTCTCTTTCCCCTCACCCCCTCCCCTAGATGGCAGGTAGTCTAATACATGTTAATTATGTTAAATTATATGACAAATAGAATATATGTATACATATTTATACAGTTATCTTGCTGTAGAAGAACAATTGGATCTACAAGAAAAAAAAAACCTAAGAAGGAAAACAAAATGCCAGCAAACATCAATAGAAAGCATGAAAATGCTATGTTATGGTCTACACTCAGATCCCACAGGCCTCTCCCTGGGTTTATATGGCTTTCTTCATCACCGAACAATTGGAACTACTTTGAAACATCTCATTGTTGAAGAGAACCATGTCCATCAGAATTGATCATTGTATAGTCTTGTTGCTGTGTACAATGATCTTCTGGTTCTGCTCGTTTCGCTCAGCAGCAGTTCATGCAAGTCTCTCCAGGCCTCTCTGAAATCATCCTGCTGGTCATTTCTTACAGAACAATAATATTCCATGACATTCATGTACCATAATTTATTCAGTCATTCTCCAATTGATGGGCATCCATTCAGTTTCCAGTTTCTAGCCACTACAAAAAGGGCTGCCACAAACATTCTTGCACATGTGGGTCCCTTTCCCTCCTCTAAGATCTCTTTGGGATATAGGTCCAATAGAAACACTGCTGGGTCAAAGGGTATGCACAGTTTGATAACTTTTTGGTCATAGTTCCAAATTGCTCTCCAGAATGATTGGATCTCTTCACAGTTTCACCAACAATGTATCAGTGTCCCAGTTTTCCCACATCCCTTCCAACATTTGTCATTATCTTTTCCTGTCATCTTAGCCAATCTGACAGGTGTGTGGTATCTCAGAGTTGTCTTAATTTGAATTTCTCTGATCAATAGTTTGGGGCACCTGTTCATATGACTAGAAATGTAATTTCTTCATCTGAAAATTGTCTGTTCATATCTTTTGACCATTTATCAATTGGAGAGTGGCTTGAATTCTTATAAATTTGAGTCAGTTCTCTATATATTTTAGAAATGAGGCCTTTATCAGAACTCTTAAATGTAAAAATGAGTTCCCAATTTATTGCTTCCCTCCTAATCTTGTCTGCATTATTTTTGTTTGTACAAAAACTTTTTAACTAATATAATCAAAATTATCTACCTGATGTTCAATTAAGAGTTCGAGTTCTTCCACAGATCTGAGAGGTAAACTATCCTATGTTTCTCTAATTTGTTTATAATATCACTCTTTATGTCTAAATCATGAACTCATTTAGATCTTATCTTGGTATGTGGTGTTAAGTATGGGTCAAGCCCTAATTTCTTCATACTAGTTTCCAATTTTCCCACCAGTTTTTGTCAAATAGTGAGTTTTTAATCCCAAAAGCTGGGGTCTTTGGGTTTATCAAACACTAGATTGCTATATTTATTGCCTATTTTTGTCCTGTGATCCTATACTATTCCACTGATCGACTACTCTATTTTTTAGCCAGTACCAAATGGTTTTGATGACTGCTGCTTTATAATGTAGTTTTAGATCTGGCACAGCTAGGCCAAATGGTTTCATTCTTTGTGTTTGTATTCCCAGCATCCAATATAGTTCCTGACACATAGTATGTACATAAAAAATACTTGTTGATTGAAAGCCTGGAACAGAGCCACAATAAATCAATCAGCTTCTTGAATTCTTTATCTATTGCCTTTTCCTGTTTAGATGGTACATGGTGTTCTCTGATGACAGTATTACCTCTTTTCCATAATTGATCTCAGCTTACATGTTCTCTGGTTCCTTTGCATATTTCCTTGAATATATCTTCTTAATGTACAATAAATATTATTCTACCTCCACTTTCCTTTTGCCTTTCCTAATTGAATTGAATAAAGTATAATCTTCTAAAGCTTTTCTTTATGTCTCTCATCCCAAATGTCAGCAAGATTTATAATATGTTTGCCTTCTTATATTAGGACCTATAGTTCATGTCACCTGTTCCCTAAATTTGAACACATACATAAGCATTTCAAGTTATCAATATTGCCAAATTTTATCTATGGTCTATATTTGTAGCTTTTATGTCCTGTTCTTCTTCCTACAGCATAGCTGCTCTTGATGCTATTTATCCTGATAGGTATATACATTAACTGTTTTCTCCCTCTACTGTTCTTTGAAATTTAGAGCACTTTTGATTAGATTTATAAGTCATCAGAAAAATACATTCCTATTAGTGTTTCTTAAGTAATGCTATCCTGACCAGAAACCTATCATTTATAGGCATTAAGGAAATGATTTGGACCAATGAAATAATCCGTTTTTTGAAGCTTCTGGAAGGTAGCTCCTTCCACAGCTGGGTAACAGTGCTTAGGGGAATCTGACCTCAGTCTCAGTTAAGCCACTGTGAACCTGCTAAAATGTGCCCTAAGCCTTTCCCTGAAAAGAAAAGAGTCACTTTCTTAGGGGATCCTTGAGAAGCTCACTTACAGAGAACTGAACCAAACCCTCAGCTGCTAAGAGGGATTCTAAGTTCCAATCACTGTAGTGGCATGTCAGACCATTGGGCTTACTGTATTTTTAAGGAGTGATGTAGCTTAGAGCCATTGTGTAAGTTGATAATCAGTTAAGTGCTTAAAAGCCTCTATATTTCTTTTCATAAGAGAAGGGATTACATGGGGATACCATGATCTAAATTGTTTGAAAATAAGGGTTTCAATTCCAAAAGACTCATGAAGAAAAATAGTATCTAACCTACAGAGAGGGAAGTGATGAACTCTTGAATACAGATACTTTTTTCACTTTATTTTTCTGTCATATTTTTTGCAACATGGCTAATATGAAAATATGTTTTGCATTACTTTACATATATAATCATTTTGCTTCTCTTCTCAATGGGTAGAGTATGGCTTAAAGGGAAGTAAAGAATTAGGAATTCAATAAAAATGGATGTTAAATAAAGCATAGTAATTTTTTTAAATGCCTAACTTCACTATTAAGATTTCTATACATTGTATTGATAAAGTGAAAAAGAGCACTGGGCCTTGAGACAAAAATGATCTCAGGTCAAATCTGGCCTCAGATTCTCCCAGCTGTGTGACCTGGGCAAGTCACTTAACCCTGTTTGTCTTAGTTTTCTCCATGTAAAAGAGAATAATAATAGCACTTTCCTCACAGAGTAGTTGGGAGGAACAATTGAGGTAATATTTGTAAAAAGCACATAACACAGTGCCTGGAATACAGTAGGTGTTATATAAGTGCTTATTCCCCTCCCTCTGTTTTCCCACCCACAAGGGGGCTGGAAGTGAACTGTTCTTATAACTTCCCATTTCTGGATGCATGCCAATGGAATGGCTTGGCTTGTCAGTGTAAAGCTTGGAGGCTGAGAACAGAAAGTGCTTTTGGACTCCATTAGAGCTCCTTAGAGGGGAGACTTACTGCTAATTATTCAGGACAACTTGTTTTCCTTTTACAGATGTGCAGCTTGTTAACAGCACTTGGCCTTGCCCCATTAAATTAGCCTTGCATTCTCCCCAGCTTGTTGAGAGAATTGCCAGTGCTCAGCTTCATTGCTCCTTGGCAGTTCATTTAGTAAAGAGTACTGTGGTAGTGAACTCTAAGACAGAATTCTGGTGCTTGTAATTAAGATCTGCTGACAGCTCATCTGATCCCGTGCACCAAAGTGATTTCTTTTTCATTTAGGGTAAGATACAATACCATTAAAGCAATAGTAGATCTGAAAGCATGCTGTTTCTTTATTTATGTTTTACACATTTTTGTCTGTGTTGACTTGGCCAATCAATTAAGTGACATGGGTCCTTCTAATGTAGGTTGCAAAGTACATATGTTTAGAAAGGAAGTTTGAGATCATTTTGTCCACAGGTCTCTAGTCCAGCTTCTCTCTCTCGTTTTACATTTTTTACAGAACAGAGGCCCATGGAGGTTAAGTGGTTTGCCCAAGTAATAATCATCAGAGTTGTAATTTGAACACAGCTTTTCTGGAAATTGAGGTCTCCATGGGATTAAATGATGTGTAAAATTATACACCAATTAATGACACAGTGGGAACTAGATCCCATGTTTTCTGAGGGTAAGCTAATGTTATTTCCATTGTATACTACCATATATACTGAGGGTCTTTTCATCTTACACATAAAGGTGCATTTCTGGATAATAATTACAGTGAAATACAAAGTAATTGAATTTCTTCAATGAGTGTATGCCTTGACTTTTATAGAATCCATGTTATACAATTCATTAGACTTTCCAGTTGGGGAGAGGGGAGCTCTGGAGCTTCCTCTCCCAGGAATTTAGAAGAGTTGTAAATTGATTGACAGTAAATAGGTAAAATTGATGTGATTAATTGGGTTTAAATATATATATATATACATACATATATATATACATATATATGTATATATTCAAAAATCTTAAGACCATTGAAACAATACAGAAAGTTTAAAACTGTCTCTTGCTAAAGTTGTCTCCCCCCGACTCTCTGTCTCTCTTTTTAAACAAATCATCTCAATGATTTACATGGTCACATAGCTAATAAATGGTAACTGGTTAAGTATCAGATTTGGTATTTGAATCCTAGTGTTCCTGACCTGATGGGGCACCTAGGTGACTCAGTGGACAAAGTAATAGGCTTGGAGTTAGGAAGACTTGGCTTGAGTTCAAATCTACCCTCTCACACTTACTTTTAAGACTTTGGGCAAGTTACTTAACCTGCTTCCTCAGTTATTCATCTATAAAATGAGCTGGAGAAGAAAATGGCAAATGATTCCAGTATCTCTGCCAAGAAAAATAGTTAAGAAGAGTTGCACATGACTTAAAATGATTCAACAACTTCCTGACCTATAGCCCAGCACTTTATCCATGACTTTCTCACTTCACAAATGAGACAAATCAACTATACTCTCCATTTATAAATTAAACACATTTGTGAGCTTGATTGACTCTTAAATGCTACTAGGTTACTGTATAATAAGTTACTGTTGTACTTGTCTGATGGCAAGAGTTAATGTAGCTTCAGGAGTTACTTTAACTTACAATTGTAGAGAATCTTAGGCAAGGAGAGATTATGAGGCATTAATAGTTTATTTGCTGATTAACTTTTAGAACATCACTTTCCCAGATGGAAATGATTATATGAGCTATCCCATTGTATACTACTGGGCTTTATTTTCATTATTGTTGCTATCTAGTAGATATTTTAATGAAAAATTTTATTGTGTTTGCAGGCCAGAACATTAAGTGAAGACTGAGTTGGGGAAAAAAATCTGATAGAAAACAAATACTATTGTATTGTATTGTATACTATCTGATAGAAAACAAAGTAACAGTAAAATGTGAAACTGTTGCATGCCCAGTCTGGTGGGATTGTTTTTCTTTGTTTTTGTTATTGTTTTTAAAACAGAGCTTTTGGTCCCCTCTGGATTCTGTAAAACAATTTTTCCCCAACAGGCTTGAGAGCTTGAGGAAAAAAACTTTGTTAATAGGAATTGGAAATAAGGCTGAGATAAAAATGGCTGAAAATCTCTTTATCCACGTCTTCCTAGTCTGAAAAAGACAAAGCCCATTTATATATCCAGAAGACTGTCTTCTTCATTCAAAAATGTGAACTCTTTGAGAAATAGTTTGACTTAATATTTTAAAGTTTTATTGCTATTTTTTCATATTACAAATAGTTATAGATTATTTGTACATTGTGAGAATTCTCCTGTAACAAAGCAAAGCATTTACGTGCAACTAATAACAGTAACTTCACCTGAAAGTACATAGAACTTTTACATTTGCAGTAACCCACAAACTTTCTATTTAAAAGAAATAGAAATCTATTTTTCTCCCTCCTATCTTCCATCTTTTTTAAAGAAAAAGATGTCTTATAACAAATTCACATAATTAGATAAAACATATTTCCTCAGTGGCCATATACAATAACTAATTCAAGCCTGTTTCATTATTGACCCTCTGAAATCATGAATGGTCATTGTATTGATAATAATTTTTACAGCTCTCAAAATTTTTTGGTTTTTGTTTTGTTTTACAGTGTTTTGTCATATTAATTGTTCCCTGGGTTCTGTTCATTTCATTCTTAGTTTATCAAAGTACTCAAAATTGTTCATTTTAATGATATTTTTATTTTAGTCCAAATTGTTCTTCTGGTACTGCTCAGTTCACTCTCTATTAGGTCATTTAAGTCTTCCCAGATCTTTTTGAAAGCATCTATTTTCTCACTTCTTACAACACAGTAGTTCTCTATCACATTTATATCCCACAACTTATTCAACCATTCTTCAATTCTTACACTTTCTCTTGGTTTTCAGATGTTGTTGTTGTTGTTGTTATTATTTTGCCATCAGAGAGAGAGATTCCATACATGTTTTTGGTACCTTTTGTGCTTAGCATAGTGTCTAGAACATACTAAACACTTGAGCTTGTTAATTTGTTATGAAATGATCTTGGCCTTTGTTCTTGTGAAAGTGTAAATCTTTTAAGTCATCAAGAATGATCATAAATGAACAGAATATTATTTTGATTACTCATCTAAGATGGTAACAAATCCATTTAATATTTTAAACCATTGGGATAAGCTATGAATGGTCAAGTTTTCTAACTCCTAGGAGCAGCATAAGACAATAGAAAGAACATGGGACTGACATATGCAGTCTAGGTTCAGCTCCATGACTTTCTGCTATTTCCTTTTTGGCAAGTCACTTAACCTCCTTGACTCTGTTGCTTCTTCTTTAAGGTCAAAATGTGGTTAATAATGCCTTCCCTTTATATTCAGAGAAGATGAAACAAGATTATGTGCAGAAAAGCCAGTCATAGCTTAAAGAACATCATAAATTAGGGGGTTTTAACCTTTCTTTGTACCACAGACCACCCCTTTCTCAGTCTGGTGGAGCCTATAAGGATATTTTTCTCAGAATATTTTTAGATTTTTAAAATAAAATATATGTGATTACTAAGGAAATCAATCATATTGAAAATATAGTTATCAGATCTACCCACCAAGACAAAGTCAAGAACTATATGAAAACAATTATAAAACACTTTCTATGCAAATAAAGTCAGATCTAAACAATTAGAAGAATATCAAGTACTCGTGGGTAGGCTGAGCTAATATAATAAAAATGACAATACTGCTTAAATGAATCTACTTATTCAGTGCCATTCTAATCAAACTGCTAAGAAATTACTATACAGAGCTAGAAAAAATAATAACAACGTTCATCTGGAAGAACAAGAGGTCAAGAATTTCAAGGGAATTAATGAAAAAAAAATGCAAATGAAGGTGATCTAGCTGCACCAGACCTAAAACTATATTATAAAGCAGTGATCATCAAAACCATTTAGTACTGCCCAAGAAAAAGAGTAGTTGACCAATGGAATAGGTTAGATTAACAAGACACAATAATCAATGACTATAGTAATCTAGTGTTTGATAAACCCAAAGACCCTAGTTTCTGAGATAAGAACTCACTATTTAACAAAAATTGCTAGGAAAATAGTATAGCAGAAACTAGGCACTGACCAACACCTAACATCCTATACCAAGATAAAGTCAAAATGGGTTCATAATTTATTTATAAAGAGTGTTACTATACACAAATTAGAAGAAGGGTTAGTCTACCTCTCAGATCTCTGGAGAAGAAAGGAATTTATGGCCAAAGAAGTAGAGTACATTATGAAATGCAAAATGGATAATTTTGATTCTATTAAATTAAAAAGGTTTTGTACAAACAAAACCAATGCAGACAAGACTAGAAAGGAAGCAGAAAATGGGAAAAAATTATATCTAAAGATTCTGATAAAGGTCTCACTTCTAAAATATATAGATAATCAACCCAAATTTATAAGAATACAAGTCATTCTCCAATTGACAAATGGTCAAAGTATATGAACAGACTTCATGAATTCAGATAAAGAAATTAAAATCATTTATAGTTTTAGAAAAAATGCTTTAAATCACTATTATTCAGAGAAATACAAATTAAGACAACTCTGAGTTATCACTATACGTCTCTCAGATTGGCTAAGATGACAGGAAAAGATAATGACAAATGTTGGAGGGGATGTGGGAAAACTGGGACACTAATACATTGTTGGTGGAGTTATGAACTAATCCAAGGATTCTGGAGAGCAATATGGAACTATGCCCAGAAGGCTCTCAAACTGTGCATACCCTTTGATCCAACAGTGTCTCTACTGGGTGTGTATCCCAAAGAGATTATGAAAAAGGGAAAAGAACCCACATGTGCAAAAATGTTTGTGGCAGCTCTTTTTGTAATGGTAAGGAACTGAAAACTAAGTGGATGCCCATCAGTTGGAGAATGGCGGAATAAGTTATGATATATGAATGTAATGTAATATTATTGTTTTATAAGAAATGATTAGCAGGATGATTTCATAGAAGCCTGGAGAGACTTAAATGAACTGATGTTAGGTGAAATGAGTAGAACCAAAAGAACATTGTACACAGCAACAAGATTATGTGATGATCTGTTCTGGTGGCTCTTTTCAATAAAGTGGTGATTCAGGCCAGTTCCAATCGATTTGTGATGGAGAGAGCCATCTGCACCCACAGAGAGAATGGTGGGGACCGAATGTGGATCACAACATAACATATTCATCTTTGTTGTTGTTGTTTGCTTATATTTTGTTTTCTTTCTCATTTTTTCCCTTTTTGATATGATTTTTCTTATACACATGACAAATATGGACATATATTTAAAAGAATTACACATATTTAACCCATATCAGATTGCTCGCTATCTTGGGGAGGGGAGATGTAAGGGAAAAATGGAGAAAAATTTGGAACACAAGGTTTTACAAAAATGAATGTTATAAACTATGCTGTATTTGGAAAAATAAAGTATTATTTTAAAAAAAGAAATACAGTTATTTATATCTATCAATTTATAGGTAGATCTACCTATCATTTAAAAAGAAAAACAAAAAAACAAAAAAACAGTTCTCCCTTCCGCCCCAGTTAAGAACCTCTCTCCTATGAATACAAGGTACCCAGTGGTGATTGTTTCCCCTAAATCTGAATAGAAAGTTCTATCAGAAACTAGGTTTTGTTTTGCTTTATTTTTAACCATTATTAGGAATATATTATGTAGACAGCTTGGTGTCTTAGTGAATAAAGTATTGGAATTGTAGTCAGCAAGTCCTGAATTTCATTCTAGCCTTAAAAATTAGCTATAAGTATGTAATCTAGGGCAAGTCATTTGACCTAACTCTGCCTCAGTTTCTATATCTGTAAAATGGAGACAATAATAGGACTTACTTTCAAGGGTTGTTGTGAAAATAAAATTATATAATACTTATAAAGTGCTTAATAAACCTTAAAATGATATATAAATAATAGTTTTTTATAGCAGTTTTCAGGCAGGTATTTGTGTATCATGTATAGTTAATTTCTAACTATATAAAATATTTTAGTCACCCATAGAAACTTATTTTTTAATCCTTGTTCATAATTATATTTCGGTATTACATTTATTTCCCTTTATATCCTTGATCTCCTTCTCCAATCCACAGCCCCAGATATATTCCCTTTTGTAACAACAACAACAAAAAAAATCCCCCAAAAACCAGCCTAACATCTTATGTTTATGGTCATTTGACTTAGAAATATTGCATTTATTCTGAATTCCAATGCCTTTTTGTGTTGTTTTTATTTATATTCTTGTATTTATTGTTGTATATACTTCTGATTCTGCCTACTTTGTATCAATTCCCACAAATCTTTACCATTTCATGTCTTCCACTAGGCAGTGATGAATGTTTCCCTCCCATCCACTTTATATTTACATTCCTCATTTGTCATTTCTTATGGCACAGTTTTATTTTGTTACATTTACATACTATAATTCGTTCAACCATTTATTCCATGTCGAAGGGTGCCCACTTGATTCCAGTGTTTTTTACTATCCTAAAATTGCTTCTCTGAATATTTTTATACCTATGAGAACTTTCTTTTTGCATTTCATTTTCTTGGAGTGAGATGAGGTCAAAGGGGATGAATAGTTTAGTAAGTTTTGTCATACAATCCAAATTGTATTCCAGAATGGTTCTGCTAATTCCTAGTTCTCCTAACACTATATTAATGTTATTAGCTTCCAGCACCTCTTTCAGTATTGACTATTTCCATTTTTTATTATCTTTGCCAGTTTCTGTGAGATAGAAGCTCAGACTTGTTTTACTTTACTTTGATTATTATTGATCATAGAATTTTTCTATACGCTGACTTAGTTTGTATTTCTTTTGTAAATATTGTTGATATTCTTTGACAGTTGGGCATTTTATTATATATATATATGTATATACATATACATATACATATATATATGTATATATATATTTGCTGAGGCAATTCAGGTTAAGTAACTTGCCCAGGGTCACACAGCTAGAAAGTATTAAGTGTCTGAGGCAAATTTGAACTCAGGCCCTCCTTCAGGGCTAGTGCTCTATCCACTGTGCCATCTAGCTGCTCCTAACATTTGATTTTAAGTAAATTAATCAACAAACATTTAGGGTAAGGGTTAGTATCTACAATGTTTCAGGAACTGTGCTAAAAAACAAAGACAAAAATGAAAAAATATCTGTCCTTAAGGACTTATATTTTATATAAGCAAATCTCATGCATATGAAGTAAATTCATGGTGATGAGTGGGTACTGATAGCTCAGGGAGGGCAAGTGAGGAAGAAATGAGCTCCAGGCATGGGGAACCCCCTATTTGAAGGCATGGAGCTGTGAAATGCAGTGAAACAGTAAGGAACAGTAAGGAAATCTATTTGTCTGTACTAAAGAAAGCATGAAAGAATAATGTGAAATAAAACTGGAAGTCCCATATAGGAAAATATGGAACACACAAGACATCTTTATTCATTCAATCAGTCAGAATTTATAAAGTGACTCTTATGTGCTAATTGCTAGGGATACAAAACAAACAAACAAAAAGGCAAAAGTTAGTTCCTTTTCTCAAAGAGTTTAAAATCAAATAAAGGAGGAGTAACTAGGTGGAGCAGTGGATAGAGCACTGGCCCTGAAGTCAGGAGGACCTGAGTTCAAATATGATCCCAGATACTTAACACTTCCTAGCTGTGTGACCCTGGGCAAGTCACTTAATCCCAATTGCCTCAGGGGAAAATAAAATAAAGGAGACAACAAGTAGACAAAAATACACAAACAAGCTAAATATAGAATAAATGGGAACTAATAGAGGGAAGGCACTAGAATGAAGAGGGATTGGGAAAGACTTCTTATAAAAGATAAAGCCCAATTGGATTTAAAGGAAGTCAGGGAATCCAATAGATGGCATTGAAGAGAGAGAGCATTCTAGGCAGGCACAGGGAAAATCAGAGACAATGGACAGAGTATCTTGTTTGTGGAACTGCATGGAGCTCAGTGTCACTGAATTAAGAGTATATAGAAGAGAATAAAAGAAGACAAAACTTAAGAGGACCAATTTAGGATGTATTGAACATTCAGGAAATATAGTAGAAGTCATTTTGGTCCATTAGATCCCTGGAGGGAGTGGGACATTCTCCTGGAACAGGTCAAGTCTGGTGCTTTTATAGGGTTTTTATAGGAATCTAAGTGGAGCTATTATTGGAAGGAGTGAGGAGCACTTATAGGAGTGGCCACTGGCATTGACATAATAGTGGAGGGGAGGAAAGATTCTTGGGCAATGGACAGTAGTTAATACTTAAATTTCCCGCTGGAAGAAAAAGTGGCTTTGGGATATTACCTGGTTTACTTAACAAGGAATTTTGAGCTTTTCCAGAGTTTCTTCTTTTAGTAGATTTGGTAGGTTGCTACTGTATTCCAGTATGGAAGATGGCTTGAAGAGCAGGGACGCCAGTTACATTAATTTTACAAGTCTAAGTGTGTGATGGATGAATTCAGAAGATGATGTGGAGGAAGAATCAATAAAACTTAGCAGCAACTGATTGGATATGTGGGGTGAGAGAAAATGGAAGAGTCAGCAATGACTAGAAGACTAATGGTAACCTCAGTGGAAAAAGGGGACTGTAGAAGTGGGTTGGCTTTGGAGGGAAAAATGAGTTCAGTTCTTGTTAAGTTTAGTTACATGTGAATATGAGACATCTGGTTTAAAATGTTTAGTAGGTAGTAACTGATGAGAGACAGAATTGCATCAGGAAGACCCTGGAAATCATTTGTATAGAAATAATCCTTGAACTTGTGAGAGCTGATGAAATCACTAAGTATAGAAAAAGAAGGGAAAAGGGCCCCAGGCAGAACCTTAAAGCTCATCTATAGCTAGCTGTTTCTACTCTGCCATTGTATACAGGATAAAAATTGTAAAAATTACAAAATTCAGAAGTAGTCAGTGTTGGAGGAGCTGTGAGAAGATAGGAACACTAACACACAATTGAAAGAGCCATGAATTGGTTCAACTTGTCATGTGTTTAGGGAAGATAACAATGTTTTAGTATTAGTTTTTTGTTGTTGTATTCCTTTTTTTAAGCTTTTCATTTTTAAATATATGCGTAGTTTTCACCCTTGCAAAACCTTGTGTTTCAATTTTTTTCTCTCTCTCTCTTCCCCTAATTCCCTCCCTTAGATGGTAAGTAGTCCAGTATATGTTAAACATGTACAATTCTTCTATGCATATTTTCACAAATATGCTAAACAAGAAAAATCAGATCAAAAAGGAAAAAAAAATGAGAGAGAAAACAAAAAGCAAGCAAATAACAACAACAAAAAGAGTGAAAATACTATGTTGTGATCCACACTCACTCCCAAACAGTCTTCTCTCTGGGTACAGAGGATTCTCTCTATCACAAGACTACTGGAACTGGACTGAATCACCTCTTAGCATTAGTTTAAACCAAAAATGTTTAGAATGGCAAAATTGTCAGAGAATTTATGGAATGCTTTTCAAAGCCAAACATGAGGATTTTTAGATTATCTGCCATTTAAGATAGTCCTTCCTCCTCTTTCCTAGTTAATGTGAATGATTGAAGCTTAACTCATCAATACTTTCCTATAGAATAAGAATACTCATATCAGTGATTTTTTCTTTATCTTTAGGTGTGAATGGAAAGATTAAAGTGTGACCAAGTGCCCTTCTCCTGGTATCACCTTAAGGAATGTTGGCTGCTTAATTTGGATTTGTGATTTCTTCAACATCCTCTGTCAAAAGCCCTTCCAGAAGCACAGGTATTCACCATCTAAAGCCATATTCTAAGGTAAGTGGCCCTGAGTCCTCAAGGAGAGAGAGAGAGAGACAGAGACAGAGACAGGGAGAGACAGACAGACAGAGA
>JAJPUD010001786.1:355542-390146 GCA_023553655.1 Myrmecobius fasciatus | reverse complement strand
AGACCTGCAGGCGCTGTACACGGCTCAAGGGCCGGTGCCCTATCAGAGCAGGCCAGCTCAGACCGGAGACCTCCGGGGTGGGATACGATTGGTTCGCTGTGGCGTGGGCGGAGAAGGACAAGAAGGGATAAAAGGAGACTGCTGCCATAGAGACCGTGATTTACTATTAGCACAGCTTTGTAGACTATGTAAGTGTAACACATAATAAAGCAAGATAAAGCATATCCCAGTGTCCTGTGGTGAACTGTGAGGTTCCTCCAGGCCGTGGAGGCTTGGAGCCGGAGATGTCCGAAGCCTGTTGAGGTGAGCTTATCCTACCCTTAAGCTTAATTGTAACACTGGTCGTTACACATTCTGAGCTTCAGTTTTTCCAGATGTGAAAAAAGGAGGAATTCGATTAGATGGCACAGATCTTATGATCTGTTTTAGCTCTGATACTGGGGTTATCACTCCTCAATTCTTCGCAATCTGACTCAAGCACTCAATCATTCAAAACTGAAACTGTTTTCTCAAAAGTTATCAAAAATATCTTAATTGTCTAATCTGACTGTTTTCTTGGTCTTTCTCCTTGTCTATCTCTTCTTCTCTCATATGTTCTCTTCCCTCTGGGTTTCTGTGACACTACTTTCTGTCTCCTCTGCTCTACTGGCTCATCATTCATAGCATAGCTTCTAATTGTAGGTTCCCCAAAGCTTTTTCCTGGTCTCTCTTGTATTTGTTTCTATAATCTCTTTCTTGAGTACTTTATCAGATCCCATTGATTTATCATCTCTATAAAGATGATTTAGGGCAACGAGCTTGAAATCCAACATCAGTAATTACTTATTTGTTTAGTGGAGACATCTCAAACTCAATATTTCCAAAAAAGAATTCAAACTTATACGTCTTCAAAACTTCTCCACTTCTTTCAAAATCAACTATTCTTTCTTTCTTCCAGATTGTTAACCTAGGTTCAGGTCTTCATCAAATATCACCTAGATTATCTACCTGTCTAGCTATATTTGACATCCTTGCCAAAGTGATTATCCTTAAGCATAGAGCATATGACTACCACTTGAATTCAGTGACTCCTATTGCTTCTAGAATTAAATGTAAACTCCTTTCTCTAGCTTTTAAAGCTCTTTACAATCTAGTCTGGATTTATCTTGCATCTTTATTGCACATCACTCCTCTTCCTGCACTCTGGGGTCTAATCAAAGCCTTCTGTATGTTCCTCTAACATAACACTCCATTTCTGATATCCTTGTCTTTGCACTGCATATCTCCCCTAACTGGAATGTACTTATGATCATGTCCACCTTATCATGTCCTTTTTTTTCCCCCCAAGGCTCAGTTTAAGCACTGCCTTGAAGCTTTTATTTTTCTTCTCCAATGCTACTGTCCTCTCCTCCAAACTACCTTTAATTAAACTTCGTGTTTTTTTATATAA
Organism: Myrmecobius fasciatus; assembly: GCA_023553655.1. Taxonomy (NCBI): domain Eukaryota; kingdom Metazoa; phylum Chordata; class Mammalia; order Dasyuromorphia; family Myrmecobiidae; genus Myrmecobius; species Myrmecobius fasciatus. The sequence goes on along the minus strand of JAJPUD010001786.1, from coordinate 388,717 downwards.
ATATATATTTGTTCTCTATATACTTGGCTGTTTTTCCTCAATAAGATGCAAACTCCTTGAAAGCATGGATTGTTTCATTTATTGAATTGGTCTCTTGAGTGCCTAGCACAGTGCCTGATACATGCCATTGTTGTTCAATCATTTTAGATGTGTCTGACTTTCTGTGGTTTACTTGGTAGAGTTACTGGAGTGATTTATTATGTCCTTCTCCAGCTCATTTTACAGATGAAGAAACTGAGGCAAAAAGAGTTAAGTGACTTGCCTAGAGTCTAGACACTTCCTGAATGTCTGGGACCAGATTTGAACTCAGGAAGATGTGTCTTCCTGACTTCAGCCCTAGCATTTAGCACTCTACCCCATAGCATACAATAAGCATTTAACAAATGCTTGTTGATTGATTGACTGATTGATAGCATGAACATGACTCCACCCTGTCTTTAGACTGTCTACTCAAGCCTCTACCTCTGACCTAGCACAACCAGCCCTCCTGCTCTGTCAGCTTCTGATTAGTGAATATTGACTATACTTCATCTAGAATCAGACCTATCCTTGGAACTCTCTTGCTTGTATTTGAAAACTCAACACTAACTAAAATGAGTGCTTGACATATAGTAAGTGATTAATACATGCTTTTCCATTCCATTCCATTCTATAATGTATACAGTTATCTCTGGTAGATCATAGAGGCCTTCTCCTCAACATATGAATACCCCTTAACTCTTCCTAGCAGTTTCCATTTATCAAAGGGACAACCTGAAATGTTACAAACCATGCTTTAAGGAGAGCAGTGGTCCATAACTAAACAAATTCCCAGTGGCATCCTCAAGACAAGTGAGCATCTTTCAGCTGATCTCACTTGGAGCATGTTAACAACTATTACAATTCTCAACAAAGACATTACTACAGGCAACTGTTTCAAAGAGATTAGAGGCAGACATTGGACTTAGACACATAAGACAGGAAGGGAGAGCATAAAGCTGACCCTGAGATTCATCATTTGTGCAATGAAATAGTGTGTTCTGCACAATGTATGAGCTTGAGAGTCAGGTCCCCTTCTCATGGAGATTTTTTCCACCCCTGTTTCAGGAATAATAGAAGGTTAAGGAATGCCTGTTTCACAAGGATTCTTATAAATAAGCACGACATTTAGGTATCACCTCCTGCCCCCAACACACAATTCTTCAGAGACCTATGACTTCCCTGGTATCGGTATTAGCTTTACCAATATAGAATTCAGCTCTTAACATCATTAGGCAACTGGGTGGTGGAGTGGAGAGAGCACCAGGCTTAAAGTCAAAAAGATCTGAGTTCAAATTCAATCTCAGACACTTACTAGCCATGGATAAATCACTAAACTTTTGTTTACCTCAGTTTTCTCATTTGTAAAATGGAGATATTTATAGCACCTACCTTCAAGGCTATTGTGAAGATCAAATGAGATAATTATTGCAAAATGCTTTGCAAGATGTTTGGCACATAGTGGGGGCTATATAAATGTTAGCAATTGTTGTTGTTGTTATTTATCACAAGGCCTAAAAGTCAGCTCAATTCAATTTAAAAAAAACATTTACTAAGCACACAAAGGACTGTTTTAGGTAGTGGGGTAGATGGAGAAGAAAAACAAATCAGTCTCTATCTTCAAGAGGCATACAATCTACTGGATATTTTCACAAGTTACTGTGGCCCAAAAATTTAGTTCCTATGGCTAAGTAATGAGTCTCTCTAACTTAGCTAACCTGGTCCTTGGACTACAGACATACATCCCATCACCAGACCCACACTTAAAACCTTTCCAAGTTGGCAGGAATTGACAAAGCTTGACTTCCAGTGTCATGATCTATAAGAACCCTCTCATTTCCAAACCAATGTCAATATATTAGGAAAAACTGGGATGGAGATTGATCCAATCCATTACCTGAGGTTCTATCTCTATGTTTGCCAGAATGAGTATAAAACACCGGAGAAAATCTTGAGAGATGCTAAAGTAAATATGCAGAATAAGAAATGCAATTTTTGGACATGGCCAATTGGGAACTTTTCTTAGTTATACATATCTGCTACAAAGGATTTTATTGCTATCTTTCTTTTCCTAGTTGGGGGAGAGTGGATTTATGGAAGGGGAGGTGAAGTAAAATAAATGCTTCTTAAGAATTTAATTAAAAACAAATTTATGACCTTGGAGAATTCCTCAGGTTATCTGTGGTCATGTTTAATTGTGACTTTAAAGAGCAGGACAAATTTATGGTTGTCACTACAAAAATGACAAGTGGATCTTTTAAAAGCCATTCTTCTATGGGAAAGTGTAGAGCTGCCCCTGGGCATTCCCAAGATTAAACAGACATAATAAAATTATAATCATCTTCAAAATGTAGTACATATTTATATATTCAACTAATTTGTAATGTTATACAGTTATTATATTAGTCAAGAAACATTTATTAAGACAGAGATGTTTAACTTCTTTTTTATGTATGACTAAGACCCCTCTGGAAAGCTAAACCTTTTCCCAATAATATTTTTAAGCTAATAAAAATAAAATGCATAGGATTGTAAAGAAAATTAAAATTATATTAAAGAAAAGATGTAATTTTTTTCTCATCAAACTTTATGGACCTCTTGAAATCTATCCACTGAACTTATGGACAAAGGACTAGTAACCCTTATATTAAGTATGCCAAACATTGTGCTAGCTACTAGGGTTTCAAAGAAAAACAACAGCCTCCAATAAAATCTTACTCTGATGCCTTCGTGTCACATGGAAATAGCTTGGGTCTCAAAGGCTATGCAGCAGACCATCAGATGTGGTAGGTCCTACCAAATTGGGAAGGCTTTGAGACCACTGGTAGACTATTTCTGTCAACCAAGAACTTTGAAAGTTTAGTTAGAAGAATTTTGTCACTAAGTTGGCCCTGATCGATGCATTTTCTGTCCAGAGCTATTCCCAAATCTTACTGAGGTAGAGAAGGGTTCTTCCTTGGATTTCTAAAATGCCAATGAAATCTATGGCTATCTATAAAACAAAGAAATTAAGAGTTTCTGCTATCCAAAGTGCAACTCAAGTCATTTTTCCTCTATAAAATCACTGCTGACCATCTTACTTTCATACTGACTTTTGTTAGCACACTTTTGGACATCTTCATAGGCTATTATCCTGGAGTGTACTGGTAAAAAAAATTAACAACTAGTTCTCCTGCATGCAGCAGGACACATTTTAAAATTTAATCAATATTATTAACATTTTCTTAAGTCTAAACAATCAACAAAACAATAAACCAATTCCTGACTTGTAGCTTTTTGCTGACTTCTGTTGTGTAAATGTTCAGACTGAAAAAATTAGTAATTGGTTTAGGTTTGAGCAAGCTCTGGTATTGTATCCATCTCTTCTATTTTTCTTTCCAGTGAACTCTGATCTAATACTTGTGTTTATCATTTTGCTTTTCAAGCAGCAAGACATCATAGAATGTGAGAGTGGGAAGCAAGAAAATCTAAAGGCAAGAAACTGAATCCAGGCTCAGTTACTTAGTACATGTATGACCCTTGTAACATAAGCTCTCAAGCTCAGCTTCCTCAGCTCTAAAACAGGAATAGAACTCACACCTACCTCATGGGGTTGTTGTAAAGATCAAATAAGATAATATATGTAAAAACACTTTTCAAAACTTTAAAGTACCATGTAAATATTAGCTGAAAGCTTTGAGGGCAGGAACCAAATCTTATTGTCTACAGCAAAGGGCCTTGAACACAGTAGGTGTCTGACAAATATTTGTAGAACTTGTTAAAATGACTTGCCCATGGAAAGCAGAAAAAGGAAATGAATCACAGCTATCTATATATCTCTTTTGACTATTAGCCAATACTTAAGTTGTGGCCAAAGGTGAGGTTTTTTATTTTTCCTTTTGGATTTTAACTACAATATTTCAGAATAGAAAAGTGACTATAAAATAGGGATAATAACAACTACCTTGCAGTACTGTTGTGAAGATCAAATGAAATGAGATAATATTTGTAAAAGCACTTAGCATAATCCCTACTATGTAGTAGGTGCTTAATAAATGTTTATTGATTTCCTTTTCTCCAATCTTCTCTCTCATCATTATTTTACCTGCACAACCTTAGGGTCAGAACCACTTTTAGGTAATTAAAAATATCTCTGCTTTTAGGCTCCTACACCCCTACCTAACTACATTTTTAGACCCAAGAACTGATTTTCCCTATATACCTATTTCTTGAAGTCTTTACTTTCCTCTACAATAACTTCCTCCCCAAAAACTTCCCTGGTGGATTCCCCATATCCAGAAGAGATATTTTCAACCTCAAATCTAACATGCTATCCTTTTTTATCCTCTCCTGTAGAGAGGGTACATACACAAACATGCAGATGTTTGTGTGACTATCTCATGACCCACCTCTAAAATATGCATAATTTTTCAGTGTTCCAACATTTCAGACAACTCCAAAGACTATAAAGTTACAGAGAAGGCATTGATTTTCATCAGTAAGAATTTCTTTACCATTCCTTCCACTGCCAACAAAAAAGAACAAAAAAGTCTCTGGCCCTTATTAGATTATATCCTCCTTGAAGGCAATGCCTAGTTCTCCCCTCTTTGTTGGCTTTCAGTACCAAGGACAGAGACCTGTGTACAGTAGGCACTTAAAGAATGCTTGTTGAATGGAATTTAAGGATCTTCCTCCTCTCAAATTTTATTGAAAGCTACTGTGGTAGAGAAAGCATCATTTTCACCTCTTTTCAACAAATCTCATTATCTTCATTCTAACATTTATAAAGCATTAATTACTAACAATAGACAATATAGAGTGGAAAACTAACCTAACCAGGGAGAAATAGAATATTATCCAATATTTCTAAAGGCTGCTCCTTTCTTAGTGAAAGTTCAGTTCTATTTTCCAAATATTTATAAGGGGCAGAGCCTACACTCCTCAGTGGGAGAGAGGAAAGTTAGGGTAAAATAAAACTTCTGTTTTTTTTTTTTAATTTAGTACTTTTAGTCTATTGCCCCATTTGGATTTTCATCTATTTTAAGGAAGCCCAAGAAGAAAGTTGCCAGTCATTCTACTTTGATTCAGTCCTGCCACCAAAACACATGATGGACTAGGCATATCCCTTTTTTTTTTCAAGGTCTATAAGGAAAGCTTCTTGAAAAACAGGGTATGCCCTGAAAATATTTTCTCTTACCTGTCATCAAATAATAGAAAAGCCTCACTGTTATCTACATATTTGCTGATTATAAATTCCTACACCTAGTAACTATGACCTCTGCTGCACCAAGCAATGTATTGCTTCTGACAAGGTATACATTCCACCAATGATTTACTTCATTTCAAATCTCCTTCAATCCATGGGTAAAAGCTCTTTGGAACTTTCTATTTCTCAGACAGTGGATCTGGAGTCAGAGATCTTGTGTTCAAATTACGGCTCTTTTTACTAATACTGCCTATATGATCATGATAGCATCATTTCCCTATTCTGCATTTCAGTTTCTTCCTTTAAAAGATGAGAGGATTGGATTATTTTAGAGAGTCACTTAGGGTCAGTTAAATAGTGCAGTTGATAGAACACTGGCCCTGGAGTCAAGGGGACCTGAGTTCAAATCCAGCCTCAGACACACAACACTTAACTGGCTGTGTAATCCTGGGCAAGTCAGTTAACCCCAATTGCCTCAAAAAAAAAAAAGAAAAGAAAAGAAAAAAAAAGAAAAGAAAAGAAAAGAAAAGGAAAAAAGACAAAGAAAAGAGAGTCACTTAGGCCACTGAGACCTCTTCACCACTGAGATCTCTTCCAATTCAGAAATTTTGTGATTCTGTGGTTTTGTTCCTAGGAGGAATTGCCACTAGATGATGAAGTTGATAGAAGAGAGTGAATGTATAGTCTGGCCCTACTTTCTGGACTGCTGCAGTCATTAGAGAGTTCACTTCTGTGGATTCAGAAACACTGGATTTAAATACAACTTCTGTAACTTACAACCTGTGTGATCTTTGGTAAATCACTTAACCCCCATTAACTTTAGGTTCTTCATCTGTTAGAAGAGGCAGTTGGACATGCTAGCCTCTGATATTCTTCTCTCTCAAGACTGTTGATGCTATGATCTTCTTGGATTTTCCTGGGAGCTGCTGAGATATTTTCATCAATGATTAAAAAAATAAAAAACCTAAAAAATAAAGGACCCCTCAGGTCAGGGTATTATTGGCCTACACAAAGAGCTGAGGAGAGGTGGCATTGGTTCAGTACAATGTTCTCGGTTAGAAATTGCAGAGTAAAGTGAAATGACTCTTGTTTCACAGCTCCAAGCTTGAACTGCTACAAAACTCACTGGACCCCACCATCTGTCCACCCTCCAGAATGCCTTCTCTCTACTCATTGCCTTTGGTCTGCCATCTGCTTAATGAACAGAACCACTGAGGTGGAGGCTGTGAATCCATCAACTTACTAACTTTTTGGAAGGGGATTCTGATTTTTTTCTTCACATTGACTTTTTAGTTGGTTGTTTTTATTTTTATTTTTAAATCACTGCTTGCAGTGGTTATGGGGTTGTTGTTTTCTATATATGCTTTTGTTTTTAAAAAAAAAAAATCAATCTATTTAGATACAAATGGCACACTCCAAGTCCAGCCCAAAACAAGCTTCATGAATGGGAAGTCTCCACATATGCAAATCTAAATCTCTCTGCATGAAATTGAACTTTCATATAAGAGAGCTTGAGCATATGTGTATATGTGGATACAATTTCAAAGCAAACTTTCTTGGTGTTTAGTAAAGGCTGAGGGAATGCTGGGCGGGTACAGGAGGTGCATCCCAAACTGGAGTTTGGGTTAGCTGCTCTTCTTAGTGATCTTGGTCATGTACGAGTAAGAATCATATCTAAAATGACTAATAGCCCTAACTTAGACCAAGATGAAACAGAGAAACAAGACTTGCTGCCCTCCCCAATCATGACTGAGGTCAAGGAAATCTGTTTTTACAGAATTTCCTAGTAAGATGGAACTTTAGTGGCTGTCTAATTCAACCCTTCTCATGCCCGATACAAAGACAGAAAATAGAACCTTCCTTCTTTTCAAAGAATTCATATTATATTGAGGAAATAAATCTAGTGACAGATAAGTAAAAGAAATCATATGAGTAGGCATTCTTAACTAAGGAGGAAAAGACTGTGAAGGGCTTGGTTGATGGTAAAAGCTGAAAAAAAAACCTTTGATTTGGAGTACTGGAGAGTTCCTGAATCTGAATCCCAAATCTTCCTCTTATTACCTGTGAAACATGAGACAAGTCATTTGGGCCTCAGTTTCCTTATCTGTAAAATGAGAGGTTAAATTAAATGTTCTAAATGGACTAAATGCAGATTCCCTACAGCTCTACATCTATGTTCCTATCATTCATATTTTAAAAAGAAGTCACTTCTTTGACCCAGTCCCTCCCAAGGCTATCTGCTCCACTTTTGGAAAGTTTTAATCACTACAAACATTCACCCTCCATCAAATCTAACTTTGCTGGACTTTCTCTCCTAGGGTGCCCCCCTTTGCCTATCTTTTTCTACTTGCATTTGAATTCTCAATGCCAGCACAGAGTAAATAAGGTAAACACTGACCAAGTGCTGGTGAATGGACTGACTGACTGACATTCTCAGGTTTGTCCACTAAGTACACATAAGTCTCAAATCAATTGCCCATAACAAATACTTGGGAAAGAGATTTAATATCTCTTAGTCTTCTCTAGTCCACCAGCTTTAATTAACAATCTTAATTCCTTCTATCTGTCCCTATTTGGCCCAAACTGGTATAGCATGAAGGACAATGGCTCTGGCATGAGAGGACCAAGGCTCAAACCCTGTCTCAAGTGCTTGCAGGTTTCTATGAGTGACCCTGGGCAAGCCATTTGATTTGGATCCTAAATTTCTTCACTTATAATAAAATTAATTAATTGAACTTTGTTGTTCAGTCATTTTTCAGTCTTGTCCATTCTTCATTGGGGTTTTCTTGGCAAAGATAATGGAATAGTTTGCCATTTCCTTCTCCAGCTCAATTTACAGATGAGGAACCTGAGACAAACAGAGTTAAATGACCTGTCCAGCATCACAGAGCTGTATGAAACTGGATTTGAATTCAGGTATTCCAGACTCCAGGCCTGGCTTCTATCCACTGAGCTCCCTAGCTCCATTTGGACTAGATCTGAAATATCAAATTTAAATAGAAACAGGATGCTTAGGGATTCCATGTTAACTTAGAAAACCATAAATTCACATTATCTATGTTGTATTGTATTTTTGTGTATTTTGTTAAATATTTACCAATTACATTTTAATTTGCTGAAAGTCCCATACTACCTGGGCCTGAGGCCTTATCCTTCTCTAGATTCCATGATCCTTTCACTAGGGCCTCTGGACCCTATTCAGCCGACACTGAATTAAATCAGTACTGTTCCTAAAACGTGACACTGAGAATGCAATGAATTCATGCCCCTGTGAGAAGGAATCAAAAAACAAAATTATCTAAAAGGCTTTCCAGACTAATTGGGGGCTGCTGTAAACACAGGCAATGTTGTAAGCCAGCATGTGTGTTTCTCTTTTTAATACTCTAATAGCTGCTACCCTGACACTCATCTAGAACGTCACGAAGTCATTTTACGATGCAATAAACTATAAAGTTATACATTTATTTATAAATTAGCTTCCCCAACAGTATCACGGTTACATGTGTTTAAGCCAAGAAATCACTTCAATTCTGAGTACGATAAAGTAAAATTAAAGCAGCCAAATGCTGAGCCATGAAATATGGGCTTTTAGAACTAGCAGGGTCCTTAGAACATAAAATGTCTGTGCCAAAAGGGACCTTAGAGATTGTCCAAATCAACCCCCTTCTGTTACAAATGGAGACAAGGACTCAAGAGGAGGGAAGCTGGCTGCCTGTGGCCGAACAGATCATAAAAATGAAAGCTCAATAAATGCAAACAAACTCTGTAGTTTATTATTAAGAGGAGTGGGAACAAAAGGCTAGGGAGACCAGAGGTCTACTCAAATGATTTCTTCAGCTCAATTCAACTCCATGCCCCGAGCTACCAAATTCCAACACAAGACAGTGAAAAAAGAGCCTGAGGGAGCCAGAGAGGGTGAGGATGTGGACATGGGCATACAGCTAGTGTGTATCAGAGGGAAAAACTAAACCTAGTGCTTCCTGACTCCCTGTTCTCCCAGATTCCAAGTCCAGTCCTCTATGGCACACTACATCTATTAAAAGACTGGAGCCTAATTTTCCCAAATAGACCTTGTAAAGTACAAAGGGAAAACTGCCTACCTCCAAGCCTGACATAATCATTCCCTACTCAATAAATGTTGGTGGTTCCCTATTACTACCAGAATCCAATGTTTTGTCTTCTGTATAGCATTTAAATTTCTTTGAAATCAGGGTCCATTTCTACCTTTATAGTCTTTTTACACATCACTATTTCCCACATTCTCTACCATCCAGACACACTGGCCTTGTTGCTGTCATTGCTCACATACAACTTTCCATTTCCTATCTTTGAGATGTTGTGATAGCTGTCATCCATATGTAGAACACACTCTTCTTTTACTCTTAGCATGTCTACAAGTACTAATTAAGCACTTATGTGCCAGTCACTGTGCAAAGTAAGCCCTGGCAAAGCAAAGCAAACCAAAACAAAACAACAGCAACCACCAAAAAACAAACCAAAAAAAAAACCCCAATCTCTATCTTCAAGTAGCTAAAAGTCCCATGAGGAACAACAGTAAAGAACCAGACCCATGGAAGGTATGTACTGAGTAAGCCACAGGTAATCTGGAAGGGGAAAGAGGCATTAGTAGCTGGGGGAAACTAGAAAGTTTCTTACACAACATCAAATTTGAACCTTGAAGAAAACCAGGGAAAGGAACAAGTGAAGGTGAGAAGGAAAGCATTCCAGAGAATTCCAAGAATCCTGGCATCCTTCAAGATTTAGGTCAAGTGCTGCCTTCTATGTGTTCTCTTCTCTGTAGCTGCTAGTGTTCTATATCCCAAAATTGCATTATATTCATTTTGTATATATTCTGTATATATATTTAATGCTGCATAATACTGTACACAGAGCATTGGACCTGGAGTCAGAAGACTTGAATTTAAATCCAATCTCATGCATTTTACTAGCTTTCTTAGTCTCAGTTTCCCCATCTGTAAAATGAGAATAAAATAGCACTCAACTCCTAGGGTTGTTGTAAGGATGGAAAAGTAGCTACATACATATTGGCTTATTACATAAATGTGCATATGTGCATGCACATGTAATTCCCTGAAGGCAATAATGGTTTCCCTTTTGTCTTTGCATCTCCAGTTCTTAGCATAATGGCTAGTATGCTGGTATAATGGCATAGTAGGCACTTAATAAATGCTTGTTGATTGATTGATATGTACAGAATAGCCCAGAAGGCACAATAAATTAGAGGAATCCTCTCCAACTCTGTATTATGATGAAGACACATCCTTCAAAGAAAGAAGAGAGAACAGAAATGTTTTAAAAAGAGGGAGAAAGAAAATCTAATATAGTTCGATAAATATAACCAGCACTCACCTTCACTGAGAAACTGGGGTCAGTTAATTGGCAACGGCAAGCTTTCACCCACTAAACCCATAAAACTGCCCTCTCTGACAATCCTTTTTTCATGCATTTGAGAATTCATGATTTGGAGAATAACCAATCCCCAGTTGTTGGGTAGGAAAAACAAGACATACGGAAAATCTGATAAGCTGTGTTTATTTTATAACAGACAAGTGAACAGCTGAGGGGTTCTAGAGAAAATGACACTCAGTTATAATTGATATATTATGATTTTTTTCTTTTTTTTTCAAGACAAGCTTTTAATTTGCTCAGCAAACCTGCAAGTTGAAACAATATGAAAAAGAAGTTTGATCCAAAATCCATCCATGCACCCTGGGAGGAGAAAGGAGGATGAAGGAGAAAGGGCTAGTAGTAGCCTATGGGAGAACGTGGGGCAGAGTATATCCTATCTGGCAGGACTTCGGCCTCAACTTCAACTCTTCATTCTCTCTTCTCTCCTATGTCCCATCAGTTACCATCTTCTGTTGATTCTACCTGTCCTTGGACACCACCCTGGTATATCCTCTCAAGTGTGACTATCCCAACATCCTAATCGTCACTCTCTCTGCTTCAAGTCTCTCCCCACTCCAGACCTACCCTCCACTCGGCTGTTCATGTGATCCTCCTAAAGTGCAGATCTGACCATGTCACCCCCTTACTCAATAGATTCCAATGGCTTCTTGTTACCTCTAGGATCAAATACAAAATCATCTGTGTATAGCTTGGATCCCTCCTAACTTTCCAGTCTTATACTTTACTCTTCTCCACTTTATTTCAGATTACATGACACATCCTCTTGAACATCCTCACACAAGACATTCCACCTTCTATCTCAGCATTTTCATTGCCTGCCCCTTATGCCAGAAATTCTCTCACTCTTTACTTCAGATTTTTGGATTCCTTGCTTTTCTCTCAATCTCAGCTAATATCTACCTTTGGCAAAGGAGCCTTTCCTTTAAAATAATCTCCAATTCATCCTGGGTGTCTTATTTGTACAGATTTTTCCATGGTGACTTTCCACTTAGACTATGAGCTCCTTGAGGCCCAGGACTAAGCCTCATATCTGCAGCACTCAAGACAGAAGCATTTCACAAATCATTACTTTGGCAGGAACCACTTGGGAAAATTAGGAATTTGGAGATGATTATTTCAGTCAGTTAGAATACCATAATAAGGAAGAATGTCAGGTCGGAAGGGCCCTTAGAAATGGTCTCATCCAACCCCCTCATTTTATAGAGGAACTCAGGTTTGCTTATGTGTAAGTAAATAAGCCTCCCTTTCCCCCCACATCCACAGACAGCCTGTGTTTTTCAAACTAAGCCAGCTCTCAAATCCATCTCTTTGGGCATCAAGCAGTCAGGAGAGATTACATGTGGGTTAGTGTGAGACAAACTTGGCACAGTGATAATGAACTGAATTCGGGTACGGGATTCAAAAGATGTCTCAAACAGTTGTTCTCTGTGTAACTTAATCTTCCTTAAATTTTCTGTGTCTCAACTCTATCATCCAAAGCATGTGCCCTTATATTCAGTCATGTTACAGAATCCTAGAACGTAAGAGTCTCAATTCCATTTAGTTTTGTATCCTTGGAAAAAATAATTCCTCTTCACTGGAAGTGGAGTAGTGGATAGAGTGCTAAGCCTGGAGTCAGGAAGACCCGAGTATTGTCCTATGGGCACAGTGACTAAGGATCAGGATTATATTACCAGACACTAGCTGGGTAACCCTGGGCAAGGGTTACTTAACCCTGTTTGTCTCAGTTTCCTTCACTACAAAATAAGCTGAAAAAGGAAATGGAAAACTACTCCAGTATTTTTGCCAAGAAAACCTGAAATGGAGTCAAGAACAATCAGACAAGACTGAAAAATAACTGAGCAACAAATATCAAATTCTTTTCATAGAACTCAGTTTACCCACTTTTTAAAACAAGGGGATAACTAGATGGTGTCCAAGGTCCCTTTTAGCTATAAATCCCAATCCTAAATAAAACTTTCATGTCAATGCATTCTAAAATAGGTCACACTTGTACCTCAATTTCCTTGACAAAGCATTTTTAAATGGCAAATGCTTTTGTTTTCATTTTTTAAAGTAAGATGTTTTTATTCCTTGATCCCATATTATTCAATGACCTCAAATAAATGCTTAGAGCTTTCAAGAAATTAGTTTTATAGGATTTAGACTTGGAAGGGACTTTACAAATCATCTGGCACACTCTTCATTTGATGGATGAGGGGAAAGGCAGAACAAGGTCAAACTTCTTGCCCCAGGTCACACAGAGAACAAGCAGCAGAGTCTGAATCCAACTGCAGATCCTCTGACTCCAGGACAACAAGCATTTATTAAGATCCTAACCTGTGCAAGATAAGAGTCAACAAGCATTTATTAAGAACCTAACATATACAAGGTGAGAAGCAACAGAGAGGATTGGTTAGAGAGCTGGAGTCAGTCACCAAGATTTTTGCCCAAGCCTGCGTCTGATTCATAATGGCTGTGTGATCTTAATCTCTTTACTAAGTAAGTAGTGAAAGTAAATAAAACATTGGACCTGGATTTCAGGAAGATCACCTCGGACATTTACCATTTGTGTGAACCTGGTTTTGTGCCAAATAACCAAATAACAAATATTTCATTTTACAAAAACTTTTAACCTCTCTCTGCCTCAGTTTCCTCAATTATGAAATGACGTTGCTAATAGTACTAACTATTCCCCAGAGTTTTTTAATATTTGCTATTTGTCATAAAATCAATCAAACCATCCTTCCCTATTGGCAGTTCTTTTGAGATAGTTCTGACCTGCACTGGTAAACTAATTTACTCACTTAAAGCTCCCCGTACTGATGACATCACAAGTCCAGTCAAAAAAATAAATAAATAAAATCAGTGCCAATCAGTGCAGTAGAAAACCAGTTCTCTCCATTACACATTAAACTAAATTCATACATTTTCATGTTGAAGCAGCTCAAGCAAAGGCAACCAACCGTCCATCTGTTTTTGGTTGTTTTGTTGTTGTTGTTTTAATTTTTAAAGGAAAATCTTGACAAAGATCCTGAACTATTTAGAAACTGAAGACAGAAATTTCTGGGCATTGGTTTCAGTTCACTTTGGTTTAGGGGCAATGGCATGGTCGTAGGAAATCAAGAGCTGGGCCACAGCACTAAAGAAGATTTATGATGCAGACTTATAGTCCCTTGTGCTTTTGCCTCCTGGGCTTCCTGGGCACTGGAGTCCCTGAGAAGTGCTGGAAGAATATATATATCTCCTCTGAGCAGGGATCCAGGACAGTCATGGCTGTTGAATCCCAACTATCAATGCAAGATCCTGGCAAAGCTGAATCACTCTCTTCCCATGAATGCTCCTCTTGTGCAGCTGCTGGGGATTTAGAAAAAGACTAAGAACAAGGCCCGCTCATGCTGGCTTACCCAGTGCCAGTTTCTAACATCTGCCTACAGTGCAAGGCATTGTTCCTTGGAGGAAAAGAAAGGAACTTTCTTTTCTCAATGCCCAGACCACCGTTCCTCGCCTTCATCTTGGTGGTTATTTTTAGGAATCTGCACAGGCTTCCCTGCCTCTTTCTACACACACTGCATCAAGTTCTAATCCCTTAGCCTAACATTTAAGATTTCTTACATATACTTCTCACATGTGTGTATATGAATATGCATGTATATATGTATGTGTATATACATGTAATATATGTGTGTGTGCATATGTATATTGTCTTTTCCAGTCCTCCAGCTGCTTCGGCTGTCTCCCTGGCTACATTATAAAGGTAGAAGGAGTGAGTTCCACCTTGTGGCCAGCACAACATTGAGCATAAACAGAAAGTGCCTAATAATTTTTAGGGGAGTTAATGTACTTCTCTCTGAGCAATGACTATGGAAGCATCTCTAATCTTGTAGGCATTATGACATCCTCTCTGTATAGCATGGAGCTGTTTGCAGTTTGACCTCAAATACATCTTCTGAGGAATAACAATGATGATTTACTGACAGACTCCAAAGTCAGGAACCCTGAGCCTAAGGCATTATTGCATCAGAAGTGCAAAAGGTATTTTTCATTTTCTCAGATAGTTTATTCAAAATTCTTCAAGAGCATATCATAAGTCATATTTGTGTATGCATATAACCAGCATTTAAGGCTTATTGAATGTGTTAATGAGGTTTTTGGGATTAATACACGATATTAATAAATACAGGATTTTAATAATACAGATATTAATAAAAATTGCACAGACAACAAAAAGATCTTTAGTTTTTACCTACAAAAGAACATTTACAGATAAAAATGTTTTTTCTGCAAAAAAAAACTTCAGGTTTTATTTTCAAAAGAATATTTGCAGATAAAAATGTTTTTTCTGCTAAAGAATGTTTGTAGATGAAAATATTTTGTCTTCAGTCTCTCTCTTCTCTCAACATCTTTCACACAACTACCAAAATAATCTTCCTATAAAGTACACCTTTGATCATGTTACTTTGCAGCTCAAGAAGCTCTAATAGCTCCCCAGTGCCCACTAAATAAAAATAATAACTGACATTTATAAAGGGCCTTAAGGTTTGCAAACTGCTTTAAGCTTCTCACTACTGGTGAGGTTGCAAACTTATTATCTGACATTTAATGCCCTCTACAATGGGGTCCGAATATATCCTTTAACTCTCCTTTGATAGGCACTATATTGTAAACTGGAATACTAGCTATTCCTTGATCAAATCCTTCTTTTCCCACTGGATCCCTATGTTCACTCAAGCTGTTTGTAGTCCAGAACATACCAGCCCTTCAAATCTCTGTTGAAATCCTCCTCATCCTTGAAGATCCATCTTAGACACAACTCATGTGGAGCTCCTCTAGACCTTCCCAAATGAAAATGATCTCTCCTCATTCTCATATCTTACAGCATTTTGTATGAAATGCTCTTTTATACTTAATACATTTCAGGCAATGGCATGGAGTAGGATAAAAGTTTGAACTTGGAGTTAAGGAGACCTGGACTCAAATCCTACTTCAGACACTGACGCTGAACAAATTACTTAATCATTGTCTTATCTGATTCAATGACCTTAAAGGTCTCATTCCACTCTGAATCTATGCTCTTGTGTTTTCTAACGTCCCTTCCATTTCTAAATCCATAATGTGAGTTATCATGTGTCATAGTAAGGTGAATATGTGCTAAACTTCCAATTACATTGTGAACTTTCTGAGGACAGCCACTATTGTTTTCACCTTCACATCTCCAAATACAATAGGAACCATCATTTTAGAGGACCCTTGACCCTCTCATCTTCCTGTATCCATGCTGAAGAAAGGAGAGGCAATTATCATAAAGCTATCTATAACTTGTGTCTACATCTTTGCAAGGAATGAAAAGAATAAGGAAATTATACAAGGGTTTGGGGTGCATTCTGGGAAGATGGTGGAGTAGGTCAGAAATTGCCAGGCTCTCCAGATTTCTTCCACAAACAGATAGAACATGGAAAGAAATGTAGAGCAGCAAAAATAAAGGGAGATAGCAATTGCCCACAGGATTTCAGGGGCTGAGGTCTGGCCTGAGTGGAGTGTGGACACCTTCAGGCTGCCTCTACTGAATCAACAAACAGTTGGCCCTGGATCAGTTCCCTTAGGAAGCGGAGTAAGCCTTAAGAAATTTCATCTCATGAACTTTAGCCTCATGGTTTGCCCCATCCCTTTTTCTCTCCCCCCAAATGTTTCAGAGACTACTGTAATGATACCTAGTCCCATGCCAATGTTCCAGAAGAGTTGAAACTCCCTGTTTCTTGCCTAGAGCAGCAAGGGGCCTGCTGGTCCAAATACCTTGATGAGAAAACACTGAAAAGAAGGCGGATTCCTACTTTGAAGGGGGAGAGGGGAATCAAATCTAGAAGCCCCATTTCTCCCTTTGGTTCATCTGACTTCATTACCGGTTCTTGCTTGTCAGTGTTGGTGTACTAGCACCATGCTTGGAATATGAGTCAGGTTTAACCCTCTTCTTGTACAAAGAAACTAGTTGAATTACTTCCCCAAGGTCACACAAACAAACAGCACCAGAAGTGATATGTGAAGCCAGATCCTATGATTTCAACATTACTATTCTTTCCATCTTCCCAATTCCTTCAGAATGGCGCTCACAGTGGCTTTGGACCAAAGACCTTAGTCCCTCTAGCACCTAACACCTGAAGGGCAGAGAAGGGTAAGCCTGGAAGAGACATGGGACCTCCTCAGTGATGTGAAGTTCCAATTAAAACTAGTCACTCCTCTCCCTTCCCCAGAGGAACTGGGTTCCAACCAAGTCCCAAAACAACAGATGCTCTGATCATCTCTTTCCTGAATGTTTCCTCTCTATGGCAGAGCTTCTCATCTTGAAATAATGCTTTAATTGACAATATCTTATCAAGAGCACTAATACAACAGGTAAGATCCCAGAGTGTAAAGGGAAAAAAGGAGCATTTATCCTAGAGGGTGAGGAGTACTGAGCCAGCCATTTCCAATAAACCAGGGAGCAGACATTTCGAAATGAAGCTGTAGTTTGTTTCATTTTGGAACAATCAATCTACTAGAACATCTTTAATATTAATTTCACCAACCAGAGAAGCTGCAAAGTTTCTCACAGCTTTTTCCTGAGATCTCTAAAAATATAGTTATAGTTTACATAGCTTATAAAGCATTTCAAAGTTTAATTACAAAACATTTTGCTATTCAATTAGGGTTAATAACCTCTATATCCCAGACTTTCCTTTTTTCAGGCTTTTTTGTTTGTTTGTTTAGATTAACTCAAGGGAGATCAAAGAAGATTAGAGTTGCTGAGTTCTTTGGTGGTTGCAGATCCTGATAAATGAACTCTAGGTTCTTTGTGAGAGATAGAGAAAAGCAGAAAAAAGAAAATCAGCCCGGGGGCTGAACTGCTTTTATTGCTGAGTAAATGAGTACAAACTCACTTTATAGCATTAGACTTAGCCAACTCCAAACAAAAAATGCTTACCATCTATTTATATATACCACTATATTTTTACTTTCTGAGGTTTCAAGTTTACATAGCTTGTTCTGTGAATAATTGTCAAATCAAGATTGTAATAATTGCTAAGAAGGGTGTGACCACTTGTGACAAATGGCTAAAGTCCTCATTAGTTTAATTCCCTAGAAAAAAATTTCCTCTATGGGAATTGTCTCTCCCTATTAGAATGTTAACTCTATGAAGGCAGGGACTGTCTCATTTTTGTATTTCAATCCCCACTAATATCATAGGTGCTTAAATCCATTTTCATTTATCCATGAGCTATGGGATTAAAAAGTTTTGAAACAATTTCCAGGGAGAATTTAGGTTCTAGGTTCTGAAGAACAGGAATCTACAATCTCAGATAGAGTTTTGGGACTATTTCCAAACAAGGTACACACACAGTCCTGATCTATACAAACTACTGCTGACCCTCAAATGCCTTGAGTAAGAAGCTTCTAGGTCTTCTTGCATGTGCTCTGGCAGACAAAGATTATTTTAGGGCACACTCTTTGTAAGCAATGGGGTCATATATCATAGTCTCCTCCCTCAGCTGTGAGTAGGTCAAAGAAACCACAATTCCTAAGAAACAGCCCCAGAAGCAGAGCAAAGAGTATTAGTATGTTCAATTTCATATGCTAAGTAAAGTTTGAGCAAGTCTAGGCTTGGTGGGAAGATATACTCCTTGAGTGTGAGACACCTGAAGCCACACATGTGGTAAGTAAAATCCAGGATAAAGAACAGAGAAACCAAAGGGAAATACTGTAAGCAACAAGTTAGCCCTGATTAACTCTCAAACTCCAGCTTCACCAAATACCGGATTTGTAGTAATGAAGGATTTGATTTTTTTTGCCACTTCTTCATTAAAGATAAGCACAACTGATCCATTATAGAAAGCATGTTTGCATTTCTGCAAGAATTCCTGAAATTTGCCCATTTTTGTAAGCTAATTTGTACAAGATCTTGAATCTTGTACAGCTTCCTTTACAATGGTAGTTAAAACAGGACCAAGATTCATAAATCTGTTCAGCATCCTTTCCTGCCTAGAATTCTTGCCCTTTAAGATGACAGGAAAAGATAATGATGAATGTTGGAGGGGATGTGGGAAAACTTGGACAATGATACATTGTTGGTGGAACTGTCAACGGATTCAGTTATTCTGGAGAGCAATTTGGAGCTACACTCAAAAAGTTATCAAACTGTGCATACCCTTTGACCCAGCAGTGTTTCTATTGGGTCTATTTCCCAAAGAGATCTTAAAGGAGGGAAGGGACCCACATGTACAAGAATGTTTATAGCAGCCCTTTTTGTAGTGGCTAGAAACTGGAAATTGAATGGATGCCCATCAATTGGAGAGTGGCTGAATAAATTATGGTATATGAATGTTATGGAATATTATTGTTCTGTAAGAAACGACCAGCAGGATGATTTCAGAGAGGCCTGGAGAGACTTACATGAACTGATGCTGAGTGAAGTGAGCAGAATCAGGAGATCATTATACACGGCAACAAGATTATACATAGTTAGCATGTATTGGACTAACTGCCATCTAGGGGAGAGAGTGGGGAGGAAGGAGGGAAAAATTTGGAATAGAAAGTTTTGCAAGGGTCATTGCTGTAAAATTACCTATGCATATGTTTTGCAAATAAAAAGCTTTTTTTTTTAAAGCTTTTTATTTGCATAACATATGTATGGGTAGTTCCTCAACATTGATCCTTACAAAGCTTTCCATTACAACAAATAAAAAGCTTTAATTTAAAAAAAAAAAAAAAAGAATCCTTGTCCTTTTTGTAGTGGCAAGAACTGGAAACTGAGTGGATCTCCATCAGTTGGGGAATGGCTAAATAAATTATGGTATATAAATGTAATGGAAATTATTATTCTATAAGAAATGATAAGGGGGCAGCTAGGTGGTACAGTAAATAGAGCACCATCCCTAAAGTCAGGAGGACCTGAGTTCAAATGTGACCTTAGACACTTAACACTTCCTAACTATGTGACCCTGAGCAAGTCACTTAACCTCAATTGCCTCAAAGGGAAAAAGAAAGAAAGAAATAATGAGCAGGCTGGTTTCAGAAAAACCTGGGAAGACTTACATAAACTGACTGATGCTAAGCGAAATGAATAGAACTAAAAGAACACTGTACACAGTAACAAAAAGATTAGATGATGATCAGATGTGACAGACTTGGCTGTGTACAATAATGAGGTGATTTAAGGCAGTTCCAATAGACTTGTAATGGAAAAGTGCCATTTGCATCCAGAAAACTATGGAGACTGAGTGTGGATCAAAGCATACCATTTTCACCTCTTCTTGGTGACGATGTTGTTTGGTTGGGTTTTTTTTTTTTCCCTCTCATGTTTTTTTCTTCCCCTTTTGATTTAATTTTTCTTGCACAGCATGACAAATATGGAGATATGTTTAGAAAAATTGTACAAATCTAACCTATAGTGGACTACTTGCTTTTTGGGAAAGAGGGAAAAGGTGAAAAGAAGGAGAAAAATTTGAAACACAAGGTTTTGCCAAGGTGAATGTTGAAAACTATCTTTGCATGTATTTGCAAAAATAAGCTATTATAAAAAGATAAAATAAAATATTAACAAGATCCCCCCCCAAAAAAAGACCACATGTATATAAGAAGACATTGTCCTTCATATCCAACTACTGAGTGCCCCATACCAGTCCTTAACATGATAGGATATTCTTTTGCTTTTGACTTTATATACCATTCAGATGTTCCAAAGTGGGCCCTTTTTGACATCATACCAATGACTTCAACTGTTTTGCTAGGAAAAAAGAGGTGGCTCTACTTAGGGAGGGGATATTTGACTACCATCAAAGTATCTGTAGGATGCCTAGGGATCCATCTGAATAAGAGATGTTTGGAAAATGCAAGATAATGATGGTTCAGGCCTATTATCTGAGCCTGAGCACAATGGACAGAGACAGCATGCTTTGCTGGAAGTAACAGTCGCCAATAGTTTGCCTGGCTTGAAACCAAAGCCATTAGTCCATTGTTTGTGCAGGATCTGTAAATTTACAACTAGCCTAAATGCCCTCTTGGCAAAAACCACTTTGGATAAGAAGGCGTGATTAAGAAAGTAATTTTTACAAAAACTGGTATGACACTGAATTATTAAATTGAGGTTCACAGAGACAGGTTGATATTCAATGTTGCCTCCCAGAAAAGGGGAAAAAAATGAAAATCTATTGAATTTCAGCCGCTGGACCCAAACCACAAGTTTGGGATCCTAATTCATTTATCTGCCCTATAATTTATGATTTACTTTTGCAGTAACTGCAGTCATAAGGAACTCATTGAATTAAGGAGCTTTACTATTTATGTTGTGGAATAATATTATTTAACTGCTCAAAAGCCACACATCTCCCAGAATAGTTGTTCCATATGAAATGGATTTAGATTTTATGTTTTTGTTCAGGATCATTTACCACTTGGTTGTCTCTCTCTCTCTCTCTCTCTCTCTCTCTCTCTCTCTCTCTTTCTCAACATTGTCACAACAAACCAAGATGAATTTGAAGCACACAGACCCAGACACAGCCTGTGGGGTTTGCTCAAAGCACATAACATGAGCAGTAATCCTCATTGTTAATAATTTATTATTTTAAGACATCAGAGTCAAGAGTCTGGTAGGTCTCTAGGCACAGACATCTCTGAGGAGGGTTTCAATATCAACCTAGACATTCATACCACATTCAGATCACTAAGATCTTGCTCCTTCTGTAGAGATGGGAAATGGAAAAAACTAGAAAATAAAGACATGTCCTTGGGTCATCCTCAGTTTTATTCGTTCAGTAGGCATTTATTGAGCACCTACTTAGACACTGGAGATATAAAAAATAAAATAGCAGTGGCTCTGCCTTCAAAAATGAAATATCAAGTAATTTTTTGGAGAGGAAGGGTATTGGTAACTGGGGAGGGGATCCAGACAGACTTCCAATTGAACTGCTTGAGTTATTAGGGAACCTGGGATTATATAAAATGGGCATTAGAAGAGATTGCACTCCAGAAAGAGAACATAAATTGTGTAAAAGCATAGAGATGATATGAGATATTTATGAAGAAGAGGAAAGAGCATAATTTGATTGCAATGTAGAAATGCAGGAGGGAGAGAAATGTATCATAAGATTAGAAAAGTAGTTTTTAGTCAAATTGTGATGAGTTTTTATTTTCAAAGAACTAGAGGAAGGGGAAAGAACAGGAATGAGAAGAGAAAGGAAAGAGGAACCACGATATTGGCCTTGAATAACACTTATATGTAGAGAGTAAGACAAATAAGACTGAGAAGCAACAACCAAAAGAAGGAGAGCCAGAAAAGTGCAGTGACATAAAATCTAGGAAGGAGAGAAGAGCTAGGAGATGACAGTTATTAATAGTGTTGAATGATTCAAAAAAGAAGAGAAGAATGAGGAATGAGATGTGACCTTTGAATATCACCAAATCTTTGGAAAGAACAATTTCATTTGAATGACAAGATTAGAAGCCAAATCTCAAGGGATTGAAAAAGAAATGAGAAAGTAGGAAGGTAGAAGCAATAAATATTAACAACTTTTTGGAAGAATTCTGTCTATGAAAGGGAGGACCAGATGGTCTCTCAGATTTCTTCCTGGCCCTAATATTCCTTGCTGCAGTCTCTTCCTAATTTTGATAATCTATGTTTATAGTAAAACAAAGGATTCAATACCAGAAAGGGAGCTTAGAGATCATTTATCCCTATTGTCCATTTTCTTACAGACTTAGTGAACAGTCCTGACCCAAGATGGTACAGGTTATTTACTAATAAATAGAGTCAAAATTTGATCCTGGGTTTTTTTCTTTCAAATTTTGAGCTCTTTGTACTACAATTTATTGGGCTCTTATTGTAAGAACCCCTCTGGGTTCTGAAAGTTTATGATTCTATCTCTATTAAACTAGAATAGAAGCTGTCAAAAGCCTTTTTAGAGTAATACAAAAAACCCCTTGGTTCTAGTCTTTGTTTAAATCCTGTCTCAGTTTTCTCCTCTGTAAAAAGGGCTGGAGAAGGAAATAGAAAACAAAAAAAACTTGTCAAGAAAACTTCAAATGGGGTCACCAAGAGTTGGACATGACTGAAATGACTGAATAACAAGAACAATTCCTACAGGCTCTAAGACAAGTCACTTTGTCTAGGCCAAAGCTTCTTAAACTATAGGTCATGATCACATGTCATGTGGAGGTTGCAAAAAATGGGGCAACAATAAAAAGTGTCAAACATTCTACCAAGATTTTTAATTCTGTATGTAAATTTAAAAAAAAAAACCCAATCCATTTCATTAGTATGCAAATTTTCTTTCATCTTTAATAAATGGCAAAATTACATGTATACAAAAAATTGTTTTAAAATAAATTTCTTCATGATTTATTTTCAGTAAATGTTTGATTTCTTTGCCTATTGTATATACCCATGTCCCTGAGGGTGTATAAAAATTTTTTAGGCAAAAAGGGGTCATGAGTGGAAAAAGTTTAAGAAGCCTTGGTCTAGGAGATCCTCAAGGATCTGGACTCTAAGTTCTCTTCTAACTCTGATATATTGGGGTCCAGGGTTCAAGAAACCACCAAAAGAAACCTTGTATACATAAAACACAAATTTATTCCCAACTAGGAACTCTCAGGCAGAATGAGAAAACACAAAACTGGGACTGTGAGCATTTAGTTCTACCTAGTAGGGGGAGAGAGGATGCAGTTCAGGGAGTATACAGAGAGTTTAAGTGTAGGTTAGAGTCACCATAGTTGGTGAGCCCTTTTAGAACTCACAAAGGCCACCAGAAAGCCAATAAGCCTAAACCAGATTCTGATAATGTTTTCAAAGCCTCTGTGACAATGATGTTGCCTGAATTTCACTTTATTGACTAAGAAGCTAAGGAGGTTGACCCAAAGCTTCCTGGGTTTGTAGCCACTGTTCAATATAAGAATAAGGAGGCATCCAACCAATGGTCAGGTTAAGATTCCAGCAGCTGGCTACTGAGAAGAGCACAGCAATGAGTCTCTAAAACCAGGTGTGAAGAATAAGATACAATCACTCTTTCCCCAGGACTCCATAGCCTCTTTTATGATGCATTACAATCTCTTCTAGTCTCTCCCCAGTGTTTTCTGTCTAAACATTTTTTAACAGATATTCTCAGATCTTACAGGATCATAGATATAGAAATGGAAGAAACTTTAAAGGCCAATGAGTACAATCTCCTCATTTTTACAGGTGAGGAAATGGATGCCCAAATTGGGGAAGTGACTTTTCCAAGGTCACAAAGAGTAAAAGTCTAAGTCAAAATTTGAACTCAGATCTTCCTGACTTCAAGCCCTTTATTCTACCCAATGTAACAAACTGCCTCATGCACAATGTTAGGTATGAGAAAAGACCTCTTGAGGAATCAATGGATGCATAAACTAGTACAGGCTTTGCCATTAATCTTCATATCCTAACTTAAGCAGGGTCAATACAGGTAAGAGAATGGGCAAACTCCCAAGTCAGGGAGCAGTCATCTCCACCTGAGGCAGAGGATGAGGACCAAAGTTGGGAAGAAAACATGTAAGCCAAAAAGGCAGGGCCAGGCGAGGATCAGGGTTTCTGTGGAGAAACAAAATCCAAGAGATTGAGACTGAGATACAATTGCCAGATTACAAATTTGGGCCAGCAAATTTATATGAGATCAGAAAGCAAACCTCAAGATGGGGAAGCAAGTTGGCATTATCCATCTTATTCCATATCACCAAAGCTTCAGAGCCAATATGGCAGCTCCTTGGCTAGCACAATCAGGTGAGGGAGAACTGCATCCCATTCTGATGCTTAGACCATGGGAAGCCTAAATCAATTTTTCTATGAAAATTTTCTTACATCACTAGGCCTGAGTTTTTGCTTTCAGGCAAAGGGAATGATTTTCATCATCTCTCTCTCATAGAATTTATGTAACAAAAGCATTTTGCAATTGTAAAGAAGGGAATAAATATAAATAATCACTATCAAGTAAAAACACAGAGCCAAAAATTGTAGGACCTAAAAAGGAACTCAAGGACCTTTCAAATCAATTCTTCCCATTTTACAGAAGGGGAAACAGACTCAGAGACATTTGCTCTGTGATCCTTGAAAGGCATCATGATGCAATGGAAAGAAGATTTTAGACTAAGCAGAACTCTGTTTTTTTGTTTGTTTGTTTGTTTGTTTTTAAATCATTGTGATCTTGGGCATCTCATTCCACATTTCAGAACCTCGATTTCCTTAATGGTAAGATGGTGGGGAAGGGACTGAACTACAGAACCTTTGAGGTCCTTTTGAGTTCTAATTCTCTACCCATCAATTTGCATAATGAGGACTATGAAGGCCAGGGGCTTTATCTTATTCTTCTATGTATTTCCCCAGAGGAGCTTGATGTGACCTGTCATGGTGACTTTGTATACAGCAGAGAGCAGCAGTCATGGAAGTAAAAGGAGTCATAAGCTGGAATGGGGCTGGATGCTGCTGCTGCTATGTTCCTGCAGGCTGTGAGATATCAGAAAACTCCTGACTTTGCTTAAACCTGTATTAATATTCCAGAACTCTCACACAGAATAAGCTCTATAAGAAGTTCCAGACTTCTGACCTACAGGAAGCTCAATCCCCACCTGCAACATCACTTCTAGCTATTGCATAGCCTGCAAAGGTGAGGGAGTTGGGCCAATTCTTATTTCAATTACTAAAGAGGTTCTATGTAACCTGTGGTATTTAAAGGGGAATTTAATGTTAAGAAAGTTATCCCTAAGGCCTTGGCTCCCAATTACCCTCCATTGAAAAACCCATAAATTGATATCTATTAGAATTTATATCTCCCAAGGGCTCTTCAAAGGAAAAGCAGGGGCGATTACAATAGTACAAAAATCTCCAGGCAATATCATCAAAGGAACATCTTCTGCATTGAGTCTGACAGCAATATTTCAATGTGATGAGGAGGAAAAAAAAGTGAAACTTTGTTCCTCCTCTTCCAGTTACTTACTCAGCCAACTCCTCCAAACTCCGATATACATCATCTTCATTCTCTGTGGTCTCTTCTGAAGGGAAGGGCCTGCATGAGAGAAGACAAGTCCATGGTTAGCAATGTCTGTGAGCTGGTACTGGTGTTTACAAATCAAACTGCCCTTTTGGAACAAGACTCTTTTAAAAGACCTGAGTTTCCTCTTTCAAAAAAAAAATTTTTTTGTCATTGCTATCTCACAGGGGTTATGTAAAGAAAGCATTTTTTAACTATACAGGACTGAAAAAACATAGTTGCAATTGAGTAGAAGCAGAACCATAAAATATAAGATGTTAAAAAAAGAACTCAGGGATCTTTTTTTTTTTTTTTTTTTTTTTGCTTTTTGCTGAGGCAATTGGGGTTAAGTGACTTGCCCAGGGTCACACAGCTAGGGAATGTTAAGTGCCTGAGACCAGATTTGAACTCAGGTCTTCCTGACTTCAGGGCTGGTGCTCTATCCACTGCGCCACCTAGCTGCCCCTACTCAGGGATCTTTTAAATAACTTCTTTCCATTTTACAAATGGGGAAATGGAGTCTGAGAGACATTTGCTCTCAAATAGGAGCCAGCCTACTGAGCCAAGTTAGGATAGTTCCAAATTAGTTTTTTATACCACCCTCTTCCCCAAATCCCTCAACCTGAGGAAAAGGGGTCAGAATTTATCTGTACTCCACACTAGCAAATGAAGAAGCAAATTATTATTATTATTATCATCATCATCATCACTCTTTTTTCTTTATTAAAGCTTTTTATTTTTCAAAATATATGCATGGACTGAAAAAACTAGAGAAAGAACAAATTAAACCTTCCCCAATCAAATACCAAACTTGAAATTCTAAAAATAAAAGGGGAAATTAATAAATTTGAAAGTTAAAAAAAACTATTGAATTAATAAATAAAACTAAGAGTTGATTTAATAAAAAACCAACAAAATAGATAAATCTTTAGTTAATTTGATTAGAAAAAGAAAAGAGGAAAATCTCAAAAAAGAAAAGGGAGAATTTTCCACAAATGAAGAGTAAATTGGAGCAATAATGAGGAGTTATTTTGCCCAACTTTATGCCAATAAATTTGATAACCTAAGTGAAATAGAGGAATACCTACAAAAATATAGATTGCCCAGATTAACAAAAGAGGAACTAAATTACTTAAGTAATCCCATTTTAGAAAAAAAATAAAATAAAACAAGCTATTAATCAGCTCCCTAAGAAAAAATCTCCAGGGCCAGATGGATTTACATGTGAATCCTACCAAACATTCGAACAACAATTAACTCCAATACTATATAAACTATTTGAAAAAATAGGGAAAGAAGGACTCCTACCAAATTCTTTTTATGACACAGACA
Source organism: Myrmecobius fasciatus (assembly GCA_023553655.1). Taxonomy (NCBI): domain Eukaryota; kingdom Metazoa; phylum Chordata; class Mammalia; order Dasyuromorphia; family Myrmecobiidae; genus Myrmecobius; species Myrmecobius fasciatus. The sequence continues at coordinate 361,768 of JAJPUD010001786.1, read as the reverse complement.
TGGTACTGATACTTAAATCAGGTAGGATGAAAATAAAGTAAGAAAATTATAGACAAATTTCCCTAATGAATATTGATGCAAAAAAACCTTAAATAAAATATTAGCAAAGAGATTAGACAAAGTCATTCCCAGGATAATACACTATGACCAAATAAGATTTATACCAAGAATGCAGGACTGGTTCAATGTTAGGAAAACTATTAACATAATTGACTATATCAATAACCAAACTAACAAAAACCATATGATTATCTTAATAGATGCAGAAAAAACATTTGATAAAATCCAAAATATCTGCATGGATAATACTTCAACATTAACTCTTGAAAAACCTTGTGTTCCAATTTTCCCCCTTTTCCCCCGGCCCTCCCCTAGAGTCCAATATATGTTAAACATGGGAAGAAGCAACTTCTAAAAACACATATTCCAGACTCCCAAATATTTCCAGACTTGGAGGTGTACAGGTATCCATATTCAAAATAGCAGCCAAAGACTTAGGTTGTTTATATGGCCTAAGGAGTCTGGACCAGGAAGGACAAAAGACATGGCTTCTCAAATCTCTTGAAGTACAGACTTCTATTACCATATCTATGGAAAGGGCTGAGGGTGGGGATGGTGGTAAAGCAGTAATAGTACCATAGTTGCTCTAGTGCAGTATAGTCAGCCACCACTAGAACTGCTCATCTCAGTCAGTTGCTTTGCATGGGGGGTTAGGGGAAGAGGAGGTGATTATTCATCTCTATGTCATATGGTTTATGTAAGAAAAGCATTTTACAAATGTAAAGAAGAAAATGAATGTAAATAGTCATTATCAAGTAAAAACACGGAGTCATAAAATGTGTTTTACAGATGGGGAAACTGAGACTTTTTCCTCTATGATCCTTGAAAGGCATCATGGTTCATTACAATTTTGGCCAGTAGACACTAATACATTGTTGGTGGAACTGTGAACGGATCCAACCATTTTGGAGAGCAATGTGGAACTATGCTCAAAAAGTTGTCAGACTGTGCATACCCTTTGACCCAGCAGTGTTTCTACTGGGCCTATATCCCAAAGAGATCTTAGAAGAGGGAAAGGGACCCACCTGTGCAAGAATGTTTGTGGCAGCCCTTTTTGTAGTGGCTAGAAACTGGAAACTGAAGGGATGCCCATCAATTGGAGAGTGGCCGAATAAATTATGGTATATGGATGTTATGGAATATTATTGCTCTGTAAGAAACGACCAGCAGGACGATTTCAGAGAGGCCTGGAGGGACTTGCATGAACTGATGCTGAGTGAAACGAGCAGAATCAGGAGATCATCATACACAGCAACAGCAGTATTACATGATGATCAATTCTGATGGACATGGCTCTCTGCAACAAAGAATTGTCTCAAACCAGTTCCAATTGTTCAATGAAGAAAACCATATACACCCAGAGAGAGGGATATGAAATATGGACCACAACGTAACATTTTCATGATCTCTATTGACATTTGCTTGCATTGTGTTGCCTTTCTCTGATTCTTTTTTTTCTTGTAGATAGGATTTTTCTTGCAGAACTTCTCAAGCATTTCAACATTATTAACATGTAGTGGACTTCCTGCCATCTAGGGGAGGGGAGGGGAGGGGACTGGGGGTAAAATTTGTAATGGAAAGCTTTGTAAAGATCAATGTTGGGAAACTACCCATATACATGTCATACAAATAAAAAGCTTTAAATAAATTAAAAAAAACCAGAAAATAAGCTGTAAACAATGAGGCTAAAAAAATTAAAAAATAAAAAAAAACCAATTTTGGCCAGTGCATGAAGGACATGGACAGGAATAGCAACTATGTAGAAGGCTACCTGATCATTACTTTATGTGTGGCTGGGAAGAATGCCAGGAGGAAGCTCTCCCATGAAAGGATGCTTGCCTGAGATGATATACAGAGGAGTGAAGGACCAAAAGGGGCTGGAGGTGGGGGTGGAGGTAAGGCAGCAGTAATACCATAGTCTATAGTTCTTCATCTTCAACCACCATTAGAGCTGCTCATCTCAGTTTGTTGAAAACATAGGCTAAATGATGATAGGGGAGAACATGCTGTAACAGAGAGACTGCCCAGGATGAACTCCTCTAATCTATATGCTGTCCATGGCTATGTGAGCAATGGCAAAACCAACCACTTTGCCAGCAAACCTAAAGTGTGATATTTATTGCCTATTGTTGGATGCTACAATTTCATGTACTTGATCTCTTCCACTAAGCTACAAGTTCCTAAGAGGCAATGACTAATGTCTGATGAATTTTTGTTTTATTAATCTTACTCTAGCACATGGTCTTATATATAGTAATTAATGAGTGAAAGTTTGTTCAAAGAATGAGTCAATGAATTCATAGCAGTTCTGTGTCTGAAGGCTTTTACTTGAATGGAGACTGTTTAGGTAGAGATCCCAAAGGGAGAAGAGTAGCTTGTGGCACAAGATCCTGGCTTTTACCAATTTCCATTTGATGAAAAGAATATTTTGCACCCTTATTGATTTCAGGAATATAAAGTAGTGAATGATAATTTTTTAATTAATAGGTATTCAGGTGAACATCACAAATTCTCAGCAAATACAGAATCTTTGTATAGGAAAGCATCAAGTCAATCAATCAGATAATAGATTCTCAGAGACAACAATGAACCAGGAATACAACAGCATGCTTACCAAACCAATACATTAATGATCTATTCAAGAATTCTTTGAAGAGACTTTTTATGGAACTTTTTAACAAATGTTTGCTCACTTGTCATATCCTTTCTAAGAGGACAGCGTACAAGTTACAGGATTCCTAGCGTACAAGTCCATAGAGAAGAACCCTAACTAAGCAGCTTAATATCCCACAGTAGTAAATATCAAAGACACAGAGGACCTCAGAACTGTTTGCATACAGATAAAGGAATGGTAGAGCTAAAAAAAACCCACAGCACAGAACATTAGAGCAAGAAACAAACTCATAGGTCTTCTAGACTAATCTGCTCATTTTACAAAGGGAAGACTGAGGTCCTAAAAGAAGCACTGTTGTCTAAGGTCACAGAAGGACAAAGCAGAAGGAACTGAGTTTTTGTCTTTGTTCTACTATTTTTTCCTTTGCACTCTAACACATGTGACCTTCAATAAAGCCCGGCTAAAATCATGCTCAACACAGATTGAAAGGCTGGGGACTGGCTGCTCAGAAAAAGCTGCTGGAGGGGGAGAAACCAGGGGGGACAAAAAGAGAAAGCCCACATCAAACATTGGAATAAAGAGGGGTACTTTCCTGGATGAATCAAAAGCAATAAGCCTAAGATCAAATAATACCTAGAAGAGATGAAAAAATGTTCCTTTAATTAAACCAAATATTTCCTAGCAGCCCCAGGGGAGCAATACTGATGTAAGAAGCCTTTGGCTGCTCAGTTGCCCAGAAGAGGAGCTGCAGCAGTCATGAAGGTTTGTACTTTATTCCAGATGTCAGTTGGGATTTCTCATAGTCTCACTGGACTGACATTTCCCAGTGGCAGAATAGGAATCCAAGGGAGGCAACTTAGCCTCAGCCTGAAGCCTTAGCCTGCTTCTTCCAGCCCTATAGGAGCTGCCCCTGGCCTGAATGATCCAGAAGTCACAAGGACTCCATGGACAGGGCCTTCCAGACCTTCTTTATGACCTGAATACTACTAAAAATCCTTCCAGTTTCTAGTTCAGGTGTCTCTACATTCATCCCATTCCCAAATAAACACATAGCTCCTTCCCTTCAGGAATCTTTTTTTTTTTTTAATTTATTTGAATTTATTTATTTTTATTAAGGCTTTTTATTTTCAAAACACACACATGGATAATCCTCAACATTCACCCCTGCACAACCCTGTGTCCCAAATTTCTTCCCTCCATTCTCCCCATCCCCTCCCTTCTCTCCATCCCCTCCCCTAGATGGCCAATAATCCCATATACATATATGTTAATCATGTGCAGTTCTTCCATACATATTTCTACAATTAACTTGCTGCACAAGAAATATCATATTTTTAAAAAGGGGGGAAAATGAGGGAAAAAAATGCAAGCAAACAACAACAAAAAAGTGAAAATATTATATTGTGATCCACACTCAATTCCCACAATTCTCCCTCTGGGTGCAAATGACTCTCTTCATCACAAAATCATTGGAACTGGTCTGAATTATCTCATTGCTGAAGAGACATGTCCATCAGAATTGATCATCTTATAATCTTGTTGTTTCCATGTACAATGATCTCCTTGTTCACTTAGCATCGATTCATGTAAGTTTCTCCCGGCCTTTCTGAAATCATCCTACTGATCGTTTCTCATAGAACAATAGTATTCCATAACATTCATATACCATAATTTATTCACCCATTATCCAATTGATGGGTATCCACTCAGTTTCATTTCTTGCCACTACAAAAAGGGCTGCCACAGACATTTTTGCACATGTGGGTCCCTTTCCCTCCTTTATGATTTCTTTGGGATATAAGCCCAGTAGAAACATTGATGGATCAAAGAGTATGCACAGTTTGATAGCCCTTTGGGCATGAAATTTTTTTTAATGAAACTTTGATTTTATTTTGACTTTTCAATTAACTAGCATTTGTTTTCTCTCCCACTTCTTCCCCCTTCTCCTCAAATCCCCCTTACTAGGCTGGATGATTCTGGGCAAGTCACTTAATCCTATTTGACCCAGTTTCCTCATCTGTAAAATGAACTGGAGAAGGAAATAGCAAACGACTCTAGTCTCTCTGCCAAGAAAATCACAAATGGGATCACAAAGAGAACGACATAACTCAATAACATCATCATCATCATCATCAACAACAACAACAATAGCATGTAGCAGGCAACATATTTCAGAACTAAAGGGATCTAAAAGCTTATCTAATATCACCTTTATATTACATATGAGCAAACAGGACCCCCAAAAGAAAGTGGTATGCCCAAGATCACACAAATAAGGAGCATGATGGCCAAGTTCTGAATTGAATTCTCTGACAATAAATGAAGGAATAAAAAAAAAGACAATATTTATTAAGAGATTACTATGTGCAAGTTATTGTGTAAAGTGCTAGGAATATATTTTAAAAAGAAATGGTACCTGTTCTCAAGGAGCTTATATTTAAATAGAGAAAGACAACATGTAAAAAATGGTTATGGGGCAGCTAGGTGGCACAGCGGATACAGCACACCCTTAAGTCAAGAGGACCTGAGTTCAAATCTGATTTCAGATACTTCCTAGCTGTGTGACCCTGGGCAAGTCACTTAACCCCAATTGCCTCAGCAAAAAGGGAAAAAAAAAAATAAGGTTATAAGTTAGGGATATTTTGTTCCAGGAAGGCAGAAAGGTATAAGGTAAAGAGGGATGACAGGCAGATGCTGATATGGACTGGGATCTACATCCAGCCATCACATATAGTGAACCAATTTGCACATTATTTTCATTATCACTCAACTTGGTTAAGTCCAAGGGCTAACACTGAAAAGATGAGAGAATTCACAGATAGATGGAGGTCATTTTGCAGAATACTGATCCATGTAGTCAGGTGTTCTTTTACTATATCCCTTCCTTGAGAATGATCTTCTAAGCATTCTTCCAGCTGTACAAATTTAAAAAATCTATTCATTTATGATCCTAAAATGAAACACTACAGTAACATAAGAAAAATTTTAATCAGCCAATAAGAGCCTTTTTATTGAAAAGTGTATCTTTTCCTTTCATTTTTCAGTTCCTTAACTTACACACAGGTTTGCTGACTAATTCAACTTTCCTGCCCCAACAGACATAAATTAGAACTAATAAAGTCAAAAGAATTATATTGTCTCCCATAAAAATCTTTAGTATTTCTACTCTAACATTCACATTTGGAACAACAAATTTTAGAGAGGAAGAAGGGGAAAAGGAATCATAATCCAACCCAATTTGTACTGCAGCTACAACCACCACTAAATTCTGTTGTAAGCAAGGAAAGTAAAGAGAAGTGCTATTTTTTTTTCCTTGGAGTTGATTTTCCCAGAAACTCAGGGAAAGGGGAAAGTCAGGGAAGAAACTGATCATGAACAGTACGTGTCCTTCTGGAGGAACAATGACAAACAAAACATGGAAGGGTGGTAGAGGAAACATTCCCTGGGAGGAATTACAAAAATCCATCTTGAGAAAGCATATGGAGATGATCAAAAGCCACTCCTTTGTTATGTCTTCTCCTACTGGGAGGCTTTACAACATATTGTCTCTGA
>JAJPUD010001786.1:333285-350542 GCA_023553655.1 Myrmecobius fasciatus | reverse complement strand
CTTTTTTTTTTCTTCATTTTTTTTTAATTAAAGTTTTTTATTTGCAAAACATATGCATGGGTAATTTTTCAACATTGACCCTTGAAAAGCCTTCTATTCCTAATTTTTCTCTCCTTTCCACTACCTCCTCCCCTAGATGGCAGGTAGTCCAATACAAGTTAACTATGTTAAAATATATGACAAGGGGCAGTTAGGTGGTACAGTGGAAAGAACACCAGCCCTGAAGTCAGGAGGACCTGAGTTCAAATATAACCTCAGACACTTAATACTTCCTAGATGTGTGACCTTAGGCAAGTCACTTAACTAACCCCAATTGCCTCAGCAAAAAAAATAAATAAATAAAAATAAAATTAAATATATATATATATGACAAATCCAATATATTTATACATATTTATATAGTTATCTTGCTGTACATGAAAAATCAGATCTACAAGAAAAAAAACCTGAGAAGAAAAACAAAATGCAAGCAAACATCAACAGAAAGCATGAAAATGCTATGTTGTGGTCCACATTCAGATCCCACAGGCCTCTCCCTGAGTATATATGGCTTTCTTTACTGAACAATTGGAACTGGTTTGAAACATTTATTTCATTGTTGAAGAGAGCCATGTCCATCAGAATTGATCATCACATAGTCTTGTTGCCATGTATAATGATCTCCTGGTTCTGCTCATTTCACTCAGCATCAGTCCATGCAAGTCTCTCCAGGCCTTTCAGTTCCAAATCGTCCTGCTGATAGTTTCTTACAGAACAATAATATTCCATAACATTCATATGTCATAATTTATTCAGCCATTCTCCAATTGATGGGCATCCATTCAGTTTCCAGTTTCTAGCCACTACAAAAAGGGCTGCCACAAACATTCTTGCACATGTGGGGCCCTTTCCAGGAGCTTAACTTTTTTTTTTTTTAATTAAAGCTTTTTATTTGTATAACATATGTATGGGTAGTTCCCCAGCATTGATCTTTACAAAGCTTTCTATTACAAATTTTACCCCCAGCCCACTCCCCTCCCCTAGATGGCAGGAAGTCCACTACATGTTAATAATGTTGAGATACTTGACAAGTTATGCAAGAAAAATCCTATCTACAAGAAAAAAAGAAAATCAAATCAGAGAAAGGCAACGCAATGCAAGCAAATATCAATAGAGATCATGAAAATGTTACGTTTTGGTCCATATTTCATAGCCCTCTCTCTGGGTGTATATGGTTTTCTTCAGTGAACAATTGGAACTGGTTTGAGACAATTCTTTGTTGCAGAGAGCCACGTCCATCAGAAGTGATCATCATGTAATACTGTTGTTGCTGTGTATGATGATCTCCTGGTTCTGCTCCTTTCACTCAGCATCAGTTCATGCAAGTCCCTCCAGGCCTCTCTGAAATCGTCCTGCTGGTCGTTTCTTACAGAGCAATAATATTCCATAACATTCATATACCATAATTTATTCAGCCACTCTCCAATTGATGGGCATCCCTTCAGTTTCCAGTTTCTAGCCACTGCAAAAAGGGCTGCCACAAACATTCTTGCACATGTGGGGCCCTTTGCCTCCTTTAAAATCTCTTTGAGATATAGGCCCAATAGAAACACTGCTGGGTCAAAGGGTATGCACAGTTTGACAACTTTTTGAGCATAGCTCCAAATTGCTCCAGGAGCTTAACTTTTAAGGAGGAAATGGAGAATGAAGCAAAAAACAATACCCAGAATGCAATAAAGAAAACAAAAACAAAGAAACTGAATGCTGTAAAATTATAATGTCTAAGCTGGACCCTAAAAAAGAGAATGTACCAATAGGTATGGAATATTACATATAATATCAGACTTGTGACCATTAATTTTGTTGAGCTTTTATTTTTCCATTTTTTTATTCATTGTTCTATGGGATGACTTTGTGGTAGAGGAATGGGTGGAGAAGGGTATACACGGAAATGGAGGAGAAGCAAAAAAAGCAAAAAAAACAAAAAAAAAAAGAAGAGACATCAATATAAATTTAAATAAATGTTTTGGTTCTCTTAAAGACAGTAAATATTAAGGAATGTCACAAGTGTAATGGAATATGAATACATTGTAAGAAATGATGAATATGAATACTATAGAGAATCTGGGGATAGATTTGCTACCAAAAAAAAAAAAAAAAACAGCATCAGGAAAATAATATACACAATTACAACAGTGTAAATGAAAAAAAGTAACAAATGAACATATATAGTATTATCTACTTATAATAGTGAAGCTTAGCTCCAAAGATGAAAAAAATATACCTTCATTGCTTCAAGAGACAAGAGACTAAGAGTATAAAACATTGCATTCATAGACTCAGTCCCTTTTTTTTCCCCTTCCCTCCCTTTCTTTTTTAATCCTCTATCACAAAAGATGGCTCTCTAGATAAGGGAGGAGGGATATATTTGGAAAGGAAAGTAGTATGAAAACAAAAGATATCAATTTTGAAGATTAAAAAATGCTCGATGAAATGTCTTGAATTCTAACTGGAAAATTTAAGGTCTGGCAGATATTATTTTTTAAAGACAAATAAAAGGGGCTTCTGAGTTGACAAGAGATACGAAATGGGATTTCATTTTAAGGACAAGGACTAAAACATCAAACAAGAATTTACTATGGAGCTCAAAATTCAGGGAGGCCCTCTCTAGAGGGACAATGCTATCATGGTACTCTAGAGAAGGGGTTATGGAAAGAAACAGTCAGATATATTTGCTGCAGGGCTTTAGTGCAGATCCCATGACCTCAAACATTAAAATAAAAAGAAGAAGCAATTCAACAGGAAATATGATCCACCAGCGGGCCCTAAATTAATATTTCACAAGGCAGCCACTAATATGGGGGGGGGGGGAGGAAACATTTGGGATATGCAGTGCTATGTGATTTGATTAATCTTCTGACTGGCTCTTTTTATGCACTTCAATACCAACTCCTTAGGTACAGAGCTCAATTCAATAATACGTGCCTGGCTGTGGACACTTCTACATTATTAAATATAAGCCAGACGCTTAATCATTTTAGGATACCTGCAGAGAAGAGAGATTATTCAAAAGGAGCTTGGAAATCCTGCTTGGCACCAGCTTTTATGACCCATTTCTCTTAGCAAAGAGCTAGGATCTTGACTTCAGAAAGGAGACAGATCTGTAGCTGTCCCTTGATTTGGATGGCACCTGAGGTCTCATTTTAACTCTGCAGAATGTTCTGCCATTGAGTTTTCAGTATCTTCTTTCTGAATATGTTCTTTCCCAGAGACAAAGGGGAAACCCCATCAGAGAAAAAGTATTCCCACTTCCTCACCCTAGCTTTAACGCAAAGAAATGTACTAAGAATGTTACTGATTTGCATAGCTCTTTCAGGTCCATTCCTAGTCTTTAGTGATAGCATAAATTAATATTTTCATTACTTAAAACATGGGGCAATAGGAAGGCGATTTCTTTGTTGTTAGAAAAAATGGACTTTTGTATGAAAAAATGCTCTAAATCACTACTGACCAGAGAAATGCATATTAAGTCAACTTTGAGATAGTACTCAGATTGGCTAAGATGACAGGAAAAGATAATGACAAATGTTGGAGGGGATATGGGAAAACTGGAAGACTAATACATTGTTGTTGGAGTTGTGAACTATTTTGGAGAGCAATTTGGAACTATGCCCAAAGGGCTATCAAACTGTGCATACCCTTTGATCCAGCAGTGTTTCTATTGGGCCTATATCCCAAAGAGATCTTAAAGGAGGGAAAAGGACCCACATGTGCAAAACTGTTTGTGGCAGCCCTTTTTGTAGTGGCAAGAAACTGGAAACTGAATGGATGCCCATCAATTGGAGAGTGGCTGAATAAATTACGGTATATGAATGTTATGGAATATTATTGTTCTGTAAGAAACGACCAGCAGGACGATTTCAGAGAGGCCTGGAGAGACTTGCATGAACTGATGCTGAGTGAAATGAGCAGAACCAGGATATCATTATACACGGCAACAACAAGACTATATGATGATCAATTCTGATGGACATGGCTCTCTTCAACAATGAGATGATTCAGGCCAGTTCCAATAATCTTGTGATGAAGATCATCTACACCCAGAGAGAAGGCTGTGGGAACTGAGTGTGGATTACAACATAGCATTTTCACTCTTTTTGTTGTTTGCTTGCATTTTCTTTTTATTTTTTTAAATTTTTTTTCTTTTTGATTTGATATTTCTTGTGCAGGAAGATAATAGCATAAATGTGTATGCATATATTGGATTTAACACATTTTTTACCATGTTTAGCATACATTGGATTATTGGCCATTTGGGGAATGGTAGAGGAAAGGGGGGGATTGAAACATAAGGTTTTGCAAGGGTTAATGTTGAAAAATTATCCATGCATATGTTTTTAATATAAAAGGCTTTAATTAAAAAGAAAAAGAAAAAACTGGACTTTGCAAAGTTGGATAGAAAACAGCATGTGACTGCTCCTCTTAATAGGACCACAGTTTGCTTCTGCCAACATCAAACTGATAGTATTTTCCAAGATCCATCCCTCTATAACACATCTGAGTACTTGTTGAAATGTTTCAAGAAGAACACAGAATCCTAGAGTTGGAAGGGACCCCAGAAAATATTTAATTCAATACACACAAGCAGAAATCCCCTGTAATTCCTTCAATAAATGAACATACAACTTTGCTGAAGGAACTTCTAATGATGGGCTCCCAAAGAACTCACAATTTGGGGGTAGTGCCTTGTACTCTTTTATAATTGTTTGTTGTAGGAAGTTTTCTTAGAATTCAGATTGGTATAGTGGATAGAACTGCTTCTGAAGTCAGAGAACTCGAATTCAAACCCCTCTCTGATACTTATTATTTCTGTACTTACAGGGCAGGTCACCTAATTTCCCTGGAGCCATTCTTCATCTGTAAAGAGAGAATTAGACTACCTGGGCTCTGAAGTCTCTTCCAAGCCTATGTGCATGAGCCTATCTTTATATAAAGTCTAAAAGGGAATCTTAAACTTCTACTCATTTTTCATTATACACTCTTGAGCTAAGTCAAACCAACTCTAATTCCTTTTCACTATATACCCAGCTATCAATCCTTTTCAGACTTTTCTGAAATCATCCTGCTCATCATTTCTTATAGAACAATAATATTCCATTACATTCATATACCATAACTCATTCAGCCTTTTCCCAACTGAAGGGTATCCATTCAATTTCCAGTTTCTTGACACTACAAAAAGAGCTGCTACAAACATTTTTCTACATATGAGTCCTTTTCCCTTTTTTATGATCTCCTTGGAATACAGACTCAGTGATGAGACTGCTGGATCAAAGGGTAGACTTGAAACCTTCTCAAGTTAAATAATTTGCCATTAGTGCAGTAGCAAGGTAAAAGAAAACTACTAAAGTAGAAGACCAAGTGATGAAGAATTTTAAATGCCAAACAGAGGATTTTATATTTGATCCTGGAATTAATAGGGGACCACTGAAGATTATTGAATCATAGGAGGTGACATGGTCAAAACTGCAAGCAAAGGGTAGACTGGAAGAGATTTGAGACAGGAAAACTAACTGAAAGATTATTCCTGCAATAGTCTGGACTTCAGGTAATGATGGTCTGCATCAGGTAATGGCAATGTCAGAGGAGAAAAGGGGAAATGCATGGGACAGATCATTAAGGTAGAATTGACAGGCCTTGACAACTAATTGGATATGGTGAATGAGAAAGAGTGAGGAATCCAGGGTGACACATACATTTCCAGGCTGGGTGATTTAGAGCAAAGCTTCTTAAAGTGTGTGTTTCATAACTGGATGTGGGAGCTGCAACGTTATGATTTATTATCAGTAAATGTTTGATTTGTATACTTATTTTGCATACCTATATACCCAGGGTAATATAAAAATTTTTCAGGTGAAAAGGAGTTGGAAGTGGAAAATGTTTAAGAAGCCCTGACTTAGAGGATGGTAGTATCCTTGACATTAATAATAAAGTTAAGAAATGGGGGTAGAGGGATTAGGATGAAGAAAATTAATTCAATTTTGTACATCTTAAGATGTAATATGGGACACCTGGTTCAAGATGTATAATAGGCTGTTGGAGAAACAAAACTGGAGGTCAGGTGAGAAGACAGAGCAGGACAAATAGATCTGAGAATCATCAGCACAGAAATGATAGTTGAATCCATGGGAGCTGATAAGATTATCAATTGAAATAACAGAGGGAGAAGAGAAGCAGGTCTAGAATAGATTTTAGAGGATACCCATAAGTTATCAGTGATGATCTGGATAAAGATCTGACAAAGCAGGCTTAAGAAGGAGCTTTCTGAAAGGTAGAATCAGGAGAGAACAGTATCATGAAAATCACCCCACACTGTTTTCTGTCTATTGCTCTTGTTCAATACATCCCTAGTTTTTTCTTCCTTCCTTCCTTCCCTCTCTCCCCCCTCTCTCTTTCTCTCCCTCTTTCCTCCCATAATCACCCAAAATAAAACAGTAGTTAAGCCAAATCATAAAGTATTTATTAAATAGCTACTATATGCCAGGCACTGTCCTAAGCTGAATGGAATGAGAGAACAAAAACAGAATAAACCAAGTATATCTCTATAAGGTACATACTAGATAGGATATTACTATCCAATAGAAATTCCCATAAGGCCACCCACAGACTCCCAGAAGAACAGAAAAATCTGAAGCAAAGCGTGGTAACTCCAAAGCTTCAGTGCCTAATGGCCACAGCAAGCTACAAACTCCTAAGGAGAATGTTAATTGGATCCTAAATCTAGAGGCAGATGTGTTTGACAATCTAAAAAGTGCCGGACCCAGAGTCAGGATAAATCAGGCATTAGTCATGTGACTCTGACTATGCCATTTGAATCCTGCCTGCCTCAGTTTTTTCATCTGTAAAAGAGGAATAATAACAAGACCTCTGTCCTAGCATTGTTGCAAGGATAAAAGGATAGTGTTTGTGAGGTACTTAGCAAGTCTTTATGTTTACAGATATAGATGTACTGCATATGCTAACTTTGATGAGGAGGATGAACATAATGATGTGGAACAGAGTTCTGAAGCCATTTAATTCAGCTCCCTCGGGGGAAACTGAAGCTCAAAGAAATTAAATGACTTTCCCAAGATCACACAGAATTTGAACCCAAGAACTCTATGTCCAAATTCAAGGCTCTTTGCATCTTGTAATAAATCCAGAGGTATATTTATAGCTACCAAATATAAAAGATCAAAGTAATTACATTTGGATAATCTTTGTCAAAAATAATTGTACTTGAAATATCCAGATGGGGGGGGGAAGAGAATGGATTTCGCATTTTTTATTCCACTTGTCACATGTAGACCTGGCCTAAAAGAACACTGAGCTCGCTCTTCATCACAGCTGCAAATTAAGCAGCCCACCCCCACCCAGAATATTTCTTCAAGGAATGAGATGAGGTCATATATGATCTCAAATGAGATAATGTATGTAAAAGTCTTTGCAAACTTTAAAATATTAGATTAGCATCAGCCATTAGTCACAGAATCATACAGATGGAAAGGATGTCAGTAGCTAAGTACAATCCACCAATGAACTAGAATCATCTTCCTCTGTGACAAGTGGTCACTCAGTCTTTACTTAAAGACAACCCTTAAATATTCCCAGGTAACCATTAACATTCAGGGGAAGCTTTAATTATTAGCAAATTTTTCTCATTGCATCTAGTTCTTCTAAGGGCCAAGCACAGAATGTCTAATCTTACAGATGACTTTTCCAAGACAACTGTTATTTTATCACTATGGTCTTTCCCCCACATTTCTACAAGTTGCTGTAGCTCAAAATCTTCATCTGACAAAGTCTTTATCTGGCCTCCTTGAGGATAAATACTTTCATATTTGTCTCTGAATTCCCAGAGCTCCACACCAGCCCTGGCACATGACCAGAGAGTTTGCTACAAAAGGGGCCTAAATGTTGCCACCCCAGATACCTGGCTGGAGCTCCCTGAGGTTACCCTCTGTCACTCAGCCCCAGAAATCTTTATGTAGCTATGAAAGGTATAGGTGTTTCTTTCTCATCCCCACAGAATGTTGTCATCACAGGCCTATGATCAACCAAATGTTTCTTCCTCCATGTGAGTATGGGCAGAATCCCTTATCCTTTTGAATTAGTTAACCTCTTCTCTAGGGAAAAAAAAAAATCACTTTTCTATGAGGCCTCTTCCCATTTTCTCATCTATATCCACCTCAGTCATGCAACAATCTTTACACTCTTCTGTCTTCCCATTCCAAGATGCCTTCTGGAATGCTTGATCTATTGTTAAACTCTCCTCCATCCTTATCTCCCCCCCCCCAATATTATGGTGCTAATGGAGACCTATCTCCCTTTGGAAGACATGGTCCACTGGATACCATAATCAATATTTTACTGCACTTCAATACTGTTGAAAATACAAGTATCGTATAACAAATTCCTATACAATGACCAGGTCAGAGGCTTAAGTATTTCAAAATGATTCATTTTTTACAATATTAATGTAATAGTATAAATTGTTCTTCTGGTTCTGTTCACTTCACTATCTTTCCAGGTTTCTCTGAAACTGTCTTTTCATGAGGCAGCTAGGTAGCTCAGTGGATAGAGCAACAGCCCTGAAGTCAGGAGGACTTGAATTCAAATCTGGTCTCAAACACTTAACATGTCCTAGCTGTGGGACCCTGGGCAAGTCACTTAACCCCAATTGCCTCAGCCAAAAAAGAAAAAAAAAGAAAAGAAAGAAACTCTTTTCAGTTCTTATAATAGAACAACATTCCATTCAAATAACATGATTTGTTCATCTATTCCCTAATTGATGATCTACTGCCCTTAGTTTCAAATCCTTTGGCATCAAAAAGAACTACAATAGATACTTCTGTACATATAAAACCATTTCCTCTTTCTGTGACCTCTTTGGGGATAGCAGTATTGCTAAATCAAAAGCCATGTAGTATTTAATAACATTTAGTGTATAGTTTCAAATTGCTTTCTGATATGGTTGAACAAAATCACCCACAATGCATCAACATGCCTATTTTCCTCCAACCCCTACAATATGTCATTTTCTTTCCTCCTCTTTTGTTTTTTAAATTTTTTGTCAGTTTTACCATGCTGATATGAGTAGAACATGAGTAGAATCTCAGAATTGTTTTAATTTACATTTTTCTAACTAACAGTGGGATTTGGAGCATTTTTTTTCATATGACCATAAGAAGAATGGGTTTCTTCCCTTGAGAACTATGTGTTCACATTCTTATATCATTTAGCAATTAGGGAAAGGCTCTTAATTTTTATAAATTTGAATGACTTATCGATGTATCTTGAAAATGAAACTTAACAGAGAAATCTGCTGCTGATATATATATATATGTGTATATATACACACATATTACATATATATGTAATATGTTTATATATACATACACCCACTCATAAATATCTTCCCTTCTAATCTATTTATGTGAAAACTTTTAGAATCAAAATTTTCCATTTTTATCTTCTATAATTCTCTCTAAATTTTGATCATCTATCTAGAGGTCTGAAAACTAGTTTTTTTCTTATTCCTCTAATTTGTTTATGATGTGACTTTTATATCCAGGTCATGTATTCATTCATTTTAGTATAAAGTGTGAGAGGTTGATCTAAATCTAATTGCTCCTATGATGTTCACTTTTCCCAGTAGTTTAAAAAAAAGTTAACTAGTGTTCTCTCTGTTTATGAATTCATCAGTTCCCATGAGTTCAATTATCATCTCTTCCTCTGCTAGTATTCTTCCTGCCAAATTACCTTTTATTGAACTATATCTATCTATCTATATATATGTATATACATTTATATTTATATAATTTATAGCTTTTCAAACATGCTCACAAACACATTTATGTAATTGTAATTTCACTATTTCTACTGAGGGTACTACCATCCTTTCAGTCAACCAGGTTCACAATTTGAGTAACATATAACTCTTCTTTTGCCTTTATCATCCATATCTAATCAGGAGCCAAATCTCATCAAATCTTCCTTCACAATACCATTCTCTTCTCTTTACTCACAGGGTTGACTTCAAGACATTGTCACCTTCCATCTAGACTTCTGCAATAGCCTCCTAATTGGTCTCCTTGCTTCCAATTTGTTCTTTTTCCATCCAGTCCTTCACATTGTTACTATTTCAATATGTCCAAGACAAAAGTCTGGCCAGGCTATTCAAATGCTCAAAGTTGTCTGATGGCTCCCCACTGCCTCGCTGATAAAACACAAATTTCTCAGTCTGACATTTAAAACCATGGTTGCCTCATACCTTTCAATATATACTTCATTCTTATTTCCTTTTATGTACTCTCTATTCTGTTCCTATTGACCTACTAGCTCTCACCTCTATGCTCCACTAGCATGTTTCTCATGCCAGTGATGTTCTTTCTCTACCTCCCAATGTTCCTTCAAGGCTCAGTCTCCCTTTGTGCTCTTTTCTCTCTCAAATTACCCCGTATTTATTTTAAAATACCGTACATACTGTGCATGTATTATTATATATGTCCAGTAAAATGTAAGTTTCCTAGGGATAAAAACTGAATTATATTTGTCTCTATATACCCAGAACTTTGCACAATTTAAATATGTTCTTTTAAAAAATTCTTTTTTTTTAAAACTATCTTCTGATATTCTTTTGTTTTTATGTTATCTACATTTTCCAATGCATATTTCTCTTCTACCCTTCCTAGAGTCATTCATTATAAGAAAGAATAAAAAAGAGGAAGGGAAAAAAAACAGTTCAGAAAAAAAAATCATATTGAAAAAGTCTGACATTATATTTAGTATTCCATACTCATGCCCCCATTTCTGCAAAGTGGTGAGAAGAAATTCTTAAACAGAAGTGTATTCTGAATAAATGCTAGTTGGGTTCAACTGAATTAAGTTGGTAATCAGATGACTGGACATAAAGCCTGGACATCATCATACCAATGCTTGAAGTCTTTCTGGCTTTCTAAAACCTATCAGAGTTTGGGCTTCATTGACATAGATTTTGAGAACACATTTCCTCACCTATACGGAATCTAGACACCAGGACTCTAGAGCTCAGCACCACAGCTGACTTTGTCACCTCCACTTACTCCCCAACATCCTTCTCCTTGAAGTAAAGAAAGCCTCAATCAACAGTGATTCAATCAACACCAACAAGGCTAGCATTGCCCTGGGTGCTAAAGGGGCTATCAAATCTGCAGAAAGGAGATCAGGATCTACCCTGATCCTGAATTGTGGTATTATGGTATACATGCTACGAGAGATTAGGGATAATAAAGGACAGTATATAATTAAGAATCTTAGTTGCCACTCTCAGTGTTCTGTAAAATAAAAATCCTATCAAAGCAAGGAGAGACCTCAGAGAACACTCAGTTCCCACACTCCCCCTCTTATTTTACAATAGAGGAAACTATGGGGAAGTAGCAAAACCTAGGTTGGAACTCTCAGTCCGGGGTCCTCTGAACCACACCATATTGCCTGCATAATCAGTATTTCCTTATCCTCATTCTCTCAGCCAACTCAGTGGTTTGTACCATGAGAATTTAGCACATCCTTATTTCTCAGGAGTCAGAGAGCTGGTCTGCCAGGGAAAATAAAGCCAAACTTTAAAGACAAATCAAAAGCTTCAGCCTGAAGGACTCAGCAGAATCCACTTAATTATTTAAAGCATCACCTGGGGTCCCTGCCTCCTAATTGGCTGGGAGGCATTGGCACATTAGAGTACCCAGCTAAACAGATCCAACTGTCAAAACAAGATGGAAGGACTGTGTTTCTTTTCTCAATATAGCAGCACACCCATCCTAGAAGGGAAGGTTCATCAGGCAATAAAAGAAAGCAAAGTAGTAACTAGGGAGGGACAATCAGGGCTATGTTCCAGGGTGCTGATAGCACATGCAGTCCTTCAAGCAATATAGATATTATACAGACTTAGCATCTAGTTAGCAAGAGAAATTAGTTAAAACAGAAAGCTAGCAGATGGTAAGACAGGATGAGCTTCTCTAACTTCCTTCCTCGGTCTGGTAACCAACATTCCAGGATTTATATCTACACTCACCTGCCCCTCCCCAGCCTAGTGTAGTCTATGATCTTTGCCCTAAGCACAAAAATTCCTCATTATAACCATGATTACAGTCCAACTTCCAGATACTGTCCCAGATGCCTCCAATCCTCCAATAAACCCCCTAATGTATGGACATAACACTTCAACTGTGCAGCTCCAGCTTAATTTAATAGGTAGGTTAAACAAAAGGGTTCATTTAGATGTTCTTTAAGGTCCCTTGGAATGCTGACATTCTTGATTCTAATGTTCTCAGCCTCCAGGTTTCCTCTAGTTTGGACCTTTCTGTGTTCTCTGAATGCAGAAGTGTTAAAAAAAAAAAAATAGAATTCTTTGTGAATGACAGGAATCATCCTGACATTGTTGGACAGCAACAATGATAACAAAAACAAAGCTATTTTCACCATTTTGTCTTATTTAAGAATAAAAATGAAGAGATGTATTTTGGAACAATTGGTATCTTTCTTTTACACAGTGTTGTCCACAACTTCTCTCTTTTTGGTCTTTCCCTTAGAATCTAAGATTTGAAAGGCAAGGTCTGTCAATGAGTCAATCAACAGGCATTTATTAAACACTTACTATATTCTGAGCTTTGTGCTACACACAAGAGAGGCAAAGACAATAGTGAATCAGTTTCCTTTTCATCCTTGAGTCATTGCAGGACTTAGCTGAAGGAGTGGGAGCACTTCATTCAGATAGGTGGGTCCCTTTGAGTAAGAGGAAGATGCTGGTACTTGGCATCAGTGAAAACTCAATGAATTTTTTTCTTCCCAATATATTTCTGATAATGGAGACTGACAGCAACCACTGGCAGCCGCGGAAGCAGTTTTGGGGGTCTTTTTTTCTATGATGAGAAAGTTCTCCTGGCAGAATTTTCTTTTATATCATGGCATCTAATGCCAGGAGACATAAATGAGGCTGCTGAGGTCATGCCCATACTTAAGTGTTTTATGTATATCCAAAGAGTCATCCAAATAGGAAAGGAAATCCTGGGATATTCTTGCTACAGAACACTTCTCCTTAGACTCAAAACACAGATGTGTGCCAGCCCCCAAAGACGGGGTATTAAAAACAGTGCTACTAAATAAACATTAGAACCTCTTTCCATGGATGTGCTTAAAATTTCTCTCTCAAAAGGAACTACAGTGGCAGCTAGGTGGTGCAGTGAATAGAGCACCAGCCCTGAAGTCAGGAGGACCTGAGTTCAAATCTGGTCTAGGACACTTAGCATTCCCTAGCTGTGTGACCCTGGGCAAGTCACTTAACCCCAAGTGCCTCAGCAAAAAGCGAGGGGAAAAAAAAAAAAAAAACAGGAACTACACATCCACAAGGAATTCTATTTTTATGAACACTTCTGCATTCAGAGAACACAGAAAGGTCCAAACTAGAAGAAACCTGGGGGCTGAAAACATTAGAATCAAGAACATCAGCATTCCAAGAGACCTTAAAGAACATCCAAATGAACCCTTTTGTTTAACCTACCTATGGAAACAGACCTGGAAGGGAGAAAAGATCTCCACCAAGTCAGTCACACAGTATGTTAGGGGTAGAGCTGGAGTTAGAATCAAGGGCCACTGTCTTCTCAATCCTATACTCATTCTTTTGTATCATATAGTTTTCTAGAATTATTGGCCTTTACCAGTTGGAAGAGAGCTTCAAGTTTGAGGCTATCAAACTCAACAAGAAACGGGGCCCTAGTCCAATCATAAAGAATCCTGTAAGTGGCACACTGACTTAGTTTTAAAATATAATGTATCTGTTTTATTGTATTTTTATTTATTTTGTGAACATTTCCCAATTACATTTTAATTTCATTCAGGAGCCATCTGGAGTGCTGCTGTGGCTACATGTCTGAAATCTCTGATTTTACATTTTGTTGTTAAAGAAACCGAGGCCCCGAAAGGTGTTAAATCACTTGCCCATGATCACAAAGGTAATTAATTGACAGATGTCTTTTGATTGTTGTGTAGTTGTTTCAGTAACATCTGACTTTGTGACCTGATTTGGGGTTTTTCCTGGCAGAGATGCTGGATGATTTGCCATTTCCTTCTCCAACTCATTTTACAGATGAGGAAACTGAGGTAAACAGGATTAAGTGATTTGTTCAGTCATACAGCTAGAATATATTGAAGACTAGATTTGAATTCAGGAAGATAATTCTTCCTGAATCCAGATCCAGCATTCTATCCACTGTCACAACTAGCTTCCCATAGATATCTTTAGTTAAAACTATTCTTGGTAATCAGTATATATTTTATGTTTAAGTGGCTATGAATCATCAATGGGGTAAAGGAAAAATGTGGCCATAATCCTCCACCCACTCCCAAATCATCTCTGCATAGGCAACACACAATTTCTGAAACTCCCGTTAGAGCTGTTCTGTGGGTCACAGCACTGAGTTTCCGAAAGGCCAATATTTTACCTGATGGGGTGAATACACAGGAAATGGTTAGTTTATCAAGAGAAGGAAGATTCATGACAGAAAAGGACATGGAACAGATTAGTTTTGTAAAGGGTTATATCTAAATTCAGAGGCACCCCTAGCCAAAGTAGGACTGAGTGGGTTGTTGTTTGTCCCATTTCTTTTCAAAAAGGATCAATGACATGCCAGGTTCTATTATAGCACCTGGCTGCTCTTCAAAAAGATGCACTTAATGTAAAGTAGTCTGAGGGAACTACTTTTCTAGGCTGACTTTTCTCATCTGCAAAAGGAGAAGTGGAAGGTGTTAGACTAGAACATGGGATCATTAAGCCTTAGAATCAAAGACTAGAGCTGATAGGAATCTCAACGGCCATTTAGTCCAATGATCTCATTTTACAGATGAGGCACCTGAGCGCAAGAGGCGCTATCAGTGCTGCTCAAAGTCCCATGGGTAGTTTGCATCAGCCTTGGGAATTGAACACGTGACCTTTAGCAGAAGTGCTAAATTAACTTGATGGGGGGAGCCCTGAAGTCGAGAAGATCCGAGTTCAAATTTGGCCTCAGACACTAACTAGCTATATGATCCAGACAAGTCACCTGTTTGCCTGTAAAAAAAGAAAAGAAAAAAAGCCAATAAATGACAAAACTAAGAAAAAAAAAAAAACTAAGTTCACTTGATGGTCTTTGAAGTCTCTTTCAGCTCAAGATTTTTGATTCTTTGAGTTATTTAGTCATGGCCATTCCCTGAAGTTAAACAGTGTCCTAATCTCTACCTTCCTCATTTGTTCCTATTTCAGTCAGTTTTATGAGAAATTCTGCATTGCTCACCCCAGAATAATCACAACAGTTAAGAGTCTGAGTTCAAGCCCTGACTCTGCTGCTAACTTTCTATGTCATAGAATTGCCCATCTGCAAAAAGCGGGGTTTGGACTAGAACAGATCACTGGCACTTTTCCATCTGTCAACTCTCCATCCAAAGTTCCCATGTCTCCATATCTAAGCTTACACAACAAAATGAGATTAAGAGTGTTTCCTGAGAGCCACCAGCTTCTTGCTCCAGCCCACAAGTGAGAAAAGGCCAATCTCAGAAGGCCATATCAGGTTTCTTCTTCTGACTTGAAAGGACACTTGAAGGAAGGGGCTTCAACACACAGCTGCAGGGTTGTTTTAAATATGGTCTGAAATATGGCTAGAATATTGAAACAGCTATAAGAAATGAAATTTCTTGCCCCAATTTTATAACTGTTTTACTCATGAAACAGCCCCAAAAGGTGTCGTTAAGAGCTTACTTCAAGATTTCTAATGCTAAGTTAAGTCAGCATCCAGATCTTATTCTTAAAGCAGCTCCCCTGCTGTTCTCTCACCTGTAAGGATTCTCTATAGGCCAATGGTGATCAATTAGTGTCGAGGCAGAGTGAAGTCTGCTCTGTATATTTTAGGCACTTTGACAAAAGAGAATAGCAGCTTGTATCATTTTATGTTTTAGCACATTGCCATGGGTTAGGAGGAAAAAATGTTTATTTGACATCTAGCAATGTTTAACTCAAGATGCTGGCACAGGTTCCATGTTCCAGCATTTCTTTAGGAGTACCGGAAGAAAGAGACCATATGGTAAGCCCAAATTTAATATAAAAAAAAAATCTTGTTAAAAATCTAAAACTTGGAGACTTAAGCTGGATCTTATTTTAAAGATGACAAGTCTGGAAGCCATTCCAGGAAACCAGTATGTTGTGGAGGGAAAAGATTAGGATTCAAAAACTTGCATGTGTGTTTTTTTTCCTGATAGTCTCAGGTCTGTCACTAAGTTATATGTCTCTGAGTGAGTCACTATCTGTGCCCCAGTTACCTTATCTGTAAAATGGGAATAATTAAAACTACTTGCCCTACCTGACAGTGTGTGTTGAGAATCAAATGAGACATAGTAATAAAGGTGGGAAGTCTTTGAGAAGTTTGATAATCATTCATTCAAGAATTTAATCAGAGTCCATATCAGTTCTGGTTCCAAACAAATAATTTCTCTTTAATAATCTGGACCTTTTGGCAATTAAACAAGGAAAGACAATGGAATTTTGTGTTAATCTGATATCATTGACAGCATACTCTTACTGTTATAAAGCTAATTCCACTAAAGGAAGGCCGATATGGAAAAGGAAACTGAGTCATGGTTAAGTTAGAAGAGACAGTGGGGCAGTAGAACATGGCCAGGGGAGACACAAAGGGCATCATCTAAAGCCATCCAATCAGCAAATATTAATTAGATGTTTACAGATGCCAGTTGGGGAGCAAAGTAGAAGACCAAAAAGATCCTTAAGAGTTACAATGACAAAACAGTCCCTGTTTTTGAGAAGCTTATATTCAATTAAAGCAGGAAACATAACTAATATAGACAACATACTCACAAAATAAACTCAAGGAAGTCTTGAAAGAGAATAGTAGCAGCTGGGGCATCAGAAAAGAAATTATATAGATGATGCTTAAGTGGGGGCAAGCCAATCAAAACACCGAAGGCACATACAGATGTTGACTCGGCCAGGCAAGTCTACTTAACATCAACACCAATACCACTTTGCCCACCATCTTGCCCCAAAAAAACCCCAAACTCAAGAGCTTTGAGAACTACAGTTCTTCCCAGACTCAGTACAGCCAACTCCCCACAGCCATTATTCAAGGAAGGAACTCCAGGAGAGAACGGGATTGCTATTCTCACTAACTGCAAAATACGGGGGAAAGCAAGCTAGCCTAGGTGAACCAGAAAGGGGGGGGGG
>JAJPUD010001786.1:320885-332885 GCA_023553655.1 Myrmecobius fasciatus | reverse complement strand
GAGAGAAGAGAGAAGAGAGAAGAGAGAGAGCAGTTCAAACCAGGCAGGCCAAATCATACTCAACTACTACCCTATCTTAAGACTCCAATGGAAATAACTCAAGACCCTACACCTAAGAGCCTCTGGAGTAGGACTACCTGCAGACCAGTGGTCCTGCTTCCTGCCTAGGCCCCTGCTACTGAGGGGAGAAGTTACTGTGAAGAAGTGCTTAATAAATGCTTTTTTATTCATTTATTCAATGAAAGAAATGAAAAGATTCTAAGAATTGGAAGTGAAACATATGTATATTACAAGCATGGAGGACATCATGAAAAAAGGGCATCCTGGGTATTAGGAACAGTAATTAGTCCAGTCTGGCCAGATTAAAAATATATGACCATATAGGAGGCCAGCTAATCCAACTCTCCATTTTACAGAAAAGGAATGGAGTATAAAGTAGTAAAATCCAAAGAAAACTGAAATGGGAATAAATTTGGTTTCCAGTCTGAAATTAAGTAAACAAGCATCAATTAAGCACCTACCAAGTGCCTGATCCTCTACTAAGTGCTGAGGAATGCAAAGAAAAAGCAAAAAATAGATCCTGTTCTCAAGAAGCTCACTAGGAAAGAATATGAAAACAGTGTACAAATTAGATATATATAAAGGATAAATTGGAAGTAATCTTAGAATGAAAGCATATCAATAAAGAGGAATCAAAAAAGACTTCTGGTAAAACTGGGACTCAAAGGAAGATGAGAGATGGAAATGATGAGAAACAGAATTCTGGACTTTGGAAATAGCCAACGAAAATGCCCAAATGGAGTGTTTTGTGCAAGGTACAGCAAGGAGGTCAGTGTTAACGAATCATAGAATACACGTTGGGGAGTAAAGTATAAGAATACCAAAAAGATAGAAGATGTCAGATTATAATGAGCTTTAAAAAATTAAAAAATATATTTAAAAAAATTAGAACCTGACATAAATAGGAAACTACTGGAGTTTGTTGAATAAAGAGTGACATTGTCAAGCCTGAGCTTTAGAAAGATCAATTCAACAGACGGATGGAGGATGGATTGGATTGAAGAGTAATTTTAGTTGGGTAGAACAACAATTCCTGCTTTAAGGTTATACAATATCTGTACCACTAACTTCCGTAGTATTTCCCTCTCTGAGCTCCATTTGATAGAATGGAGCTTACTTACTTACCTCAAAGAAGTGGATCAAGAAATGGTAATAAAGCATGTACAAGCATTACTGCAATAATAGAAATCACTATCCATCACCCCTATGAGGAATTATCAACTGGGCATGTATGTGCCTGAGAAAACTGCATGTAAAGGGAAAAAAATACTTTGTTCTCCTGGGTTAAAGAAAACAGGCACCATAGAAGGGTGGGGTCATTGAAAATGAGACACTGATGGCTTTCTTGACAAGGGAGCAGGGGGGATTATGGCATTCTGTGTGGTAGTGCCAGCTCTTCTTTGGAAGGCTGACTTTGGGGTGGGGCAGATTTTAGCTCAGACTAACAAGTCCAAAACAGTGTCAGATTACTCACCTCCTAATTGTTAGGGTTGAAGGACACCACCAAAACTCATGGGGCTATAAGGATTTTGACTTTAATCAAAAACATTAATGCATCACTCCCAAAGAGAGAATGTGGGCTAAACACAACATTCCATTGAAGATCAGCCCTGCTTCCAGGATGGCCAGCAGGAAACCTTGAAGCAAAGAAATATTTGGAGGGGTGGTAGTGGGAGGTGAAATCCACCCAGAGGATACCAAACCGAAGTTTCAGGGACCTAGTTAGCCAAGATAATTCACTTAAAACCCAAAACAGCTGCTTTATGGGGAGCAACACCCATCATTATATAATTAAAGTAGCTATGTCTTGGGATGGAAAATGACACCTGTATTTCCCCATAAGCAATGCTGCCCAAGGAAGATGAATTTCATTAATCCTATACTAAGAGTTAATCAGAAAGCAGCTACTCAGCCAAAAGTGAGAAGCTGCAGAATATCAAGGGTTTTTTGCCCTGGGTATCCCCCTGGGCTCCCTTATCTTCTTGGTCTACATTCTTTCTTAGTAACCTCACCAATGAACACTTGTGAGTTCAATTACCAAAATTATACAAAGACTCCCAACTCTACAAATCCAACTTTTCTCTTCTGAACTATAATCTAGTATCACCAACTGACTTCTGGATATCTCCATCTGAATATCCTACAGATATTTCAAAATAGAACACATGACCTTTCATCCTAAAAGTCCAAAGGCATTATTCTTCTGAATTTCCCTATTTATATTAAGGATTATTTTCCCCAATCATTCAGTAATTCCTAATCTATCCTCTCTCACCTCATATTCAATAAGACCCAAGTAAGTCATAGAATCAAAAGCTGGACTTTCTTCTCCCTAATAAAGTCAGAAGAGAAGGTTTAAGAGAAAGGTGGGCTACACTGCCATAAAATGCTAAGTGCTAGGCTTCTGATCCATAACAAGAAATGGATCCCTGTACATAATATAAACTCAACAAATAAACTGGGGCAGATACAAGGGAAGGGAGATTCTAGAGAGAGCCCAGAAAGGGTACTGGATTTTAGTGAGTCATGAGCTATTGACAATATTGGCACTGGAGGTTCTTAATTTTAAACTTCTTCCATCAGCCAAAATAAGGACAAAAAAAAAAAAACTACTCAGTAATTTTAAAAGTGCTTTTCCACTTAATAACCCTGAAATATAGGAAGCAGGCATTATCCTCATTTTACAACAGGGAAAACCAAGACTCAATCAGATAAAGTGATTTGCCCAGCGTCACAACTAGTAAGCAAAGGAGCACAGAAATGTTAGCACACCTTTCTCAATTACAGATTTAGGATTCTTTTCACTATAGATTCTTAAAATGTAACTGCTACTTTACAAGAATGGAAACCAATTATGCCTGAGACAACAAAAGTAGGATCAAGGTAGAAGTTGCCAAAAAGTAAAATGAAGTTTGACCTAAAGAAAATCTTTCCAACAGTTATTCAAAACTGGAAATGGGCTGCTTTGAGATGTAGTAGATTTCTGTTCACTGAGGGGAAGAGAAGGCTGCCTTCAAACAAAGACTAAATGACCATGTGCCTCATATATCACAGATGGCATTCTTGTCCAAGTATGAATTGAACTACATAATCCCCCTGAGATCTCCTCCAGTTCTGAGATTCATGATACTAACTGAACAAAAGTTTGTTGGGCACTTGCTGCATGCAAGGTTCTATGATAAGTGAACAGAACAAGAAAGATGGGGGACACTCAGGCTTAAATGTAAGTAATTTATAGTCTATCAGTTTTACTCGGTAAACATTTGTGGATTGGTATGCAGGCACATGAGAAAATTAAACAAATGACTGTGGACTGCTCTGAAACCTGGAGGCAATAATATTAAGTGTTGGACATACAACGAAAAACGAAAAACTGTTATTGACCTAAAGGAACTTATACACTAATGGAGAAGAAACAAGTATAGAAATAGTCATCTTCAAGATGCATATTCAGTAAATATAAGACAATCTTAGAAAAGAAGGCACTACCAAGGAACTGGAAACTGAATGGCTGTCCATCAGTTGGAGAATGGCTGAATAAATTATAGTATATGAATGTTATGGAATATTATTGTTCAATAAGAAATGATTAGCAGGATGATTTAAGAAAAGCCTGAGAGACATGAACTGATGCTAAATAAAGTGAGTAGAATCAATAGAACATTGTACACAGCTACAAGATTATATGATGATCAATTCTGATGGTCATGGCTCTTTTCAGCAATGAGGTGATACAGACCAGTTCCAATAGTCTTGTGATGGAGAGAGCCATCTGCATCTAGAGAGAGAACTATGGGAATAAGTGTGGTTCACAACATAGTATTTTCACTTTGTTGTTGTTTGCTTGCATTTTGTTTTCTTTCTCATTTTTTTCTTCTTTGATCTGTTTGGTTTTTGTGCAGCATGATAATGGTGGAAATAGGTATAGAAGAATTGTACATGTTTAATATATACTGAATTACTTGCCATCTAGGGGAGGGGGAAGGGGGAAGAGATGGAGAAAAAAATTTGGAACACAAAATTTTGCAAGGGTGAATGTTGAAAACTATCTATGTATGTGTTTTGAAAATGAAAACTTTATAAAACTAATTTTAAAAAGAAAAGAAAAAGCTTTAAAAACACTTTTTAAAAAATAAAACAAATTTAAATAACTAGAAAATTATTAATTGTTCATGGGAACATTAAATTAATAAAAGAGAATTATACCTAAAAAGAAAAGAAGAAAGAAAAGAAGGCACTAACAGCTGAAAGGACTAGGAATAGTGCATGCAGAAGATACAGTTTATTTTGAGGCTTGAAGAAAAAGCCATTCAATAAACCCAAAGATTACAACTTCTGGAATAAGAATTCACTATTTAACAAAAACTGCTAGGAAAATTAGAAAACAGTATGGAAGAAACTAAGCATTGATCAACATCACACACTATGTACAAAAACAATATCAAAATGGGTACATGATTTAGACATAAAAAATATCATAAGCATATTAGAAGAGCAAAGAATAGCATAACTGTTAAATGTATGGAGAAGGGAAGAATTTATGACTCAACAGGAGATAGAGAACATTATGAAATGTAAGATGGATAATTTTGACTATATTAAATTTAAAGGAATTTTTGTACAAATAAAGCCAATGCAACCATGATTAGAAGGGAAGCAGAAAGATGGGAAAGAATTTTTATAGCCAACATTTCTGATAAAGGCTTCATTTCTAAAATACATAGATAACAGTCAAATTTATAAGAATACAAGTCATTCTCCAATTGATCAATGGTCAAAGGAGATGAACAGTTTTCAGATGAAGAAATTAAAGCCATCCATAGTCATATTTTTTAAATGCTCTAATTAACTATTGATCAGAGAAATGCAAATTAAACAACTCTTGAGATACCACCTCACACTTATCAGATTGATTAATCTGACAGAAAATGATTAATGTGGGAGAGAATGTAAAAAAGCTGGAACACTAAAGCATTGTTGGTGGAGTTATGGACTGATCCAACCATTCTGGAGAACAGTTTGGAACTATGCCCTAAGGACTATAAAACTGTGCATAACATTTGATTTAGCAACACCACTACTAGGTTTCTAAACCAAAGAGATCATAAAAAATGAAAAAGGACCCACATGTACAAAAATGTTTATAGCAGGTCTCTTTGTGGTAACAAATAACAAGATGTTGAGGGTAAGCCCACTAATTGAGTTATGACTCAACAAACTGTGGTATAAGAATATAATGGAATACTACTATTATAGAAGAAATGATGAGCACGTGGATTTTAGAAAAACCTTAAGAGACTTATGAACTGATGCTGAGTGAAGTGAGCAGAATCAGGAGAACACTGAACCCAGTAACAGCAACATTGTGCAGATGATCAACTTTGACGATCAAGACAATTCCCAAAGAATCATGATGGAAAATACTACTATCCCCATCCAGAGAAAGAACTATGGAGTTTGAATGCAGGTTGAAAAATAATTTTTGTTGGTGCTGGTGGTGTTTTTTTTCATAATGGTTTTTCCCTTTTGTTCTGATTCTTTTTTCACACAGAAATGTTTAATATAATTGTACATGTATAACATTTGTCAGATTCATTGTCATCTTTGGGAAGAAGGAGGGAAGAAAGGGAGGAAGAAAAATTAGGAACTCAAAATATTACAAAAGCAAATGTTGAAAATTAAAAAAAAATAAGAGGAGCCATAAATAAACAAACAAATAAATAAAAGAAGGGATATTGGGTGAGAGGATGTACAAAATTGATAATTGTATGACTCTATTAAGAAGTGGAGTCAAGAAGACAAAGTCTTCTTGATGTAGAGAACAGCCAGTGCAAAGGCACAGAGATGAGAGATGGAGTGTCCTGTGTGAGGGCCAACAAACAGGCCCATATGGGTGAATTCTTTACTATGCAGAAGGCAATAATGTATAAGGAGAGATCAAATTGTGAACAGTTTTGATTTCCAAATCAAGGGATTATATCTTGTACTTAAGACAGATTAAAACTTGATGGGGACAGGACAAGTCATCAGATGTTCCCTCAAAAGAGGGAAATGTAATTTGTAACAGGAAATGAAGCTCTAGAATAATTTCTTATTTTGTCATTGTTATTTCATCTTTGTAAACTCTCAATATTAGACAATGAAAAGGAATGACAATATCAGTCAACTGCAAAGATATAAATACATTAATTAGTAAGTTTATGGATGGAGGTCAGCACTTGGACAGCTCAGGACTTGACATGTCTTGGTAAGATTGTTTTGCCAGGTTCCTCATACTAAATCTAACCACATTGACTGTGATAAAGATAGTGTGCCCTAGTGGCAAGTATGAATTACTGAATTCTTTTACATAAAAGTCATTTTTATCACCATAAAAGAATGTTACTAGAAATAAATCAGTCAGTCAATAAGAATTGATATATCAGGAATTTTACTAAAGGGCTGAATTTATAAAGAAAAGTAAACACAAGTCCTTGCTCTCATGGATCTCACATCAAATGGAAGACAACATACAAATAATTTTGTATATACAAGTTATATGCACTCTAAATGGAATGTAAAATAATCACAGAGGGAAGAGATTAAGAATAAGAAGACTGGGAAAGGCTTCCTATAGAAAACTGATTAAAACTGAATCTGAAGGAAATCAGGGAAGCCATTTAGAGTTAGACAGGAAGAAGGGCAATATTCTAGGTGTGATTCTAGCATGGAATCAGGAAATGGAGGGTTTGTGTTCAAGGAACTGGCCAGTTGGCCAGTGTAGTTATATTACAAAATGTATAGAAGCAAATAATATGTAATAAGACTGAAGAGACAAGCTGTGAAAATCTTCAAGTATTGACTTTATATGACATACTGTGGGTAATAGAGAACAATAGATTACTGAATAAGAAAAGGAGAAAGAGACATGGATATGTGCATTTTAGGAAAAATCATGGCAGCTGGAGTAAAAGATGAATTAGAGTAGGGAGAAATTTCATGCAGGGAGTCCAATCAAAAGACTATGGGAGTCATTCAGACAGGAGGTGATGGATGAGAGCCTGTACTAAGTTGAGGATTGTATGAGTGGATAAAGGGAGAAAGATATTAAAGATTTTATGGAGGTAAAAACAAGCAAGATTTGATAATTGCTTTTCTATAGACTAAGTGAGAGTGAGGAATGGAAAATGAAACTACATTCATGAGAGCTTGGGGGTCATTGTTCAAGAATATTAGAAAAGAGGGGACAGCTAGGTGGTGCAGTAGATAGAGCACCAGCCCTGAAGTCAGAAGGACCTGAGTTCAAATCTGGTCTCAAACACTTAACATTCCCTAGCTGTGTGACCCTGGGCAAGTCACTTAACCTCAATTGCCTCAGCAAAAAGAAAAAAAAAAAGAATATTAGAAAAAAGTAATAGTAAAGTTGAAAATAGTGTAGATTTTGGAGAAAAAAAGATGAGTTCTTTTTGGATGTGTTGAATTTAAGATCTCTATGCGACATCCAATTCGAGATGTCTAAAAGACAACTGTGATACAGAATTGGAGCTTAGGAGAGAGACAAAAATTGGATATATACATACAGGAATCACCTGCAGAGAGATGATTGAACCCATAGGAGCTAATGAAATAATATAAAGAGAATAATATAATGATAAATTTATATAATATAATAATATATAATAGTAATAGTAATAGAAAGAGAATAAATATAAAGAGATAATGAGATAACATGAAGAGAAAAGAGTATGGATGGAGACAGAGCCTTAGGGGTCACCTATGCAATTCAGATAAAGCTCCAAAAAAGAAGACTAAGAAAGAGAAGTCAGAAATGTAGAAGCAGAACCAGGAAGACAATGTTATAGAAACCTAAAGAGAATAGAATAACCATGAAAAGAGGGTGATCAATAGTCTAATTGCACAGAGGTCAAGAAAAATAAGATTGAGGAAAACCCACTATATTTGGCAATTAAAGGGTCATTAATTACTTTTTTTTTGCTTTGCTAAGACAATAGAGATTAAGTGACTTGCCCAGGGTCACACAGTTAGGGAATGTTAAGTGTCTGAGACCAAATTTGAACTCAGATCTTCCTGACTTCAGGGCTGGTGCTCTATCCACTGCGCCACCTAGCTGCCCCCATTAGTTACTTTAGAAAGAAGTTTCAGTTCAATAATTAAGTTGGAAGCTAGAGTTTAGGAGAGAGAGAGAACAGAGGAAGTGAAGGCACCTAGTATGGATGGGATTATCAAGGAATTTAGCTAAAAAGAATAGAAGATATAAAGACTGATAAGTCTTTATGGATCAAGTAAGGGTGTTTTTAAGGATAGGAGAGGTAACAGTAGGCTAAAAGCAAGAAAAAGTAGGAAGAGATTGGCATTTAGAAAGAGAATGGGAATGATCTGAGGGGAAATTTTGGATGAGATAGGTCTCAAGGAAAGAGAGACACAGACAGAGAAGGGAGACGGGAAGAGAGAGTTAATTCTTGGTATATGACCATAATTTTTTCAGGGAAATACAAAGTGAAATACTCAGTTGAGAGATTGGGAGAAGTTACCACAAGAGACTTAAAGAGGGATGAAAATGTTCAGAATAGCCACTATGGTGAATAGGATAGTGTCTCCATAGGGAGATATAAAAATGATTGCCTTGCTGTAGTAAGAACCCAATTGAGATTATATAACATAAATTCACAGTGAACACATTTGTTTTATGATTTTCTCTATGTCCAAATAGCAGCAAAGGAGAAAAATGGGTGACGTAATCCTGGGTTGAGGTTTAGTTAGGTACAATCTTTTGCTGAACAAAGGTACAGAATATTTAAAGGTAGAAGTTAATGTAAAGTTTAACTGATTTTGCACCAAGAAGACAAGATAGGAAAGAGAGAAAAATACAGTCAGTGTAGGGATGATGACCTATTTAAGAACTAAGAGATAGAGAGATTAGAGATCACGGTGAAGACAAAAAACAGGACTGGGATCATAAGGCATATATAAAGATAGAATGTTAAAAGGCTGTAATAGAATTAAGAAATTCTGTAGTTTATGTACATGGAATTGGAACTCTCTTGGGTGATAATTATCAAGGGTATAACCATCTCTATATGTAGCTAAGGTAAAAAAAAGAAGTAGTTCATCAATATCAAGTAGATTGAGGAACTGAGACATTAGGGTATTTGAGGGAGCACTGAATGTTGAATTGTGAGGGTAAGGACTGTAGCACACAGATGAAGACTGTGATCCAGGAATTTAATTCATTGAGGAAGAAAAAAGAATGTTGTGAGAAAAGGAAAGGATAGAGAGAAGGAAAGGGTAGCTACCAAAATCATGATTAGATGATAAACATGGATAGTGTAAATATCAAAGAAGTTGCTCAGTGATGGTTGTAGAGAGAAGCCCAGAAATGGCAATGGGGGGAAAAAAATAGTATTTTAGCTCTTTCATCTACTGTATCCAGTGAGTCAAAGGAAAGTATGAAAATGCAACCAGAACTAGAAAAGGATAGCCAGTGATGCAATGCGCTCAGGAGTGAGGCAAGTATAATCCAGGACCAAAGAATGGAAAGAATAAAAAAAGGAAAAGACTAAAGGTGAAAGAGCAAGTTTATTCAGAAAATGCAAGGGTAACTTAGTTCTAGAAATGTCAGAACAGACATTTCTAAAGGTCCTGCTTTAATGAACAAGAATGGTTAATCAGTCAAAAAGCAGGACCCTCAGTTTACAATTTAATTATAGTTTGCATGTCAATAAGTACTTTTGTATGAAAAGTTTATTCTCAAATAAGAAAAGGCTTATAAATTGTGGTTTTTCACCCCAAAGAAAATGGGATAAATTTTAATTCCGGTCTTTCCATAAAAATCATAGGACTCAGGAC
Organism: Myrmecobius fasciatus; assembly: GCA_023553655.1. Taxonomy (NCBI): domain Eukaryota; kingdom Metazoa; phylum Chordata; class Mammalia; order Dasyuromorphia; family Myrmecobiidae; genus Myrmecobius; species Myrmecobius fasciatus. The sequence continues at coordinate 322,979 of JAJPUD010001786.1, read as the reverse complement.
AACCTCCTCATTTTACAAATGCTTTAGGAAAGCTAGATAGCACAGGATAAACAGGGCCTAGAGTCAAGAAGACCTAAGTTCAAATGCAGTCTCAGATACTTACTAGCTTGTGTGAATATAGAGGAAGTCCCTAAACCCTGTTTGTCTCCATTTCCTCATCTGTAAAATTAATTGGAGAAGGAAATGGAAAACCCCTCTAGTGTATTTATCAAGAAAACCCCAATAGGGGATCACGATGACTTAGGACAAAAAGAACTCAACAATTCAAAAACAGAAACTTTGCCCAAAGTCATTTTCAGAGAAAGATTTAAACCCAGTTCTGGCTTCAAATTCAGTTTTTTTTCCACTGTTTTATACTCCTTTCTTGATTATATTAAGCAGCCAAATGACTACTAATATAAAATTAATGAGATTTCATCAGATGGTCAGAAAATCTCAAACAGCTCAGTTAGATTGTAAAGAGTAGGGTTGTACACTCCTTACAACAAGGTCACAGATAGCCGGGGGTTGGGAGAGAGAATGTGAATGATCATTTTTAAAAACTTATGAATATATGAATAAATGGATGATGTTTTCCAACAAGAGGTCTCCAGTTTCAATTCTGGGTGTATACTTAATGATCTCAACATATTCACTGCATATGTATAAATCCCACTGAAAACATGTCAATGCTGTGAAGTTTTTTCCCCTTTCCATCTCTGAAAACAAGCCTATAATATCACACAGTTGCCCAAATAAAATTTTAAGAATGACATTTGCCAAAGACACACTTCTGTTTTTCTCCTGGCTGGTAAAACTTTCTTAAATCCCAAGTAGGAAAAGCCCTCAAATCTATAATGTTCCCCCCCAAAAAGTCTCCCTACACAGTATTGATGATTTGGAACCCCCAAACCCCAACTATATTGGCTAGCTTTGGGTTCATTTGACCAACGCTACCAGTGTTACCTAAGTATATGGTATAGAAAAAAGCATAAACTCCCAGTCCTGGCACTTGCAGCCTTCAATGACCTGCCTTTAGGTTGCTTGGATTCAAGAAGTTATGAGTTCAAATTTTATCTCAGAAACTTACTAGCTATGTGATCCCACAGAAGTCACTTAAGCTCCCTCAGCCTCAATTTCATCATTTGTAAAATGGGAATAATAAAACCACCTCCCTTATAGAGCTGTCATGAGACTCAGGTGGGAAAATGTACTTTGTAATGCACTTTGCAAATCTTAAAGCATCATATAATGCCAGCTGCCATAAAAACAATAATTCATTTCCTGGTCCAACCAAACTGTTCCTCTTTATAATCTATTTTCATTCCGCTACCCAGCATCTTGACATTTTTGTTTATGACATCATCCTATTCATTCATTCCCTGAGCTTTTAATGGTCCAATCTTCTTCTGCTTTTATCTGTTAAAAGGTCTTCCCTCCCATCCAGGTCAGTCTCAATGATGCTGTCTTCTTAAAGTTTATATCACACTATGAAAGTCATCTCTCAATTCTCAAACTTCTTATACTACTTTCCCTCAACCTCTCCTTTGTCCTATTCATTTTTAATTTTTATTTTTTGGTAATGCAGAGCCATCACAGGATTCAGAGCAAGGAAAAAAATGATAGCTAGATTAGATGAACTCTAAGACTTTTTCAAGCTTTAATATTCTATGTTCTAAATTTGTTGCAGCTCTATTTTCTATGATTTCTTCAACCTTTAACATTTCTGTCCCCACCAGGATAGGATTCTACCTTCCCCCACCTCCTTTAAATCAAAGACCACACAGTATTGCTGAAGACGATTGATGGTTACAACCCTGGGAAAAATTCCCTTTCTTGTGTCCTGAGCCAGTTTATTTCTCTTCTCCTTGGTTGAACCTTCTGGAGGTTTCTCGAGCATAAATTCCAGGCCATTAGATCAGTTGACTAGAAAGCTGGCTAGAGCAGTCCTTTACATTGGGGAGCTAGTATGTGAAAATCTCTCTGTATGTTTTATGGGCCTTTGATGCTAAGCAGTAGGGAGCTTTCTTCAAGTTCATTTTAGTAACATTAAGTCTTTATAAGTGTCATGGGGGTCTCTTCATCATAGTATTGGTGCCATTACACACTGGATGA
>JAJPUD010001786.1:197963-320875 GCA_023553655.1 Myrmecobius fasciatus | reverse complement strand
GCTGGGGGTCACAGGAGAAATGGTACAGTTCTTCCATTCTGCAAGAAGTTGGTGAGGCACTTATCTATGACTGCCAGCCTTCCCTAAGGGATACACAGCCTACTTTGCTAACATCTGAGGGGCAATATGGCACAATGGGAAAAGCCCTGGATTAAAAGTCAGAGGATTTAGATTCAAATCTTAGTCCTGCCCTTTACTAACTATATGACCTCTGACACATCAATTAACTTCTTTAAGCCTCACTTTCCTCATCTGTAAAAAGAAGGGATAACCACTAAGGTCCATTCCAATTTCAAATTCATAAATCTCTAATGTTACCTCATAATTACTCTGCAACATAAGTAAAGAATTAGAGAACTTATATTTAGCCACTCAGAGAAAAATTGTACTGATAATAGCAATTTTAATTTTGTTTCTAACTTCTGATTTAGCTTAAAGAGAGCCTTTGCCACTTTTTTTCCTCTGATCTTATTTCTTCATGTTCCCAACCCTTTCTTTTAACATTGGATTTTAAATATTGGGATTAGAATAGGCCTTAGACAATATCTACTGAATCCCTTCATTTTAAAGCTGGTGGAACAAGTCCAAATGGAAGAATTTAAGGTCTTGCTCAAAGTCCATTCAGAGAATGGACTAGAAACAAGGTTAGGTTTTTATTTGTTTGTTTTGTCTCCAATTCTAGGATTCATTCTGCTGCTTTAGGTATTTGGGATTAGTTGCTGATTTTGCATTAACAGAAAGAAAATCAAGGCTCAGAGATATGTGAAGTTCACATGACTAAGAGTATAACCCAAATCTTTGTACTCCAAAGCTAATGGTCTTATCCTCTACAAAAGTGGCAGTCTCTCTAATAAGTATTTGTTTTGGGGGTTTGGGTTTGTTTTTTGTTGTTTAAATTGGACTGTGGTGTTATAGTGATTTTTTTTCTAAAGTTTAATGATTCCAAGGTCATTGCTCAGAGTCGATTTTTAGGTTACAGAGAGCACCTTAATAATGATACAATGCAATTCTCTCATTTTGAAGATGAGGAAAATAAAGACCAGAATTCATTGAGTTACCCAAAAATTTACAACGCATAGTGGAAAGAGCATTGGTCTTGGACTTAAAAGATGTATCTGTATTTGTTGCTTACTACCTGGTTCAGAACTTCTTAAATTTTTTCCATTCACAACGTCTTTTTGCCCAGTAAATTTTTATGTAACACTAGATATATCAGTATACAAAACATGTATACATACCAAACATTTATTGATAATAATTTATAATATCATGACCCCCATATTCAGTTACAAGATCCCATATAGGGTCATGAACTAGTTTAAGAAACTGAGCCCCAGATGACTTTGAGGAAGTCTTTCTATATGTGGCATCTACATATGAATGTGTATATATATGCATTCATACACACATAGACCGGACACATACATACATACACACACACACACACATAATCATCTAGTATCAACATTTAAACCAGATATTTTGAATTTTGACCCAGTTCTCTTTATTCCAAACTTGGTCACAGTTAGTGAGGGAGATAATATTTTCATCAATTAAAAACAAAACAAAACAGGAAGTAATCATTTTCTTGGCATTCTTGACAATTTCTGGCAAGGAGGAACAAGGGTGGGGTGGGAGTCCTGGCAGATCCCATCTGAAAATCAGCCCCACCCTAATGAACCCAGAAAAATACCAAGAAAAACCCAGGGAAAGAATGATTCAGAACTTCCAAGCTGTTCTCCAAGGCCATTCATCCCCCAAAAACAGTATGACTATGAAACGGAATTGGAGTAGCTACATTAAACCAAAGGCAGTCAGCACTCAGTAGGAGAGAGAATCCTGGACAAAGCAGTCAGGAAACCTGGGTCATGGTTCTGACAATTACTAGTTGTATAAACTTGAGCCAATTGCCTCCCTTCCTTGAGGTTCTATTTATTCCTCTATAAAATGGGGATCACAATCCCTGTCTTGTGTACTTCTGCAGATTAGAACAAGATACAAATTCGATCATCACTGGGAGAAGGTTTGATTAACTATAAAGAAATGTAAAACTACAAACTAAAATGGCAGAGTTGCCTTCTAAATTTTCAAATCTCTCACAAGTTTGGAGATTGACTATAGACATTCCAGAAATTTGAATTATTTTCAATATTTGCTAAGGATTGAATTGTATTCCTGTGCTATCAACTGCCTACACAGAGATTAGGATTACAAACCAGAGCCAACTGAGCTTTCCATGAGCTTTTTTGGTCTCTCAGGGATAACCTCTATGTAAAGGTAGGAAGCAATACAATATTGGTAACTAACATGAATTACCTGGGGGATCTTGGAGATTTTACTAAACTGAAAAATGAGGGAGACTAAACTACATGATGTCCAAGGTCAAACTCCTATGCAGCTTTCAATTCCATAATCCTATGATATTCTCTTATCTGACACCTGGTAAGAATTGTTCAATTTATTGGCTGTCAATACTCTGCCCAAGTCTGATCATTATCTGCTATTTTTTTGTATTGCAAAATAACCCTCCCAAGCTCCAAGGTATCCAAATGCTTTCCTCTATCAAAAAACTTCCTAATTAATTCATGTTGCATATATCAGTTGGTATCAATATGGTGACATGCCCAGGAGAGCAGAACCTGATCAAGAAATCAATGAGCTGGACAACATAAGCTGTGGTGATGAAGGAATTGACCAGGGATTGACAAGCAATCATGAGCTGATGTCAGCAGCTCACTTTCTCTATTTCCCAACTCCCATCCCTCAGGAGTAGGAAAATATTATGTGGATAACTATACTCTCCTCCATTTTCATTCATTTATTTACTTATTCAAAACTCCTAAGTGTCTATTTCATGAGGTCCTATGCTAGACAGAGTAATACAAAATCAATTAACAAGCTTTTATTAAATATATAATTATATGCCAACTCCCCATGTTAGTCCCAAAGAAAAAATAGTGGACAGAGGTAGGTGGAGTGGAGAGGGGATAAAAATACAGCACTTACACATACACACACACATATATACACACATATACACTATTGTCTATGTATGCAATACACTTAAATATAAAATATATACAAACAAAATACAAGGTAATTTTAGGGATGGGGAAAGGACCCATATCTGAGGGATCAGTCCTATAAGCCCTGAGGAATCCAGGAATTCTGAAGGATCTGGAAAGAAAGAATTCAATCTAGGTATGGTGGAGAACCTATGAAAGGCAAGAAATTGGAGATAGAGCGTCATGTGTGAAAAAGAAGGCAAGAGTGACTGGACCATATATTTTGTGAAGGAGAATAATGTAAAAGACTGGAAAGGCAGACTGGAGCCAGGCTGTAAAGGATTTTAAATGCCAAACACAGCAATTTATATTTGGTCCTCAAAGTAATAGGAAGTCACTAGAGTTTATTGAGCAAAGGAATGACATCGTCAGATGCTTTAGGAATATCAATTTGGCAGCTGAGTGAAAGATGAAATGGGAAAGGGAGAGAGGCAAGGAGAACAAATAAAAAGTCATCACAATGATCCAAGTGAAAGGCAGTAGGAATCTGAACCTGGGTGGTAAGGAAGAGAGTAGAATGGATAAAATGACAAGATCTGGCCATAGTTTGGATATATGGAGGGAGAATGAATCAGAATCATTCCAAGGGTGCAAACCTAATTGATTTAATGTCTTTAAGATATTTGATATGCCCTCAGTTCAAAAGAGGGAGGGATTTTGAAGGAAAGATAAGGAATTCTATGTTGGATCAGTCAAGTTTGAAATGTCCAGATGGCAGCTGCCAATATGGAATTGGAGCTGAATAAGGTATTATGGATGAATAATGTATATAATTCTTGGTAGTGAGACATTTGTAACCCCTGTTTTAGAAGTAGGATAGCATTCTCCTGTGGAAAAAATATACTGCTTTGGAAAGATTTTCTAATCTTTGATGAAGAACTGGTTCTTCTCCTCACCAAGGCTAACACTTCCATGTTCTTCTTACCTTCTTCATCATCTATCCTTCTTCACCAGGTCAATGCATTTCATAATTAACATGTATTAGACTTCCTGCCATTTAGAGGAGGGGTGGGAGGTAGGAGGGAAAAATTTGTAACGGAAAGCTTTGCAAGGAGCAATGTTGAAAAATTACCTATGCATATGTTTTGCAAATAAAAAGCTTTAAAAAAAACAAAAACAAAAACAAATAAATAAACCATGTCAATGCATTTGCCACAATCAACCATTCCCTTTTCTTTAATACTCATTCTTCTTTGGATTTTCACAATATTCTTTTATTTCTTTTACTTCTCCTGCTACCTGTTTAACCATTCCTCCTCTGAATTAATTAATTCAGTCAATCAACAAGCATTTTTTTAAAAAATGGCTACTGTGTGCCTGGAACTGTACCAAGTTCAAGGAATAAAACAACTCCTGCTCACAAGGAGTATATATTCTTAATGGAAAAATATTACATATTCACATGTACACACAACATATATATTAAGCAGATAAATAAAAATATGTACAAAATAGTTAAATATAAGGTAGTTTGTTAGAGATAGCAGTAGCAAAATTCTTTGAAATACACCTAGAAAATGCACCAGATCAAATACTGATGGGAAAATCCAAGAAAAATTTACAATGAATCATTTTTCCTGCCTAGGGCAGTTTGTGGACACTTGGGGTATTAGGAATAGGGTTTTGCCAGGATCATGCCCCAATGAGCATTTCAGCAATCCAAGAGAAAGAGAAGATTGAAAAACAAGAACCTGGACTATAGGAACAGATATCAGATGGCAGTTTTATCACTTACCAATTCTAGGTGCAAATTCAGAGTAGACTGAGGAAGAAACTTTCCCCTCAGGAAGGGGTAAGAGTCATAGACAATATGAAATGTTTATCAAGAGATAAGCAAATTCAAAAGTGATCAGCAATGAGTGGTTCAAACCCAAAGAAAGGGCAGAGGGGATGGGGACAGGGGTGGGCACTCAATTCCAAATTCCAGCAGAGTCTGAAGTCTCCAGAAGAATAATACAGATAGGAATCCCAGAGCACAGAAAAGCATGTTTGTTTGTTTTTCCAGTTAGAAGCAGCAAACCTTTTCAGCTGACTAATGGTGAGTCTAGCAGTATACCACTGTTACTCAGATCCAAACCCAGGTCAGGAACTTGCAAGAGTTCACCAGTGATCAGATGTGTTCTCTGAATCAGGCCATTTTAGGAAAGCTGAAAGCTTGCAAGTCACCAGCCTGAAATTTACCTGAGATACTTGGAATAATACAATATTTAATATCTCAAGAAAGCAGCAATGAGACCAGCCAAAATCTTTCTTCCTCATAGAGGCCACCCATAATGTCAAATCCCAAGGAAGCAGGCCAGAAGAATGAGAAAACAGAAACCAAAACCCACCATAAAAAGCTATTATAGTGCATAGATGCTCAAAACACGAAACCAGAAAAGAATGACTCCAAAATATCTATAAGCAAATTCTCAAAGAAAAACACAGCTTGGGCACAAATTCAACTAAAATTCTTAGAAAGGATGTAGCAATAGTTTAAAAATGTTTTTAATCAATGAAATGAAACTACTAGGGGAAAAATGGAAAAAAAATTACTGCTTTGGAATAAAACATTGAAAAGGCAATGGATAGCTTGGCACAATACCTTGTTCAAGGCAATAAATTCCCTGAAAATTAGAAAGGACCAAATAGAAAATAAAGATATCATAAGACAACAAGCCATAATAAAATTCCAAAAACAGTTCTCATTACCTCTCACCTAGACTACTACCTCAATAGCATTCTATTTAGTCTCTTCAGATCTTTACCCTCTCTAATCCCATCCATCCTCTGAACAACTACTAAGGCAGCTGTTTTCCTAAGGCACAGGTCTGTCCATATCACCCTACTAAACACATTTCAATTGATCCTCTAGGATCATATATAAACTCTTTTTCTTGGTATTTGAAGTTCTTCACAACATGATCTTTCCAGTCTTTTTACATATTATTTATTACCCCTCCATATATTCTAAGTTTTAGGGAAACTGGCCTACTCACTGCTTTTCAAAAACAAGCTCCATTTCCCAACTCTATGCTTTGCACTGGCTGTGCCTCATGCCTGGAAAGCCATTTCCACCTCCTGCAATAGCTGGTTTTTGCCAAGATTCAGAACCAATGTGAACTTTTGCATAAGACTTTTTCTGGTGCTCTTAGTTAATAGTGCTTTCCTCTCAAAGGTTTGCTTGTATTTGATTTTTATGACCCATACATACCTATATATGTATATGGAGTTTTCCCTAATAGAATAGGTTCCTGAGGACAGGGAAGATTTCACTTTTGTATTTTTTGTCTCCAGTGTCCAGCACAAAGCAGGTACATAATAAATGCATAGCAACTGAAAAAGCCCTAGTCTGGCTGGAGTTCTGAGCTCAACTGCCAACCAGTGGTATAACCATAGGAAAGTCATTTTACCTCTGCTGTTTCTCAATTTCCTCATCACTAACATGATGGTGATTGGAAAAATTCAAGTAAATGAATGATGTCAGACCTATTTGCAACTCTAAGTCCTTTTAGTTCCAAAAAGACTAGCCATGTGGATAACGTACTTTGTTCTGTCAGAGGCCATCAAGATGAAAACTGTGAAAAAGATAGCCGATTTAACCTTCAGGGTTTCAGGGAACAAGATTTCAAACTCATCAGAAAATATCTTTTTTTCTTATTTTGAATTTAAGGGACACAAAAACAACTAGCAGGGAGTGGGAAGAATTATCATATGCCTTTTAAAAGTATATAATGAATTCAACATTTTATTTTTAAAGCTGCTTATCTGTGTTTCCTTCTGAACTTCGTTCTGTTCCTTTTTTTATCCAGGGCTATCTCCAGTCATCCTGATCTATATCTTGCCATTAGACCCAGATGGCTCTGGAGAGGAAAATAAGGCAAGTGACCTTGCTCATCCTCCCCTCACTTAAATCCAATTCACTTGCATGTCATGGCATCACCTCACTGATATTATGGTACTATTTGAAAATGAAGGACAGGGCAGTTAGTTGGTACAGTGGATAGAGCACCACCCCTGAAGTCAGGAGAACCTGAATTCAAATCTGGCCTCAGATACTTAACATTTCCTAGCTGTGTGACCCTGGGCAAGTCACTTAACCCCATGTGCCTCAGCAAAAAAAAAAAAAAAAAGAGAGAGAGAGAGAGAGAAAATGAAGAACAAATAACAATCTCTTTTTGTGCATTTGAAAAATGCTTCAATAACCATCTTTTCTTTCTTTTCTTTTTGGCAACATTGTAATTAGCACCCTTCTCTACCTCCCACAATCAGTGTTCAAAAGTTAAAAAAGAAAAGCTTAACCTGTTCAATAAATATGGTCAAATAAAACAAATCCGTATATTTGCCTCATTCAAAAATGAATATTTCATTCTGCACCTTGAATCTATTGTCCTCCGCTATGCTTCATCATTAGTCATGGTTAGTCATTATTTTGGTCACTGCCTTGATGAGAGTTCTTCAATCTTTCAAAATTTTACAATATATTATCATAATATAAATTGTTCTCCTAGTTCTGGCTCATATCACTCTGAATCAGTTAATACAAATCTTCCCAGATTTTTCACTTTACTTTTTCTCGTTTCTTATACTCTATTACATTCATATGCCACAATTTGTTCAGCCATCTTCAACTGGTGGGAAAACCCTTAATTTGTAGGACTTTGCTACCCCAAAAAGAGATGTTATATTTTTACACTTAAAGGACTTTTCCCCCTTTCTTTCTTTGATCTATTTGCAGAGACAAGAGATATGCATAAGTAACTTCAGGGGCAGATTCTGTTTTTCAGAACAGCTAAATTACAACTCTAACAAAAGTACATTAGTGTGCCTGTCTTCCCACAGCCCCTCCAACTACTGCTATTTCCATTTTTGACATATTTACCAATCTAACAGATGTGAGGAATAACTTTATAGTTGTTCTAATTTCCTTTTCTCGATTTATTAGTAATGAACTTTTTTTTTCCATATCTCTGTTGATAGCTTAGATTTCATCCAATCATATTAATTGACTGTATCTATTAAGGAGAGACTTGGACCAAATATTGTAAAGAGGGAAACATAGCCACTTTTTTTTTTTTTTTGACAATTCATTGAGAAAGAAATTTCTTAAACATTAAGTACCTATGTGCAAAACTCTGTGCTAGGCACAAGGGGAGGATGAACAAAGAAAAATCAGTCCCCAAGGCTATGTATAAGTGTTTGCAGATATACAGTAAGGGCAGGCTTTGGCAGAATAATTCTCAAAACAAAAATCCAGGCATGATAGTCATACCATCTCTGGTCCTCTCAAAATATCCATCCTTTTCTAGAAGGTCTCAAAGCAGAATTAGTCCCTTCATCATCACAGCTTGAAATGCCCAGCTAAGATATTTCTTGATCAATGGCCTCTCTCCCCTGGGGCTATCCTGCTAACCACTACCTTGGCATGAAGGAATGGATGAAAAATTCACTAATTAAAAATTCCGCAAATGAAGGGCAGCATGTGGACAGTTCTATGCCAGCCTGTCCCTGCACAAAGCTTCTTTGTTCTGCATATGGGTGGAATTAATATGCTAGAGAAATTGATAGAATGGCATATTGTACTTTATGCATGTGGCTTAAAATTCTATCCTTTCAAATGTACTAACTATTATGTAAATACAAAATAAAATGCCTACAACATGGCAGTGGGGAGAAGGAAGGTTGACCAAGCCAGATTGAACCTCGGTTCAAGCCTTAAAGTATGTATAATAACAGAAAGAGTGTTGACTTTTGAGTCATATAGAGCCTTGGCTCAAATTCTATTTCTGATTCTCACAACCCCATGAGATATTAGACAAGTCACTTAATCCCTTTGGACCTCAGTTTCCTTTTTTGTGAAACCAAGGAATAGATGGAGATTCTTTGCCAGCTCTAGATCTATGAATTTATGATCTATTTATGATCTAATACAAACATAGGAGCAGAGTGACCACAGGCAAATAACCTTTTTCCCTGGGTTTCAAGCAACCTTTTTACACTATAATTTATTGATGAGCTGCCAGTTTATTCAATGGGCAAGAATTGTTCACACAAGGGATTCTCCACAATGATTAAATCTTTCTCCTCCTCCTCCTCTCTCTCTTCTCTTTCTTCCCTCCCTTTATTCATACACTCTCTCTTCTTCCCTCCCTTCTTCCCTCTTTCTCTCTCTCCCTTTCTTTTTCCTCCCTCCCTCCCTCTCCCTTTCTCATATACACTGTCACCCATACATATACTGCTAGTTACTAGATGCTAGTACATGAAAGGCAACATGTTAAAAAGAACATTAGACTTGGAGGAGTCGAGAAAGGTCAGAGTTCAAAATTCCTTCCTCCAAATCTCACTCTAATTATAGGTAAGCCACTTAATCTTTGAACCTCAATTACTTCTCTTATAAAAGGAGAATACCAATTATCTACCTTACAGTATTATTATATCATTAAACCTTTATAAAGCACTTAGCTACCTTTAAAGTTCTCCATTAGAACATGCAATCCTTGAAGCAGGGACTGGTTGGTTTTGAGGGGATGGAAGTAAGGAGTCTTTGAATCCCCAGCACTGACACATAATAGGTATTTAACCAATGCTTGCTGACTGCTATAAATGCCAGCCATTCTGATTTCAAAATAAATCCAAGCTAAAACAAAGCTGAAGTACAATCTTAGGGGTTATGGGCTAAGTTCCAAATAATAACAGCTTATATTTATGCAGAACTTTACATTTATAAAGTAACCAGCATTTAGAATACCAGATAGAATGCTGAACTTGGATTTAAGAAAACTGAATTCAAATCCTGTCTCAGACATTTACTGGCCAGAGGACTCCGGGCAAGTCATTTAACTTTTCTGCCTCAGTTTCTTCATCAATAAAGAGACTGAACTCAATAGCTTTTAAGGTTCCTTCTAGTTCTTCATCCAGCCCTACAAGACACGTAATACAAAAATAGAATGGAGGTTCCAAGAAGTTAGAAGTTTTGCCCTCAGTTCCACAACTATGACAGTAGAACCGGACCTCAAAGTTAAGCCTTCTCATTCTACCACACAACACACTGCCTCTCTGTTAAATTCAGCTTCTATCCAAAGACTGAGGCCCAGAGAGGTACAGCTGAGGAGCAGCATGGCCCAGTGAACAGAAGGCTGGCCTCGGATTCAGAAAAACCTAGATTCAAGTCCCAGTACAGCATCTCCACTGGTAAGTGGTCTAACTCATCAGTCTACTGTTGGTACAAAGGAATATGGTCCTTCCAGAGGTATTGGTGATACTAATTTGATCCTGGTCAAAGGGATTGGTAGTGAAGAGGAGAGAAGGGGAGAGAGACATGAAACAGAGGTAGGGCAGATGGCAAGATGGATGGCTTGATAGGTTATAAAGCATGTAGTCTCATCACGCTGGTTAGATATAGGCAAGTCTATGAGTATGCATTTACTCACAAATCAATTCAATTCAGCCTCGAAGTGATGATACCAAAATTGAGTGGTTTAAGCACCCCAGTGCCCCCATTTCCAAATGTCAGAAATAATACTTGCTACTTTTGTCTGTCTCACTGCAATGTTGTAATGATCAAATGTGAGAGTATGGTCACAAAAAGCTTCTATCTACATTAAATACTATATAACTATAAATTATGGTTATTAATTGTCACTAGAAACAGCAACAACCTGAGCTCAAGGTCAGTGTGCTATCACATCCCAATTGAAAGTGACTAGCAAAGCTTCACATGGCATCAGGAAGACATGTTGGTAGAGTATGAAGGGTCACAACTAGCAGACCAATTTTTGTGTTCCAAAAGGAAGTCAGGACAGAGTATTGCAGCATTCACAAGTGACCTCTCATGACCCCACCCAGCTAGGATTTTAATTTGCTCCAATTATTCCTCTCCTACTGCCAATATAAATTATGCCAATTCTTATTATCATAATGAAAGAAAAGAATAAAAAAAGAAGTTAGCCCCCTGGAGCTACTCCTCCATCAAGTCTTCCCCCAAAACAAAAACAAAATACACACAAAAAGACAAGAAAAGGAAGCTTCATGTCACCTGGTAGGGAGAAAGAAATAATGTTTCTTTTATGATGGGCTCCTTAGCATCTTAATATCCCTATTGTTCATTTGAATCTGCTTTCTCTGCTGGACATTTCAATTATCTGAAATTAACTAATGTACTTAGAAGATAATATTGTATGTTATTATGTAGCTATGCCAAATTACTTCCCCACTAAATTGTGAGCTCTATTAGGGACCGTGATGTCTAAATTTGGTATGCAGTTCTCCCTTCGCCCAATTGCCACTCTAGGATAGTGTTCTATACGTAGCAAGTAATTAGACTGCTTATAATAATAATAGTTAGCATTTATATAATCCTTTAAAGTTAGTGCTTTATAAATACTCTCATTTTATCCTCATAATCACTCTGGAAGATAGGGTCTATTATTATATTTTACTGATGTGGAAACTGAGGCAGGCACCAAAGTTAAATGGCTTGCCTACTGTTGCAAAGCTATGAAGTATCTGAAGATGACTTAGAACTTGGGTTTTTCTGGCTACTGATCCAAGGTCCTATGTAAGAAGCCACCCAGCAGCTTCAGTAGAATGAATATGTAATGAATGAAAAGCAAAGTTGCCACTGTCCAGCATACCTGGAGATAAGCCAAACTCAGTTATTAATGACATTAAAAGGACAAGGGTCAATTTAAAATACTAAGGATAAAAATGCATTTATTTTTAGCTTCTTCCCCATACCTTTTGAATACCCATTTGAATATGGGTGTGCCTGATGTTCTGAGAATTAACTTCATTTCTGACTCACTAGAATGTGGGAAGCAATTCAGTTTTCCTATCCTGATCCCTGCTCAGCTATTTCCTTATTTCTACTCTAGTCTGGGAAGAGAGAACCTGCCTTGCAGACTGATATAAGACAATACCTATCTGAACTAAAAGGAGCTATCCACTGTCAAATCTTCCAGACAACAGCAGCACTGCAAGGAATCTTGGGACACCAAATATCAACATTAGAACAGTCTTTTAGAACACAAGAAGAACCCTGGCACACAATGTCAGAGAGAAAAAGCAGAGATCATCTAGTACAGATTTTACAGATAGAGAAATTGAGTTATAGAGAAATCAATTCATTTACCTAATGGCATAGAGTCAAAATTAAAACTTGATGGTTTTTAAAATACATTTATTTTTTTGCTCCAATTGCAGGTTAAAACAATTTTTAACATTTTAGAATTCAGCTTTTTGACTTTCAAATAACAATAACATGGGATACAGTTGAGTAGAAAGAGCTTTGCATGTTGAACCAGAAGATTACAATGGTTTGGTGATTTATTTTCTGTGTGACCTTAGGCAAATTCCTTAATTTCTCTGAACTTCAGTCTTCCCAACTGGAAAATGAGATTAATTCTATTTAAATTATTTACTTTTTAGGATTGTTGCGGGGATCCATCAAGATAATATCTGTAAAGCTTTTAACCTAAACCTGAAGTCTTTTTGCTATTTTCAAGGGTTCTCTCTTGTTTTGTTTTGTTTTTTTTAAGTCTTCACCCTCTATTAAACACAAGTTCCCTGAGAAGTTAGGTATCCTGCTCTTTTATATAGAGAGGTAGAATAATTTGTACCCCCAAAGAGGCCTGTACTAAAAAGAGAGGTCCATCTACATAGCAAAATTTTTAGAAAAGTACTTTGGTGGCAAACAAGTACCTAAACAAAAGAGATACCCATCTGTAGAGAAAGAGTTAGGGCATAAAAATCTCTTGGAATATGCCTGATGGAATTTTAGGTACTGTACCAGCCCCACTAATCCCATTAGTCTCCCTAGGTTTCTCTGTCTCCCTTTGACCTCAATACAACAAAAGGCCTTTTATTTACCTCTTTCCAAGAGTACTTTATCTGAAATAAATCCAATCAAGGAGATTTTTCCAGGGCATATTTTTATCTGGGATTGTCTAACAATATGCAAAATCTCATCTGAGATTATCCAATTTTCCAGCTCTGCCCAATTCTGCAGTTTCTTCTTACTCTCTCTTTTCTATATAATCCTTCACCTCACTCTGCTAGTTGCCCTTCTCCCTTAAAGGGAAGACTTGCAAGGTGTATAAGCAGCCATGCTTGATTTGGAGATGATTTGAACCTGAATTCTTTCAGAGATGACATTGCAATCCACACCTCAACATGACTGCATTACATATTGTGAATATACAGAGAGAAGCATAGAAAGACTAATAAGAACTAAGTCAGATCAAACAAGCCAAACCCAGAAAATAATGTGTACAATGACTTGACAATGGAAATGGAAAGAAAAAGGCAAAAAAACAATAATCCTAATTTTTGTTTTTACTGTTGTTGCTGGGGGTAAGTGGATGGCACAGTGGAGACAGTACCAGGCCTGAAGTAAGGAAGATTTATCTTCTTGAGTTTAAATCTGGACTCAGACACTAGCTGTGTGACCCTAGGCAAGTCACATAATCCTGTTTGCCTCAGTTTCTTCATCTGTAAAATGAACAGAGAAGAAATGGCAAACTCCTCTAGTGTCTTCGCCAAGAAAACCGCAAATGGTCACCCGCAGTTACCTGGCAGGAGCAAACCAAATGATTTTGTGGGCTTTCAGGACAGATGTTCCTCATTCCCAGACTAGGTGATCAGATTTTCAATCACTCTGATAGTCTAAATATAATTCTAATAA
The DNA here is from genome assembly GCA_023553655.1 of Myrmecobius fasciatus. NCBI lineage: Eukaryota > Metazoa > Chordata > Mammalia > Dasyuromorphia > Myrmecobiidae > Myrmecobius > Myrmecobius fasciatus. The sequence continues at coordinate 307,150 of JAJPUD010001786.1, read as the reverse complement.
CATCCTTACTAAATTGTGTGCCTTTTTCCCCCCCTGAGGCAATTGGGGTTAAGTGACTTGCCCAGGAAGTGTTAAGTGACTGAGGACAGATTTGAACTCAGGTCCTCCTGACTTCAGGGCTGGTGTTCTATCCACTACACCAACTACCTGACCCAAATTGTTTGTCTATTAAAAATATTTAATATATGTAGCAATTTGGGGGTATAGAAAAAAACTTTACACTAAAAAACAACAACAACTCAAATAGGGTCACTAAAAGTTAGATATGACTGAAACAACTAAATAACAACACTACATACAGGTCCTGGCACCTATTATTCCATTTGATTCTCACAACACTGAAAAGGAAGTGCTATTATTATTATCCCCATTTTATAGATGAGGAAACTAAAGCAAACAGACATTAAGTAATTTGAACAAAGTCTAAAGTCAAATTTGAACTCAGGTTTCCTTAACTTCAGGCCCAGACTCTATTGACTGAACTACCTAGTTTCCTCTTAATGAAATTTTGTGAAGTTATAATAAACCAGCTAGGCATCAAAGAAAAAAATAAGAAAAGACAATAACCCCTTACCATTTATGGAAGTGAGGGTCAACCCATCTGAAACACTGCATACAAAATCAGAATTTTTTGCTATGTTCACTGGTCTCACTGAACTTTTTTCTTTTTTTAAAAAAATGTCTTTGATATATGTTATAATTGGGAGTGGGAGTGGGGAAAGTGATATATGTGAAATAGGGAAGAGTGGTATAATAGACAGAGCACTAGACTTGGAGTCAGAAGACCTCAACTTGAATCAGGAATCCAACATTTATTAGCTTTTTTGATCCATAGGAAAGTAATTTATTCTGCATCTGAATCTCCCCAATTGTAAGACAGAAATAATCTTTACAGCATTGTTATAATCAGAATGCTCTGAAAATCTGAAAATGTTAGCAAATATGAGGTAGCTTTTGTTATTTGTGATCCCTATAGCATCTAGTATGAGAGTAGGCACATATTAACAACAATAAATACTTGTTAAACTGACATTTTTTGGGGAAAAAAAACCTATCATTTGGACTTTTCCATTTTATTCTCATGCTGTTTTCATGTATAGCTCTTATTTGAAAAATTCCAAGTTATATTCACTTCAAATTGTTTTCTTGCCTATTTCTTAGCTGAAAAGTAAAAAAGAAAAAAGCTTCTGGTCTTATTCCTTACCACTAACACTCATTCCCCCTTCCCTCCCATACACTACTACTACTACTCCTCCTCTTCTTGCTCCCTTATCTTCATAGGGTGAGAACTAAAAGCCACTTTAGAGATTCATCACTGGAAATATGGGGAAACTTAAAGGCCCAAATGGTCAAAAATAACTCAGTATTTGAGGTACTGAAAACATCACCCTCAACTTTTAGGGATGTCAGTAGAAATACGTAATTTCTATTTTATTCTTCCATTGGGGGAAAGCTTTGGCATGTGTGGCACCTGAAAACTTGAAGAAATGAATGCTGCTTCTGATAAGGCATCCTCAAGCTCAGGAACTGAGATGGCCACTGGGAAATAACTTACTTAATGATATTTAATAAGTTCGTTGGGTGTGTGGAGTACTGTGCTAAGAGATACAAAGTCACTGTCCCTGCCCCTCAGGAAGCTTAAAGTCTAGTAGGTAGATAAAGAACAAAATAAAGCAATAAACTTCTTAAAAATAGTTGTTTCATTCTTTGTCTTTAAATTCCTAGTCTTTGTGTTCTGTTTTTTCAAAGAGGACCAATGACATTATGGGGTGATGTCTTGACTTCTCCATGAATTGGATTTCAAATGCAGCAGAGTAGTACAAAACATCAGCCTTACTAATCTCTTTCAGAATCTTAGAAATCCAATGGCAGGACAAAAGTCAAGATGACTGGTGATGGCCCAGGGTGCAGTAAAGCACAAAACAAAGCCATAGGATTACTTAGAGGAAGGTGGTTTCCTGACAAGCAAGGAAGGTTTCTCTGAAGAAGTGGTATTCTATGCACATTTAACCTACATTGGATTTCCTGCAGTCTAGGAGGGGTGGAGTGGGGAAGAGGGGGGAAAAAGGAAGGAGAAAAATTTGGAACAAGAGGTCTTTGCATGTATTTTGAAAATAAAAACCTATTTAAAAAAAAAAAAAGAAGTGATATTCAAGTTGGCATTTAAAGGACTGAGGAATTCCGAAGGAGAAAGATAGTTTAATAATAAGGATAATGCAAAGGTACAAGAGCAGAAGAACACAAGACACATATCTGACAGATGGAGGAATCCAGTTTATTTAAATAAAGAGTTTTAGGAATAAGGAAATAAGGAAAGACTGAAAAGATGGTGGTGAATGTGACTGATTCTTCATGACTCCATTTGAGGTTTGAAGAAACTGGGGTGAACAAAGTTAAGTGATTTGCTAGCTAATGAGTAGACATTGAGGCTGGATTTGAACTCAGATGTATAAATTCCTCAAGGGACAACAGGTGATCCATGCTTTCTTCTCATGTTCAACACTAATCTACATGCTTCTAAAAATTTTACATAAGATATCTACAGAATACTTGTTCTTTACATTACTGGGTACCAATGGAACATCTGAGCTGCCAACTGATTATCAAATGAGATAATATTTGCAAAATGCTTAATTATAGTGCCCTCCTTTTGATCCCCCCACACAGACACCATCAGTATTTCCCCTTCTTTTACTACCTAATTGACCTGCCTTCTTTTCTTCACATATCTCTCTTAATGACATCTTTTACCTGGCTTCCCTTCTGTAAATCCTACTTAGTAATATGCTACTGCCTACACACATCCACCATATGCCTTTCTATTGCCCTTTAGAATTCTCCAAGCACTAGAGGGTCTATGCCATAATTCACATCCACATGACATCATGTGGAATACCTAGATACATAAAAAGAGGACTTCCTTGGAGCTGTAACAAAGAGGCAATTCAAGATGCCTTCCCTATAGAATTTAAGATCCTTGAAGGTAGAAATTTTAATTTTTATCTTTGTATTTTCAGGATCCAGTATAGTGCCTAGCCAATAAGAGATGTTTAATAAATGCTTGTGGTCGATCCCAAAGCTGAACTGACCTAAAAGAATTCTGACCAACCTGAAAGATTGTAGTGTGCTTTCCCCTTGTTCTTCAAAAGGACTTTTAGAGCTTTAAATAGGGGCAAGATTGGCATGGGGATAAGAGTCACTTCCTAGAGTCCAGCAAACAGACTACAGTGAGAGATAAGCCTAGTGCTAGTAATATAGGCATGTGTCTATTTGAAAAAAATGCATAGGAGACCACACTTGCCTTCCTTTCCAACAGAAAATCCAGTGCTGAAATCTTAACCCCACAACACCTCTCCTCCCCCTCAAGGAATGTACCAGATGTTGCTGGAGACAAGTGCAAAGTCAAATTTGAGCCCCCAGGACAGGCAAAACAATCCATTATCTGAGCTCTTTTCTGCATCCCTTTTGGAAAATTGTTCTTGGAAATAACCCTGTCACTTCTGCATAACTGTTTTGATAGATAACTGAATTACTCTGTGAAAGGGGCCAAAGTTGACAGTCTAGAAAGAAGCTACCAGACAATCCAGGAATCCTGCAGGCAGAAATAAAGCATGAATATCATGTTCTCTCACTCTTATTTCTGGGTGCGATGTGCCCACAAACCAATGCCCTCCCCACTGATTCACACCTAGACTTTTATACTAGGACACAAGGGCTCCTGAATTATGAACCCCGAAGGGCCTGGCTAGTATCTGAAATAAAAAGCTAAGACTTAGCTACCTTGGGGTTGGGTATTTCTAGTCTGGAAAAGACCATAGGACTCAAAGAAGAGGATTTTCCCCAAACAAAATTCTTTCTATAAGTAGAAGAGGTGAACCAGACTCTCTAAAGCCTTTCCTTCCAACCCCACTGGACCCCAGGCAGTATTTTTAGATTAAGCTGCCAATTCATCAGCCATTGGGATGCATAATGAGGCTCTTATGGTAAATCATCTCATTATGCAAAGTGCAGGGGTTGTTAAAATGATCATTTTTAAAGTGGGGTGGGGGAGGGAGGGGCAGTACATCAGAAATGGAGTTGGGATCTCTGGAGGTTTCCAAGCTGTAAGTCAGAAAAAGAAGGTTGGGGGTCAGAGGCCCTGGATTCCAATGCAAACCCTGCCACTTACTGCCCCAAGCAAGTGACAACCTTTTTGGGTCTCCTTTTCCTCATACATAAAGTCAAGAGGTTAAACTATGGGGGTGGAGCTTTAAAGTATCTCCAAGTCCTAAATCTAATGGTCTTATGAAAAGGAAGATGGCAAAGATTCCAGGATTTCCGGCTCAGTTTGAAAGTGGGGCCAAGCTAAAAATGTCTCCTAATTAATACCATTAGGAGCTGGTCTCAGACAAAGAGCTTAGTTAGTGGTTTTTGAATGTATTCTTGACAGACACCAGATTGTTTAAATTACCTAGAAAAATTCTCACACTCTGTTATGGAAGTATGAGAAAATCATCCAACACTACTCAAGTGAGGCTGAGGGCTGGCCTGAATATACTACTTGTCTTTGTGCTTCAAGAAGGTTGCTTCTATACACAAGTTGTAGAGAGGACCCTCAAGGCAGTGAGACTGAGCATTGGCCCCATAACCATTGACAAGTCATGTAAGCTCATCTGTAAAATAATAATAATAACAATAATAATAATATAGCAGGTGCCTCACAGGATCATGATGAGATTAAATGAAAGATAAGGAGCAGAAGTTGTGTTGTGAACTGTGTGATCATGGGGCAAGTCACCTATGTGTGAATGTGAGCATTTACAAGCCAGGAAAAGGCTACAAAACAGAGTTTGATTTATTATTTTGTTGATTGTCTAGACTTAAGAAAGTGTTAATAATGCGTTTTAAACTTTAAAGTATGTGTATATTTCTTTTAAGGAGAGCCAAGTTGTTAAACATTTACCAGTAAACCCTTATAATGCTTTATAAACATTGCTTTAGCTCGAGGATAGTAAAAGGCTCAGAGAATGAAGTCATCACTGGACTAGAGGCCTGGAGACTACAGGTTAACTAATATTCATAATTCCATTTGAGCTTCACATCATTGCTTACACTACATACTCAAGCCCAGACACACACACACACTCTCTCTCTCTCTCTCTCTCTGTCTCTGTCTCTGTCTGTCTGTCTGTCTGTCTGTCTCTCTCTCTCTCTCTCTCTCTCTCTCTCTCTCTCTCTCTCTCCCTCCTATCCTCACAAGAAGTCTATGATGAAGATGGGGTAGCTCTATTTTGCAAAGAAGAGCACTGAGTCCCAGACAAGTAAAATGACTGAACTACTCAGCGACAGAGCCAAGTCTACAACCCATGGCACAGAACCTCAGCTTTGAACTGGCCATCTATCCTTTACTTGTAAGTCCAACTTTACTGAGAACCCCCATCAACACCTCTGGAGGCATTCTATTTTGGGATAACTCTAATTATTAGCAACTTTTCTCTTCAATGGAACCTAAATTAGCCTCTCTGGGATTTCGACTCAATCCTCTTAGTTTTGTCATCTGGGACCAAGAAAACCAATCTAATCCATATGACAGTCCATCAAATACTCAAAGAAAGCAATTCTTGCCTTCCCCAAATCTTCTCTAACCTACATACTTAGTTTTCCAACCAATGTGACACAATCCCCAGGTTCCTCATGAACCTATTGTCTTCCTTTGAACACTTTCCATCTTGTTAGTGTTCTGCCAAAAAAGTGAAACCAATGACAATAAATAATAACTGGAAATTATATAACACTTCAATGTTTAAAGAACTCTTCATATATACTGTCTCATCAGAGGCTCAATATAATTCAATGAGGTGCCTAACTCATTTAATGTGGTTCAGTTACTTCTGTCATTTCAGACTCCCCATTTGAGGTTTTCTTGGCAAAGATACATATAATTTTATATTAGAGCTCATTTGACAGATAAAGAAACTGAGGCAAACAGGATTAAAGAACTTGCTCAGGGTTAGATAGCTAGTAAGGATCTGAGGTTAGATTTGCAGTTAGATCTTCCTGACTCCTGGCCCATTCACTTTGCCACCTAATTGCCCCATGTCCATTTTGTAAATAAAGAAACAGGAAGCCATGTGCTGGGACTCGCACAGCTCTTAATGAGGGATTCACAACCAAGTCTTCCTGATTTCAGATTCATCTTTCCATGACCTATGCTACACTCTCCAAAATAAATCAACATTTTAAAAGTGGGATGTTAGAGACAAAATAGTCTAAGTACTATCATCTCCCAGAATCAGTCACTACACCTTTTTTTTTTTTACATTTAAAATTAAAATTTATTTTTTAATTAATAAAAATTTATTTTCTTTTTCTTTTATATCTTATTTACTTTAAAAGAAAAAACAAAACCTTTGCTACAAATTATATATATATATATATATATATATTCAAGTAAAATAGATTTCCATACTGGCCAACCCAAAAACATATATATATATATATCCTTTTAAAAAAAAAAATTAAAGCTTTTTATTTGCAAAACATATGTATGGGTAGTTCTTCAACACTGACCCTTACAGGGGCAGCTAGGTGGTGCAGTGGATAGAGCACCAGCCCTGAAGTCAAGAAGACCTGAGTTCAAATTTGGCCTCATGTCCTAGCTGTGTGACCTTGGGCAAGTCACTTAACCCCTATTGCCACAAAAAAAGAAAAAAAAAAAAAAAAATTGACCCTTACAAAGTTTTCAGTTACAAATTTTTCCCCCCTAGTCCCTAACCCTCCCCTAGATGGCAGGAAATCCACTACATGTTAATTATGTTAAAATTACGTTAAAATACTTGACAAATCAAATATATATATACATATTTCCACACTTATTTTGCTGTGCAAGAAAAATCATATCTACAAGAAAAAAAGAATCAGAGAAAGGAAACACAAAGCAAGCAAACATCAATAGAAAGCATGAAAATATTATGTTGTGGTCCACATTTCATATCCCTCTGGGTGTATATGGCTTTCTTCACTGAACACTTGGAACTGGTTTGAAACATTTCATTGTGGAAGAGAGCCATGTCCATCAGAATTGATCATCATACAGTATTGTTGTTGCCGTGTATAATGATCTCCTGGCTCTGCTCATTTCACTTAGTATCAGTTCATGTAGGTCTCTCCAGGCCTCTCTGAAATCATCCTGCTGGTCATTTTTTACAGAACAATAATATTCCATAACATTCATATACCATAACTTATTCAGCCATTCTCCAATTGATGGGCATCTATTCAGTTTCCAGTTTCTAGCCACTACAAAAAGGGCTGCCACAAACATTCTTGCACATGTGGGTCCCTTTCCCTCCTCTAAGATCTCTTTGGGATATAAGCCCAATAGAAACACTGCTGGGTCAAAGGGTATGCACAGTTTGATAACTTTTTCAGCATAGTTCCAAATTGCTCTCCAGAACTGATCCATAATTGGATCCGTTCACAGTTCCACCAACAACGTATCAGTGTCCCAGTTTTCCCACATCCCCTCCAACATTTTTTTTTCTTTTCCTGTCATTTTAGCCAATCTGACAAGTGTGCACTACACCTTTCTTAAAGCAGCCTAAGATTGTATTAGTTTTCTTGCCTTCCATGTCCCATGAACAACTCACATTTGAACCCTAGTTCTTTTTGACACTAATCTCTAATCATACCTACCGTACCTTGTATTTGTAAAGTTACATATTTTAACCCAAGACTTTACATTTATTCCTATTGTAGTTCCTGTTACATTTCATTTTGTTAGATTCTTCCCATTTTTCCCTGCTCAGACCCTTTTAGTTCCTGGCTCAGCCATCCAATATTCCAGCTATCAAATGAATTCTTGTGCTATCTACAAATCTTATCAATGCTACCTATACCTTTATCCAAGTTGTTGTTTTAAAGTGTTGAAATAGATCACTGGGGCACTTTACTGATATTTCTCTACAATAACACAGAACTATGACTACTTTTTAAGTTTGTGCCTGTTCAACTAGGGCAGAACCTATCTAACTGGACTGTTGTCTGAATCATATCTCTCTGTTCCTCTACAACAGCAAGTAAGCCTTTCTCAGATGCTCTCTACCAAGTCCTAGCCAAACTATAGCTCACACAGCATCTCCAGATATAACACTCTAGCAGCCCTGTCAAAAAAGAAAAAAAAGAAAAAAGAAAGCAATTACATTGGTTTGACATAACCTGTTCTTGATGAGGACATAGCGGTGAGTTGTGAGCCTTTCTTTCTTTTTTAGGTGTTCATTAATCACAACTTTAATTACATGTTCTAGAATTTTGCCACAAATCAAAGTCAAACTCGAAGGACTTCTAATTTTATTTTATTTTATTTTATTTTATTATTAAAGCTTTTTATTTGTATAACATATGTATGGGTAGTTCCCCAGCACTAATCTTTACAAAGCTTTCCATTACAAATTTTACCCCCAGCCCACTCCCCTCTCCTAGATGGCAGGAAGTCCACTACATGTTAATAATGTTGAAATGCTTGAGAAGTTATGCAAGAAAAATCCTATCTACAAGAAAAAAAAGAAAATCAGAGAAAGGCAACATAATGCAAGCAAATGTCAATAGAGATCATGAAAATGTTACGTTGTGGACCATATTTCATTTCCCTCTCTCTGGGTGTATATGGTTTTCTTCAGTGAACAATTGGAACTGGTTTGAGACAATTCTTTGTTGCAGAGAGCCATGGACCTCAGAATTGATCATCATGTAATACTGTTGTTGCTGTGTATGATGATCTCCTGGTTCTGCTCGTTTCACTCAGCATCAGTTCATGCAAGTCCCTCCAGGCCTCTCTGAAATCATCCTGCTGGTCTTTTCTTACAGAGCAATAATATTCCATAACATTCATATACCATAATTTATTCAGCCACTCTCCAATTGATGGGCATCCCTTCAGTTTCCAGTTTCTAGCCACTACAAAAAGGGCTGCCACAAACATTCTTGCACACATGGGTCCCTTTCCCTCCTCTAAGATCTCTTTAGGATATAAGCCCAATAGAAACACTGCTGGGTCAAAGGGTATGCACAGTTTGACAACTTTTTGAGCATAGCTCCAAATTGCTCTCCAGAATGGTTGGATCCGTTCACAGTTCCACCAACAATGTATTAGTGTCCCAGTTTTCCCACATCCCCTCCAACATTCATCGTTGTCTTTTCCTATCATTTTAGCCAATCTGACAGGTGTGTAGTGGTACCTCAGAGTTGTCTTAATTTGCATTTCTCTGATCAATAGTGATTTGGAGCACCTTTCCATATGACTAGAGATGGTTTTAATTTCATCATCTGAAAATTGTCTGTTCATATCCCTTGACCACTTATCTATTGAAGAGTGGCTTGAATTCTTATATACATGAGATAATTCTCTATATATTTTAGAAATGAGGCCTTTATCAGAACCATTAAATGTAAAGATGATTTCCCAATTTGATGCTTCCCTCCTAATCTTGTCTGCATTTGTTTTATTTGTACAGAAACTTTTTAACTTAATATAATCAAAATTATCCATCTGGTGTTCAATTAGGAGTTCTCCACAGGTCTGAGAGATAAACTATATTACGTTCCTCTAACTTGCTTACAAAGTCCCTCTTTATATCTAGATCATGAACCCATTTAGATCTTATCTTGGTATGTGGTGTTAGGTATGGGTCAAGCCCTAATTTCTTCCACACTAGTTTCCAATTTTCCCAGCAGTTTTCACCGAATAGTGAGTATTTATCCCAAAAGCTGGGGTCTTTGGGTTTGTCGAACACTAGATTGTTAAGGTTATTGCCTAGGTTAGGACTTCTAATTTTAAAGCCAACTTACTATGTATACTATACATGTGCCTATGTACAATCTAGTAAGTCTTTCAATGCATAGACATGAATAGAAGCACAGTTTAGTAACTCAACACACCCTGCACAGATACAGTCCAAACTAGTTCCTTTTTATACTGTCTGGCTCAAAAGGACCTTGTTTAAAACCATTTGCATCATTCTGAGCACTGGACATAAAACCACTTTCCTGTTCTGTATTCCAAGTATGCACTGAAGTTTGCCACTCAGGACTCTCCTCCTTGATCTGAGTCTGATGCAAATGCCTTCCTACCCACGCACAATTTAGTTCTATTCTTGTTTAATTTCATATTTAGCTCAGTTTCCAAATGGATCTGTGTCAGTGTGTTTCTCAATCTCCAAGTTCCCAGAAGGCAAATTCTGGACTATATCCAGTGGTGTGCTGGTAAATGTTTAACAATTGGCTAACAGGGAAGGAGTGGGGGAAGATAAAGAAGTAGTCAAGGCACACTTTTTAGGTTTAATCTGCATTTTTCATATTTTCTTCATTACTTTCTGACAATCAATTAAGGAAAAAAAACATGTCCTGATGTATAGTGTTTGCCCATTTCTGAGGTACAAATGTTCTTAGTAAAAATTTAACAACCAACGGGCAGCTAGGTAGCGCAGTGGATAGAGCACCAGCCCTGAAGTCAGGAAGACCTGAGTTCAAATCTAGCCTCAGACACTTAACTTTTCCTAGCTGTGTGGCCCTGGGCAAGTCACTTAACCTCAATTGCCTCAGCAAAAAGCAACAACAACAACAAAAAAATTAACAACCAGCTCTCACAATCCAGCTTGAGTTGGTTCCAACACACACCCCTGACTACATCCTTCTGAAAATTCAGATGCTTCTTTCCCTTCCTCCTTTCCTCTTCCCTTTTTTCCCCTTCCTTCCTTCTCTCTGTCTCTCTCCATACTCATACATATATACTTGTGTATATATATATATACACAAGATATGTTGTATATAAATATAAAATAAGCATAAATTTGTGTGTAGGCACATACACACAATCCTTAATTTAGAATAGAGAGGGTTCAAGGGATCTTATAGGTCATAGCCCAACCATCTCATTTTTATAGAAGAGGCCACCAAGAATCAGAGAGATTACATGACTTGGCCAGAACCACACAACCACTAAGCATCAGATGTGATGTTGGAACCCGGGTCTTCTTGGCTCCAACTCCAGCATTTTGTTGACCATATTATACTGTTTCTGTTCCAACCTACCTCTTGGAGACCCAGTTAGAGAGCCATTAAAATTTAATATGATCAAGTTCTGATAGCTACAAATATGCAGGCTACTTGATTCACACCAAAACCTTCCTGATTCTTCCATTGCATTTCTGTAGGCAATGATCTGTGAAAGGATTAATTTGCTGATCTCATTTCCTAAATTGAAAGAGATTTTGCAGTCATGAGAAACATGTTTGTAAGATTTCCCTGGTGTGAATTGAAGGTTATTGGTCATTTTTTCCCCTTCCCTATTCTTTGAACTGGTCAAAAGGCAAATTCTAAGACACACTGAAAATGTATGATAAAGAATATGCTGCAAAATGTTTGCTTAAAATTCCAATGTCTGACAAGTTGGGCTAGAAGTAGACAGTGATAAACACACACACACAGCTTTATCAGTTATTAAGCTCAGCAAAAACTTACCTAATTCCTTTGTTCTGTGCAATACTGTGCAGAGAGAGTCTAGACACTGCAGAGATGACCTGAGGGGAAGGCAAAAGAAATGTTTTTGTAATTTTCCAAGACATAGAAAAATAATAATAAAATGTTTTTATATATACAAAACTGCACATTTTATCTGGATTTTTTTTTAAATATAAGAAACACAATGATGGCCAAACTAGTAAATTAATTTGCATGTCTCATCTTCAAGTTAAGACATAAGCTTTGACGTTTCAAACCAATATCTGATCCAGGAAAATTTTCTTTCTTTTTTAAAAAAATAATTAATTTTTAATTATAATGCTTTTTTTTAATTTTTAAAACATATGCATGGATAATTTGACTACATTGATCCTTGCATAGTCTCGTGTTTCAGATTTTCTCCTCCTTTCCCCCACCCCCTCCCCTAGATGGCACGCAATTCAATACATGTTAAACATGTTAAATATGTTAAATCCAATATATATAAACAAATTTATGAAATTCATACAATTGCACAAGAGAAATCAGATCAAAAAAAGAACGTAAATAAGAGAACAAAATGCTAGCGAACAACAACAAAAAGAGTGAGAATATTATGTTGTGATGCACATTCAGTCATCCCTCTGGGCGTAGATGGATCTCTTCATTATAAAAGCATTGGAACTTGTATCAATCATCTCATTGTTGGAAAGAGTCACATCCATCAGATATAATAGTGATGTTGTCATGTACAATGCTCTCCTGGTTCTGCTCATTTCACATAGCATCAGTTCATGTTAGTCTCTCCAGACCTCTCTAAAATCATCCTCCTGATCATTTCTTATAGAACAATAATATTCCATAACATTCATACACCATAACTTATTCAGCCATTCTCCAACTGCTAGGCATCCATTCAGTTTCCAGTTTGTCACTATAAAAAGGCTGCCACAAACATTTTTACACATGTGGGTCCCTTTCCTTCCTTTAAGATCTCTTTTGGATATAGACCCAAGAGAAACATTGCTGGGTCAAAGGGTATGCAGAGTTTGATAACTTTTTGAACATAGTTCCAAATTGCTCTCCAGAATGGTTGGATCAGGAGGAGAAGACACCAAAAATCATGGGAAGAATGAATCATAGGGAAAATAAGTGATTTCCCTATAGTCTCATACATACTCATTTGCCTTCTACAGTTAAATAACATATGCTATTGTGTTTGTAACCTGGAGTTGTTGAATGTAGAATGTTGGATGAGATCAAATATACATTGGTGGCTTTAAAATCAAATGGTTTTTAGTGAATAAATGAACAAACGATAGAGGTAAATCATTTCCCCCAGACTACAAACTTTAAATGACCACTTGAAAGATAGCTCAAAATCATTAACAATAAAACATACTTCAAGGTTCTTTCCATACCCAGAAAACTGGAAAAGATGACAAAAGATGGAAATGATTTATGTTAGAAGGGCTTCAAAAAAACAGGCACACTCTTACACTTTTAGTATATATGGTTAAATTGGTCTAACCATTCTGGAAAATAATTTGAAATTATGTTAAAAAAAAAAAAAGGGGGGGGGAGGGGGTGGTGGGACTGAACAGTTCATCATCCCTGATCCAAAGAGCCTACTTCTAGGTTGTATATTGCAAAAAACCCAAAGACAGAACAAAAGATCCACTATATTAAGATATCAAATGAGATATTTGTAAAACGTGCTTAGCAACAATGCCTGGATTTGAGAGGCACTATGTAAATATTATTCTCTCTCCTTCAAATGAGATAATGTACAGAAAGCACTTTGTAAATTTTGAAGTAAAATTTTAAGAAGAAATTTTACAAGTGTCAGTTATTAAAAGGGGTTACTAGGTAGTACAATGGACAGAGTGCTGAGCCTGGAGTCAGAAAGACCTGAGTTCAAATCTAGTCTCAGATACTTACTAGCTGTGTGACCCCTGAACAAGTTATTTCACCCTATTTGCCTCAGTTTCCTCACCTGTAAAATGGGGATAATAATGATAACACCAACCTGTTAGAGTTATGAGGATCAAATTAGATAATATGCACTTAACAATGCCTGGAACATAATACAAAATGCTATATATAAAATGTTAGTTATTACTAATAGTATTAGTTTGAAGTAGCAAAGAGTAGAAACAAAGTCACAGCCCATTGACTAGACAATGGCTAAACCAATGGGACATAAATATAATGTTAGATTTCTGTGTCATGAATAGAATTCAAAGAAACATGGGAAGACATATAAACTGATACAGATAGAAGCAGAATCAGAAAAACAAAATACACAGTGATTATGAAATAAAAACTGAAAGAGCTTCTAAAAAAAAGGGGGGGGGGGTAAATTGAATACCATATTATACTGATCACACTTGGCTCCCTTCATGATAGGGGTGGAAGAATAGGAATGTTGAGAGAAATGATTATTAAATAAAGAAGATCCAGGATTTTTTCCTTCCTTCTTTGAAGATTAGGTCAAAGTAGAGCAGATGATGAGATGAAATCTTGGAATTATTGCTCTACTAGAGAACCTTAAAAAAAATTTAATCTAAGGTGAATTCTGGCCCACTTTGTTCCACTTAGCCAGATCTGAATAGAGGTGGATTTCAGTTATACAACCCATATCTTAAGAAGCTTTGGTCTAGGATAAGTCTATGTTCAAGACTGAGCAGTCAGTCAAGTTCTCTCATCTCTCATAATAAGCTCACCTCTTCTTATAAATACATTCTTTTCATTAAATTGTAAACCAATCAGAATTGATTGCCACTCTCAGAAACATCCACTCTTTCACAAGGGCACATAAGGGCACATAAATGCTGAGTGAGTTCCATGAAAATGTTCTGGCATTCAACTGTGCCATTGAACCCTTTTTATTAATTATTTTGAACATAATTCATGAAATTATTAATTACCCAGAAACTACATTTTATATATATATATATATATATATATATATATATATATATATCACAATGTAGAATATTATACATATTGTCCCCAGCTCATCAGGCAAAATATCAAGCATCAAATATCAAGAAGAAACAGAAGAAAACAATCCTTTTATAAAAGAATTTTGACTAGAAGATCACTAAAATCTCTCCCCAACTCTATATCTTAAGGTTCTCTCATAACTGCTAGACTAGGAAAGATTAAATCTAACCCCTACTATGAATGGTAACAAAGATATAACTTAGAGCCAATTTATTTCCCAGTTTCCATAATATATTCACTAAAAGAATGTCAGAGCAAAATAAGAACTTAAAGCATAGACACAAAAGAGTTGGAAGGTATATTAGAAATCACCTGTTCCAAACCCCTTATCTGATTTATAAGCATGGTGACTTGGGAAGTGGGGGAGTGGGAGATATGTATTTCTTTGAATCAGTCTTACAACAAGATTCTCTTGTTGGAATCTTCCCTATTTCCTTAGAGATGAGTCAATAATTTTTACCATGGAGATGGCCTAACCTTAGCTCCTCACACTTAGTTAATGTACTTCTGAGCAATTAAGGGTAGCATTTATTTATAATTGTTCTTGGCTTCGAATATCTCCACATACTTCATAGATGTTTTGGACAATGGAATAAATCACACTACTAATAACCCTGAATCTATTCTCATGTTAGTTTTAAAGATGTCATATGGGAGGCACAAAAATTGAGCTTTTTTTTTTTTTTTTTAAAGCACCATTTTTTTGCCTTCTATTCTGCCCAGGAGGAAAATTCTCCATCAACCCATTGGGATGTTCAGCTGTCATGGCTTGCTCTAACATATAAGCCTGATCCCAGAGCACCTAGCTTCTGGGCTAAGTTTCCACTTGGCTATGTGAACTGTCACTTACAGTTTGTAAAGAGATCAGTGCTGAGTATGTGTTATTAAGCAAAGACTGCTGCTTAAATGGAGTTAAATTTGCCAAACTGGAAGAAAAACCATCCTCTGACCTCAGGCAGCCAAGGCCAGAGGCTTGCCAGCTGCTTCTGCTCGGTGTCATCCTGATTTTGAGATGTGACAAGCTAAGAAATACGTGTTCCCCAAGGGTAACCCCATCCTCATCTGCCTCACTCTGCCAACTCATGTCATTGGGATGAGAAACAAGGTCCCCAAAGAGAAGCAGAGATCTCCATACAGCACCCACAATTTATCTCAGTCCCAGAAAACAGAGCCCAAGTGTGTGAAACACTGTCCAAAAAGATTAAGACTTGTAAAGGAAATAAAATTCTGCAGTCAAAGGCCGTCATATCAGCTCAACTCAAGCCACTGGAATGAAAAACTTAGGACACTCCATCTCAAGCACAGCCTGAGGACTCATCTGTTGCTCTGCTAAATAAGGTCTGAGACATTCTCCTCAGGGCTACTAGAAAGATAAAACTCAGAAATGCAAAACCTTCCCTCATTTAACAAGTTCCCTCAGATAAAGAACCATTTGAGGGAACATTTGAATTTTGGTCATTTGTTTCATTTAGCCACTTCCTTTTGAAGAGGCCAGCTAATAATTACATTAAAGAGATGCAACGTATGGAAGAAAAAACTGGATCCTGTGGACTCAACAATTCTAAGGAGGGAGAAGGAGAAGACATGAGGAATGAAAAAAAAAGAGAAGGAAAGGAAAAGGGGAAGAAGTAAAGGGGAAAGGGGAAAAGGAAAGGGGAAAGGGGAAGGGGAAAGGGAAAGGAGGAAAGGGAAAGGGGAAAGGGAAAAGAAAAAGGGGAAAGGGGATAAAGGGAAGGGGAAGAGGGAAGGAGAAGGGAAGAGGGAAGGGAAGAAGGGAGATAGAGAGGGAGGCAGAGAAGAAAGGAACAGTATGAGGGAGGGAGGGAGGGAAGAAAGAAGGAAAGAAGAGAGAGAGGAAGGAAGGAAGGGAGGGAAGGAGTAAGGAAGAAATCTATTAAGTGCCTACAATGTGCCAAGAACTATGCCAAATACTTTACAAATATTATCTCATTTGATCTTCACAATATTTTAATGAGATAGCTGCTTTTCTTATCATTTCAGAGATGAGGAAAATCATACAAATAGATGTGACATAACTTGCCCTGGATCATACAGCTAGGATAAGAGATTTGAACTCAAATCTTCCTAGCTCTAAGCATAATGCTCCATCTACCATAGCACCTAGCTGAGGAGGGATTAAAAAGAAAAAAATACAATCTTCAGGTGATGATGATTACAATGACTACAACAAAAATAACTCCCCTGTACATATTTAGCATTTGATCAATGTTTATTAACTAACAAATGCTTTAGAATTCATGAAACATTTTACATGTTACTTTTCTGATTCCTACAAAAGTAATGATGAGGATTAGGTATTATTATTACCTCCATCTTACAAATTAGGAAATTGAGGCTGAAAAAGTCATAAAGCTAGTGGCTGAAGCAAAATTTAAACCCTCATCTTTCCTATTTCAATTCCAGTGCTCTATCCACTATGAGTCCTGACTGCTTGGGCTCAGAAGCAAGACAAGATTTAGATCCAATAAACAGAAAAATAAAGAGCAACAGGCAATAAAGTGTCAAGAAGAGTGATCACAGACACTTAAAATTCAACAAATATTAACTGCCCACCATTTAATGCCAAGCACAATCCAAAATGTAAGGGATGCCAAGTGCCTATTTTGAAGTTATAAGTTATAGTCTAATAGAAATCACACACACACACACACACACACACACACACACACACTTTGATGTTTCTTGAAAATAACACTCATATTCTGTCTTGGTGCCTTCTCGCTGACTGCCCCAGCCCTATATCCATCCCATGCCTGAAATGCTCTTCCCCTTCACCTCCACTTCTTAGTTTCCCTGTCTTCCTTTAAAATTCAGCTCATATCCCACCTTCTACAAGGAGCTTTTCTCATTCTCCTTAATCCTGGGAATGGTTAGCACCTTCTTCTCCTCCTTCCATCCACTCTGTCTGCATCTTATCTGCACTTATTTATATGTTGTTTTTTTCAACTCAGATATAATGTCACTGAAGCAAGGGACTATACATACACACATACACACACACACATATTGGGGGGGAGGATGTAGATTTCTCCTTGGCATTTAGTGCCTGGCATAGAGTAATCACTTAATAAATGTCTATTGATTGATTAAATTATGTTATACAACAGTTCACAATAGATGCATTAAAAAGGAAGTGAGAAGGAGGGCCATTATCAAACAGAAGAATTAAGGAAATTTTCATGTAGCAATTTGAGTTGTTAGCTAAAGGATGACTAGATAAATCAGCAGGTAAAGGGGAGAATTCAACATGTCAGGCACAGAGAATAAGAAGGGGAACAAAAACACAAAGATAGGAAAGTTCATGGTGTATTTGGCAGAAATAGCAGACAAAGTAATTGGGGAAAAGAATGTATGGGGGTTATAAATGTGAGATAAAGCTATATAACAAACATAAAGAGAGGACTTTGAGTATCAGGAAAAAAAAGTAAGCATCTCATTTAGGAGGCAGTAGAAGATATTTTTTTATTAATGACATGACTAGATCTGTGTCAAAAATTTACACTCACAGTGATATGATGGACAGATTGGAGGGGAGAGAACATAGATGGAAGAAGATTTGTTAGAAGAATATGATAAAGGATCAGGTTGGTAATAATGTTACTTTGTAGTAAAAATAGAATTGAGGAAATGAATGTGGGAGAAGTTGAAGAGGTAGGTAGAATCAACATGGCTTGGCAACTGATTAGATAGGAAAAATGCTAGAGAAGGAAAAGGCATAGATGAGAATGGGTGTTAATAGAAAGATAGTGTGAAATCTGAAAGAAGGGCAAATTTAGGGAGAAAAATACAAGCTCACTGTTGAACATGTCAAATTTGAAGAGGTAATAGGTCAGGCTAAGTGGTATAGTACAAGGGTGTCAAATTCAAATAGAAGCAGATCCCTGCAGATAGCATATTAACTTAGAAAACTACAAATTAGCATTATCTATATTGTACTATATTTTTATTTATTTTATAAAACATTTTTCTGGGTAGGAGATAAGAGTGGGAGATTTGAAACAAAGAAGTGAATTCCAATCTAGCCTCAGGCACTTACTAGGTGGGTGATCTTATAGCAAGTCATTCAATCTTGGTCTGCCTAGATTTCTATAGGACAGAGATAATAGTAGCACCTAGCTCCCAGAGTAGATATCAAAAGAAAATGTGGCTTATTGCAAACCACTGTTATCTTCATCATCCAATAACCTAAGGATAAAGTGGGTTGAAGTGACTGAAAGCTTCCCAGAAGAGGTGGGGATTCAGATATGTCCAGAAGTAGGGATAGGAGTAAGGTTTAAAAAGAGACATTTCAAGAAAGAGGAAGAGCATGGGCAAGGACTGGCATCCAATTTCAGTCTCCTACCAAATCACCTCACAGATTAGACAAATTTGCAAATAATTTTCAAGTACCTCATTACTAGATCTCATATCCTCTATTATTGATAGGAATAGTTTCTCCAAAGCCCTCTCCAGGATGGACAAGATATTTTTGATTTCTAGAACTAGATCTGGATTCAGATTGTTGTTTAGTCATTTTTTTCCTCAGTTGTAGCAAATCTTCATGATCCCATTTGGGGTTTTCTTGGCAAAAATATTAGAGTGATTTGTATTTCTCTCTCTAGCTCATTTTACTGATGAGGAACTGAGCTAAACAGAAGTATCCAGGGTTATTAAAGCTAGAATATGTCCAAGGTCAGATCTAAATTTAACATGACTCTTCCTGACTCCAAACCCAGCACTTTGTCCACTGTACCACCTGGCTACCCATAAATATCTTTAGTTGAAGTTGTTCTTGCTAGTCAGTATGTAATCTGTGGTAAAGTAAAAATGTTGCCATAAGCTTCCACCAACCTCCAAATCATCTCCTAATCTATCCACCATGTTACCTATTTGCCCTTGGATTCAGAAGCCCAAATCTCACCTCTGTCACTACCTATGGAATTTGGTCACTTGATCTCTCTAGATTTCAGTTTCCTCGTCTATAAAATGAGGACCTTTAAAGTCCCTTCAAACTCCAATTCTGTGATCCTATGATGCCACACTCAAATACTTCCACCTTGCTATCTGGTGGGGAGAAGATTCAGCAAAGCTCTCCAAAGCAGAATGTTACACTTGAAAAGTTCTGCACTGTTCAAAGGCAGCAAGTGCATAAAGGTCCCTATTGAGACTATCCCCAGCCATTGGCTTGTGTTGCTAGGTTGCCTTCTCTCAGCCAGAAAGATGGAGACACTTGACTGCCCTATTTACTGCTCCTTCCCCAATCTGACTTGAATTGTCCCTGACAGAAACAGGATACTGTCAGAAAATTATTCATTGGTCAAGCCCAACCTGAACCGACAAGAAGGAAAAGGGAGAAATTGAAGCATGAAATTTTCCATCCTGGTACACATTGTCAAAAGCCTGTGCATTCGTGGTTTCTGCTAAGACTTTAGGACTCCTAAGATGACAAGTTTTCTGAGGGCTGTCATAAGGAAGAAGAATTATACTTGTTATGCTTTGCCCCAAGGGAGGAACAAGAAGCAATAGGTAAAAATAAGAGGGAGGCAGGTTTGGGGTTGATATGAAGAATTTTCTAAAAATTAAAGTTGCCCAAGGTTAAATGGACTGCCTCTTAGAAGAGCATATTCCCCTTCTATTGGAAGTTGGGTAGCTACTTATTACTGATATCAGGTACAGGTGCAGCTAGATGACTTATGAGGTCCTTCCAAATCTTAGAGTCTGTGAATCCCTCTGGTTGCTCCCTGGAATGTCCAAAAGCTCCCTCATTTTTTTTTTTTTTTTAGAAGCTCCAAGCCTCCAGCCACAGGGTTATGTGAGGTCTGAGGAAAGAATGATCCAAATATTAAAACCATGGGTATACCTCACTGAAGCAAACACAGCACACAATGAGTCAACTGGGGCAGGCAAAGTGCATGATGATTATGGATTTTATGAAGGATTCACCCTGGGCTTCCTTTAATAAGCAAGTTTCTCTAATATATTTACCATCTTATTTATACAGATTTGACTTATCCTAAATTGGCAGCATACTACTCAAGACATATCTTATATAGGGAGAAAAGAATTACTCATATAAATGTTTTGTTCATAGTCACTTCGTGAGAATAATCTTTTTGAAGGAAGAACTCTGAAAGAAATTAGGTATTCTCAAAGGCAAAGGTGAGAAGGCAAACCCTTTCAGGTCATGGAGGACAGTTTGTACAAAGGCAATGAGGCAAGAGGTGAATGCTGTGTGTAAAGAAAGCCAGTCTGGGATAAGCAGTAGATTGAATGAAGGAAAGTGAATCTGGTAAAATAATACAAACCAGATGGTAAGGGACTTTAAAGGCCAATCAGAAACATTTGTATTTTATCCTAGAGGTAATAGGGATCCTGTGAAGCTTCTAGAGCTGGGAAATAATGTGATCCACTTTGTAATTTGAAAATATCATTTTGGTAACTGCATGGAGGTTGGATTGGACAAAAGGTGACATATAGCTCTCGATTACTCACAGGTTATAAAGAGCCATAATATTATTTCATAGTTTATAACCCAATATTTACTGGTTCCTGGGAGACCACCATAAAGTACATGGCAACCCAAATCAGGGATATTTAGAACAAAGCCTACAGACCTTGAGGAACTTCCAGAGTTCCTTGTAGTACAGACATTTATAAGATAATATCTCTTCCCTGCTTCTGGCTACAATATTTAGCTTGCAACCACTAATAAAAACCAAACTTCATTAATGTCTCATCAAAAACAATGTTGTTTTCCCCACTAATTCTAGTTAGTGTTCTTTGTTTAAAATTTCAGCAAACAAGAAGGTTGAAGGGGGTTAGGAGGGAGGATGATGAACTATTTGGCCCACTTCAATGGTTCACAGATGGGGAGAAACAGAAACAGCCTCATAGATTAAGTTCAGTTTTTTCAATTTGTGGATTCTCTAGACATCGTTTCTAGGAAACTAATCCAATCCATCTCTTGTGTGATCCTATCAGATACAGCACTATGATGGCCAGGGTCTCCTGCCTAGGAAATTTAGCTTTCAGTGTGGAGAAATATTTGAATAGTAATGAGTCAGAAATGACTCCTAAGCACCTCTTGGCATATCATCACCAAAACTGAACCTTTCCATATTCATCAATTAGGGAGACTAATGTTCATGGAAGCAATTATGTGAGTCGAAGAGAATAAATTCATGTGGAAATCCTTTAAAATGTTTAATTGCTTCACAAATAGAAGGAAATTTTATGACATTTAAAGAAATTTTAGCAAGTTGGCTAGAATATAGCATTAAAAAAGGTTAAGACCAGAGGCTGAATCCTCATTCAGGCCCGTATCCTCAATTCTATCACTGTCCTTAAGATATTAATGGAGAACCCAATACAAAGAAGGGAGTGGTGACAAGGAAAGGGAATTACACTTTGAGAAGTCAAAGACATGATTATTAGAGCAGTCCTTTAAGACTCCTTTTCCAGAAGCAGTGGTAGTATAGATTTGAGGCATCCAGGCAAAGATGGTCAAGGTGAAAATGGTATCAGGGAGTGATGAGCAAAATGCCTTAGCTTCTTTTAAGCATGATCTCTGGAAATTTGGTTTGGAGAATAAAGGAACAGCAGGTGGAAAGATGGAAAATGGTTGGGACATGTGGGGAAGACTGCAAAGACTCCTACCAGATGAATGGACTCTATTTTTTTTTTAAACCTCAATTCAATTCAATAAGAACCTGTAAAGTATATACTACATTCTGAGAATTGGGTGGAGATTATTAGCACTCTTCCAAGAGTCTCTAGCATCAATAAGTATCTGGCACTTAGAGCTAGGTTCTGATTAGTAAGACTAACAAATTCTCTGCCTGGTTTTATTATTTGAATTTGCACTGCATATTTCCATTGGATTGGAACCAATTATCATATTTTACATAATTATAACTTTGAATAGTGAGTGAAAATTCAAATACATGAGACCACCTCAGGAGATTCATTATTCATACTAATCTGGACTTAGTTGCAGGGGAAACTTAAGATTCAGAAAAAATAGTTAACTACCATCTTAAGATTTATATATATATATCTATATATCTTAAATATTTACAAAGTACATGTATTATTTGATCTTCAAAACACACCCAGTAAGGTAGGTGCTATAGTTGATATCATTTTACAGATGAGGAAACTGAGTCAGAAATTGCTAATATTCCCAGGTAAAATGCCAGTAAATACCAGATACTAGATTTGAACTCAGGTCTTCCTGACTAGGTGGTACTGAGTTCAAATCCAACTTCAGACAATTACTAATTGTGTGAACCCAGGTAAGTCACTTAACTATGACTCAGTTTCCTCATCTCTCAAATGATCTGGAGAAGATTTGACACAAAAAATCCTAAACAGGGTCACAAAGAGTCACAACTGAAACAAATAAACAACAACTTTCTGATTCTACATGTAGTACTTTCTCCACTGTAACATCTAGTTGTTTCTAACAAAATTCAAAGTCTCTCTTCTCAAGGAACTTATATTCTCCAACACCCTATAAAATGATTGTTGCCATCTTGTGAAACAACAATAGTTTTGATACAGTGTCAGAGAAAGCTAGGTACAGTGGATAGAGTTCTTGAGTTCAAATCTGATCTCAGATATTTCTTAATCATTTTACCTCTCAATCTCAATTTCCTCATCTGTAAAATGGAGATAACATTTCCTCCTCAGTGTTATTGCTAACCTTAAAGCACCATACATATGCCAGTGATAATGATGATTTCCCTGTTTCATGAATCCACGCTCTCATCAACATCAGTACTCCCTCCAGGGTGGATCAAACAACTCATCCACTCTTTATTCTCAGCCATTTCCTTCAATACATCCTCTATGGGAGAAACCTAAACAATGTGTCAAAGGCTTAATTCTTGATCTTTGAACAGTCCATGATACCAAAGCTATAGTCAAGATACCCACCTCTTGTTCAAATCTACATATTTCCTTGATAATAACTTGGGGAAAATACTTTGGATGGATAATGCTTATGAACAATGGGTAATCTGGGCTCAGAGATAGAAATAAGAAGAGAGTAAGTTGTAATGTGTTCAAGAAAATGCCTAACTCCTTTCACTGATCCTAAAACCTCCTCTCCCTCCTCCTCCCCCGCCATATGCAGTATATAGATGTATTCTCTTAATATCAATATTCTCCCAGTGAATTAATGAAAAAAAATTACAAATGAAGATGGCCTAGCTGTACCAGACCTAAAACTATATTATAAAGCAGTAGTCATCAAAACCATTTAGTACTGGCTAAGAAATAGAGTAGTCAATCAGTGGAATAGGTTAGGTTCACAGAATAGTCAATGACTATAGTAATCTAGTGTTTGACAACCCAAAGACCTCAGCTTTTGGGATAAGAACTCACTATTTGACAAAAACTGCTGGGAAAATTGGAAATTAGTATGGCAGAAACTAGGGTTCATGATTTAGACATAAAGAGTGATATCATAAGCAAATTAGAAGAACAAAAGATAGTGTTTACCTCTCAGATATATGGAGGAAGGAATTTGTGGCCAAAGAAAAACTGGAGTACATTATTGAACACAAAATAGATAATTTTGATTATATTAAGTTAAAAAGTTTTTGTATACACAAAACCAATGCAGACAAGATTAGAAGGGAAGCAATAAACTAGGAAAATATGTTTACATTTAAGGGTTCTGATAAAGGCCTCATTTCTAAAATATAGAAAGAACTGACTCAAATTTACAAGAATTCAAGCCATTCTCCAATTGATAAATGGTCAAAGGAATATGAACAGATACTTTTCAGATGAAGAAATAAAAAATATTTCTAATCATATGAGAAGGTGCTCTAAATCACTACTGACCAAGGAAATGCAAATTAAGACAATTCTAAGATACTACTATACACCTTTAAGATTGGCTAAGATAACAGGAAAAGATAATGACAAATGTTGGAAGGGGTATGGGAAAACTGGGGCACTAATACATTGTTGGTGGAGCTGTGAACTGATCCAGCCATTCTGGAGAGCAATTTGGAACTGTGCTCAATGGGGGATAGTCAAAGGCTATCTCTGCTTTATCCAGCAGTGTTTGTACTGGGCTTATATCCCAAAGAGATCATAAAGGAGAAAAAGGGACCCACATGTACAAAAATGTTTATGGCAGGCCTTTTCATAGTGGCAAGAATTATAAACTGAGTGAATGCCCATCAGTTGGAAAATGGCTGAATAAGTTATAGTATATGAATGTTATGGAATATTATTATTCTATAAGAAACAATCAGCAGGATGATTTCAGAGAAGCCTGGAGAGACTTATATGAACTTATGGTGAGTGAAATGAACAGAACCAGGTCATTATACATGGCAACACCAAGATTATATGATGATCATTTCTGAGGATGTGGCTCTTTTCAGCAATGAGATGATTCAGGCCAGTTCCAATGATCTTGTGATGAAGAGAGTCATCTACACCCAGACAACTATGGGAACTGAGTGTGGAACACAATATAGCATTTTCACTCTTTTTATTGTTGTTTGTTTACATGTATTGTTTGCAATTGCATTGCATTGTTTTCTTTCTCATTTTTTTCCTTTTTGATATGATTTTTCTTTGTGCAGCAAGATAACTGTATAAATATGTATACATATATTGGATTTAACACATTTTTTAAACATGTTTAACATATATTGGATTACTTGCCATCTGGGGAGGGGGGAGGTGGAAGAGAAAGAAAATTTGGAACACAAGGTTTTGCAAGGGTCATTGTTAAAAAATTATCCATGTATATGTTTTGAAAATAAAAGGCTTTAATAAAAATAAATAAATAAAATTGGTGTCTAATGAAAAAGAAAAAGAAAAAAATATATTCTCCCAATGATGCTATGGTACTACAAACTTGTTCCCATCAGACAAGGCTAGGAGTAGTGGTGCCTATAAAACGTAATGACAAAAATCTCAAAGATAGAATTATTTTTTTTTATATTTTTTATTTTCTTTAGGCAGAGAGCAAGCAGAGAAATGACCAAATTAGCATGGACAAAGACTGATCATCCAGCAATCCTATATACTACCTCTTTTTCTAGTTCAGTGCTAGTGCAATGTTCCTGGCTATTTATGACTTTGACAAATAGCAAAGGGGAAAAAATGTGATTTCTGGTTATGTCATACTTCAATAAGTAGAAACATTGAAGTCCAAGAAAATGAGAGAAAACTTAGTTGAAAAAACAAGCTGATACTAGGTTTGGCTCCAAAAATTTTGGGACTTGAACTGGGATAGAAAAATTGTATAGAGAAAAATAACAATGGAGTTGAAGTCAAGAGAACCTGATTCAAATCCCCACCCTGCTATTTACTATCTATGTTATCCAGTCTCTTTCAGCTCTAAATCTTTGATCCAAAGACCACATATTGATGGAAACAATAAATCCTGATCCCCAGGATCTCAACCTATAGATTCAAATCACAGGATAAAGGAATAAGGGATTGTAAGGATTTGGGGACAAAATCAAGGAAATTAAGCAGAAAATAAGGTAGGTGATACAGTAAAAAGAATGCTGGGCCTGGAGTTGGGGAAGGTCAGAGTTCAAAAGTGGCCTTTGTGACATTAGGCAACCAATTATCTCAATCTCCTCATCTATTAAATGAGAAGGAAAAGGCAAAATACTCTAGTATCTTTGCCAAGAAAATCCCAAATAGGGTCACAAAGAGTAAGACAAGATTGAAAAAGACTAAAATGATGGAATAACACATGCATATTGATGAAAGGCAGGCTGATACAGCTAGCACAATAGAGATAATATAAACACAGACTCTCCTACCCCTCCCCCACAAAGATGATGCTTTCAAAATGGTTAGGCTATATATAAAGGCATGTATGATGTCATGTTTAGGGAAGATTCTAGGATGTCTTAGTTTAGACTCCATTGGAACTGAACCATATCAAAGATGATTAGATTAGCCAATCAACAAGCCTTTATTAAGAGTTTATTATGTTACCAAGTGCTGTACAGAACCTAGAACTTACAGAGAAATATAAAAACATAGTCCCCTCCCTCAAATAGCCCACATTCTAGTGGAGGAAACAACCTGTAAATTACATAAAAGAAGGTAATCTCAGAGAAAAGGGACTAGCTTCGACCTGTTGTTTATTCTGTCATATCCAACACTTCATGAATACATTTGAGGTTTTCTTGGCAAAAATACTGGAGTAGTTTTCCATTTCCTTTTCCAGGTCATTTTACAGATGAGGAAAAGTAGGTGAATAAGGTTTAAGTGACATGTCCAGTATCACATAGCTATTAAGTGTCTAAGGGTGGATTTGAACTCACAAAGATGAGACTGACTATCGTCCTCTATCTACTGCATTCCTAGTTGCCTAGCATCTGAAGACATAAGGAAGACATCTCATAATCTCTTCTCCTTTTATTCTGTGATTTGAATCCTGAGGATCATAATTTAGGGTTTCCATCAATATGAGATCTTCGAAGATTTAGAGTTGAAAAAAAACTGGGTAACATGGGTAGTAAATAGCAGGGTAGGGATTTGAACCAGAGTTCTCTGATTTCAAATCCACTGCTCTTTCTCTTTATATAATGTTGCTGGTTCAAGTCCCCAAATTTTTTGTAGCCAAACTAGTATCAGCTTGTTTTTTTCAACTAAGTCTTTTCTCTTTCTTCGGTTTGACTTTCTACTCACTGAAGTGTGACATAACCAGAAATCACATTTCCCCCCTTGATATTTGCCCTCCTACAGAAGTTAGTAGTCTTGAAGAACATCGAGGAAGCTCATCACAAATAAGGAAGGAGAGCATTCACATGGGAATCAATCACTGTCCAAAAATAAAATGTTGTGAGCCAGGATCAGCACTTAGATCATTTGTAATTATATACTTTCAATAGGTATATTGTGAAGAGTAAAGTGCAAGAGACAAAAATACAAAGGGGCCAGATTGTGGCTGACTTTAAATGCCCAAGAGAGGCTTTTACATTTGATTCAAGGAGTCACTACATGGAAGATTGACTGGAATAGGGAGAGATTTGAGTAGAAAGACTTTGTAAAAGCCTATCTGGGTAGTCCAAGTGAGAGGAAAGGAAGACCTGAACTGGGGCTGGGGTTTTTTTGCATGCAAAGAAGGAGATTTCTACAAGAAAAGTGAAGGCAGAAATAAAAGACTTGACAAGAACTTGAATATGTGGGATAAATATGAATAAGAAGGTGAGAATGGCAATGAGGTTGTGAATCTGAGTGACTGATGGGAAAAAGCTGGTACCCTGAACAGTAATAGGAAAGTTGGGAAGAAGAATGATTAGAGAAAGGGAAAGATAATAACAGGGGAAAGCTAGGAGGTACAATAAAAGTTCAAATCTTCCTAAGTTCAAATCTGGCCTCAGATTTGCTTGGCAAATTTTAACATCACATATCAATTATAACAAAAAATTCCTAGATAGAACATTTTGATTTATATAAAATTAATTAATTTAGAGGAGAAAACTTCACTAGAATTAAAATTTTCTTACAGAATCCTTCCTACTGTTGTACAATAGCCCAGTGTTTGAAAGAACACAATTTTGAGAAATTCTATTTTGCTTGGGTCTAGATGTCCATTGGCCTTTCTGAGTAATGGTTTCCTTATCTGTAAAATGAAAGCATTGGACTAGATGATCTCTAAATGCATAGATATTAACTCTGTGATGGTGACATCCTTAAGCATATGAGGGGAAAAAAAAACCAAGCCAAGTTTCTCTTAAGTGAAAAAGTTAAAAGTACCTAATATTCTACAATAGTTATCATTATCATTATCCCAGAAAGATTTTTTGGATCATCACTCCACTGAAGACAAGGAAGTTAGGTCCAACCAGATAAAAATAACAAAAACATAGATCAAACCATAATTCATTTTACCTCTGAAGATAGA
The DNA here is from genome assembly GCA_023553655.1 of Myrmecobius fasciatus. Classification (NCBI taxonomy): domain Eukaryota; kingdom Metazoa; phylum Chordata; class Mammalia; order Dasyuromorphia; family Myrmecobiidae; genus Myrmecobius; species Myrmecobius fasciatus. The sequence goes on along the minus strand of JAJPUD010001786.1, from coordinate 278,763 downwards.
ATTCTGTTGTTATTGGATTATATCAATGTTTATATCAAATTTTTAAAAGTCTTTCATCCTAGGACTTTAGAAACCCATTCAATCCAATAAACATTTATTAAGGCACAAGTTCCAAGAGACAAAATAGAAAAATAGACTTTGCCCTCAAGAAGTTTATGTTCTACTGGGGGCAGAGCAGGAGGGGAGGATTCAAAGTTAACTAATAAAGTATAAGTGTACTAACAGGAAAATAGCATCTCTGTTTTGTCTATAACTCATAATGCTCAAGTGATTTGGGGTCTCTAATTTCCTGGAATGAAAAATATCACTGAATATATTTTTATTATCACCTGCTATGATAATACATTGTCACCTACTATGTACATGTATATGAAATACAAAGTTGTTACACATGAATTCTCTCTTACAGGCTATTGTTTGTCTTTCATTCTCAAGAGAACCATGACATCAGGGAGGTGATATGTGATATGCAAATGAGTTGGATTTAAATAAGGGAGGGCTGTGCAAGGTTTCCTGCCTCACTTTCTCTTCCAGAGTCATCTGGTACAAATGACCAGATATGAATCAGGACATTTGAAGATGGCCTTGGATGCAGGCCTTTCAGAGAGCCCCAGGATTCATCCTTCTCCAGACAGAACCTTTACATTCCCCAGGTTCCTTATGCGGAACCCTCAGTCCAGCCCTGGAATTCATACCTTGAAAGCAGTCTCCATCCCATGGCCTCTCCTGATTGGACAGAACCTTTCAGAATCTTCTTATGAAGAGGATGCCCCTGCCAGTACTGTGCAGGATGCCTAGCAATATTCAGAATTTCCTCTACCTTTGTCACCCCACCTACCTGACTTTTCAGCCCCCTCCTAAGGGCAATCTTCCCCCATTCCTTGAGGGAAGGAATTATCTGTCTTTTTACTTATATTTATATTTCAGCATTTAGTAAAGTGGCTGCCACATGGTAATCGCTTAATAAATGCTTGTTTATTGGCCCACTGGAGCAGGGAGATAAAAATACAAAAATGAGAAGGAAAAAAGAGAAGGAGAGGGAAATGTGGGAAATGATAAAGAATGGAGAAGGGAAAAAAAAAAGAGGGAAAAAGAGAGAAAAGATTTTTTAATGGACTCATTCAAATAATTGGATCTCAGTCCTATAGGTTACACCAGAGGAATACTTTTAGAGAGAAAAGTAACGAATTACCCATTACATTCAGCCAGACCCCAGAATCAGCTGACCAAAGGATTCTATTTGGTATATTTGGGGATCGTGGATATTTTCCAGATCCATTGGCTGTAGTGATATCTTCCATATTCATTCAACCCCGATTCAGAGGACTAAACAACAATGACTACTGCAAACACAATCCCAGTATCCTCAAGTATTTGCTGCATGGGAGGCTCCTTTGCTTCAATCCTACTGCCTGGTTACATATATCTCATGTTCTGTATTTTTACAGAAGTTGTATGTGTGTGTGCATGCACATGTATCTCCTGACAAGGAGTAACATGGTATGGTAGAAAGATTGGACTTGTAATCAGAGACCTCTGTCTGACCCAACCATGTGACCAATGCCAAGTCTCTTTCCCCTTCAGAACTTCAAATTAATGCCTCCTAAGGTCATCGGAGAAAAGTACTTTGTAAGCCTTAAAATGGTACCTAACATGTTGTATATTCCCCTGGTTATATCCTATATCCAAATTCCCTGAAGACAGATTCTGCAAGACTAGAACATAGGATTTTTTGATTTGCAATCCTTTATAGGAAACATTATTTTAATTTTAGGAGCAAAAACTTCCTCAACAAAACCATATGGGAATTAAGAGAAATGAAACAATGCATTTTGGCGACTATGCTATTTAAAAGGTCAAAACAAAAAAGTGTCCCCCACTTCATCAAGTTGGCCTAGATTCTATCATCTTAAAAGAAGACTACTCCATGCCCAAGAAACCACAAGAAATTACTTAAAAACTTGCTGGAACTTTGAAATATACTCAAAAAAGCTATAACAATCACAACTTTTACAGTCTTGGCTGCTGCAATTCCATTTTAGAATCAATCAGGCTGAGGCAGACTGAACTCTCTCCCCAGAATACTTCAGGATCACTAATCACAGTGATGGGAATGAAGTTGGTCTAGGAGAAAGAAACCCAAGGACACGATTTTGAAATTCATTTAAATATGCTACTTGGGATGCTTATCTAAGTGGGCAAGCCTAACTGCATATTCAGAGGCAAATCTTTAGAAAGCCCTTCCCTACCCTTTCCACAGTGGACAGTTAGCCTTTGTATGACACACACACACACACACACACACACACACACACACACACACACAGAGTCTCCACTTGGGAATAACAGGCAGCTAGCCACTAGAGGGATGAAATGCAAGGTCACGTTCAAGCTTCACAGAGAATTAAAGAATCCCAGAAATATAGTTTCCTCTTAGCAGTTGCATTGTGCTTGTGACACAGAGGTTTGCATTAAACTAGGAGAGGAATGAGAGAGATGGGAGGGACATGACAGAAGAATCAAGAAAGAATAGCCACCCAGAGACCTAGGACAACCAATCATTGAAAGAGGAAATGGCACACAACTGGAACTTAATGATTGATAGCTATTTAATAGGGGCATGAATTAATAGGTGGCTCCATTTCCTTCTGGGAAAGGTTCTATTTTGGGGCAAATAATTTCAGAATTGTTTTTATGAGGGATAAGTTAACCATACCACCAAATCTATCATCTTGTTATGATCTAACCTTTTCTGGTTCTATTTTTTTTGGTACTATTATGTTCATATGTTATCTCCCTCCTACTATAGAATATAAATCTTGAGTCTCTCTTTCATCTTTGTATTCCTTAAGAAAATAGCAAAGTACCTAGCACATAGTGAGCACTTAATAAATGTTTCTTGATTGATCTAGAATTAACAAAATTAGCTTCCATTAGCTCCTGAAGGATGTATAGGGCCAATATTTTGCATAGAAGATACTGGGACTCAAAGAAGTTAATCTACTTGGCCACACAGCTAGTAAGACTTATAAGCAGTTTTCTGATTCTTTAAGACTGTATTCTTTTTTTTTATTTTGCTAGCAGATTTGAAGAATAAACTTAAATCATTGACGTAGTATCAAATCCAACCAACAACTTTTGTCCAAACTATTCCTTATGATTAATTTGTAAAATATCTCCCCTACCTCCATCCCAAATGGGTGGACATTACCAAGACAGGGATATGGGGATTGAATTTGGAGCTATTCCAGAGGCAATCCTCCCGCACAATTTTTCCTCCACATTTTCTAGTGGGGGCACAAATAGAGACAGCAGTAAAGGCAGGCAATAGGAAAATTTCTCATCTACACTGTATACAGACAATTTAGGATTCTCAGCTAGGAACAATAGGATACAAAGACCCCTGTACAACCTATCTTCCCAGAGTTAGTACTCAAAGCAGGGCAACCACAAAGATTAGAGATCAAAAGCCTGTGCTTGTTCCTGGATACTGGAGTTATTCTTTCATACAGTAAATTGCACAGAGTGATGGGGAAAGGGAGAGATTAATTTCTCCCCTGAGAACCAGCTGTCTCCTGAACATAGATGGAGACAGATGTCCTTTCTTGCCAAAGGATCACATTTGGCACTGCAATAATGCTTCTCATCCAATCTTCTTGGAATAGGAAGTAGGGGGTTAAGGCCCATACTTCCACAAAATACAAACTCCCTCCTCCTTATCCCCTGTACCTGGGATTAAACTGGCCAGACTCCATTCCTCACCTGTCCAATTTGAGTAACAGAGATTCTTCTGGGAGTATGAAGGATAGAAAAATAAAATAAGACATGTATGTTCATGATTCAGTTATTAAAGAGGGGAGCCAATGGGCTGTAGGATAATAGGGGAATGGAGGTAATGGATATGAATGTCAAGTCACACAACCCTTCTAAGTATCAGGAATTTTCCCACACAAAATGAAAAGATTGGACAGGAACACTCAGATCCTATTAGTGAAGCTATGAATTGGTCCAATTATTACACAAAACTAACAAAGTCATTCAACAGTTAAATAAATGATGTGACTACCAGATATATGTCACAAGGAAGTCAAAGACAGACAGAAAGGATGTGTACAAAAACTATTTAGTGCAGGTACTTTAAGCAGTAAAAAGTAGAAGCAAAATGGGGCCTGCTAATTAAGGAATGGTTGAACAAACTGTGGTATATGAATATAATGGAATATTATTGTACAATAAGAAATGATGAATATGAATATGAAGAATTCAAAGAAACATAGGAAGAACTGATAAAAAATGAGTTAAGCAGAATCTAGAAAATCATTTATGACACCCCCCAAATTATTTTCATTGAAAGAAATAAAAATCCTGATCAATGCTGGATCATCCCTAAGGTCCCTTCTAATGCTAACATTTTGTATTCACCTTATGCAAGCAAATCTTTAAAACCTCTAAATGCAGAGCAGATGCCAATTCTTCCCTGAGAATTCCCAAAACAAATCTGAAACTCCATTTCAGTGTGATATTCAGGATGCTGCTTACAGTAGATGACTTCATCATTAGAGTAGACAGTTCTCATCTAATTCTGATATTCTATAATCCTAACCACTCATTATGGACCCTCAACATCTCCGGATAGAATTAGTCATTTGCACTTGTGAACAACTCTTCATTCTACTGAATTAATTCCAAAAGTTAGAAGCTGCTATTAATTACTACATAGAGAAGAAGCACAGTACAGGAGAAGCCAAAATGATCTGGGCTCAAATCCTACCTCTAATACATAATACTATGGGCAAAGGAATTTAACTCTAAGATAATTTGCTAATCTGACTCACTGTTGACAGTTTCCACAATGGAATTTTCCTCACATGACTGAAAACATTTCCAGACCACTCTTTATTCTTCATCTCCTCTGACCCAGGCCTCTCACCCAAAAATGTTTTGTGGCAAAAAAGAATGATACTTCATAGATTTATTATCCATCCATCTGTATAGTTGATGGGTACCAAAGCCTATTCACTGTGACTTCCTGAAATGGAAATCTGTATTAGGCAGGCATAGTCCTACATTGTTCTTCAGCTCTCTCATTACACATTTGAAGAAAGATGTCATTTCATTGGAGAGAATGTGGGAAAATTGAAACACTAATGCATTGTTAGTGGAGTTGTGAAATGACTCAACTATGCTAGAGATCAATTTGGAACTATGTTCCAAAATTGTGCATACCATTTGATCTGAGCAATGCCACTAATAGGTCTATATCCCAAAAAGATCATTAAAAAAGGGAGAACCCACATGTACAAAAATGTTTATACCAGCTCTTTTTGTGGTAGCAAAGAGTTGGGAATTGAGGGAATGCTCATCAATTGGGGAATGACTGAACAAGTTGTAATATATGAATGTAATGGAATAGCATTGTTCTATAACAGATGATGAGCAGGTGGACTTCAGAAAAACCTGGAAAGATTTACATGAAGTGATTCTGAGTGAAGTGAGCAGAACCAGGAGAACATTGTACACAGTAACAGCAATATTGTATAGGGATCAATTTTGATAGACTTAATTCTTCTCAGCCATAAAATGATCTAAGACAACTTCAAAAGACTTATGATGGAAGATGCTATCCACATCCAGAGTATGAGTGCAGATCGAAGCATGCTGTTTTCACTTTTTTTTTCCTTTTGTTCTGATTTTTCTTACACAACATGACTAATGTGGAAACATTTAATATGACTGCACATATATAATCTATATAAGATTGCTTGTCTTCTTGGGGAGGGGAGAGATGAGAGAGGGAAAGAAAAAAAATTGGAACTCAAAATCTTATAAGAGTGAAACTATCTTTACATGTAATTGAAAAAAAATACTATTAAGTAGAGAAAAAAAAAAAAAGGTACAATTTCAAGATGGATGCAAATGTATTTTTTTCTTAAGACCTCCCCTGGATGCTTAAAGTCCAATGACCTCCTTGTCCTATGATTGCTTATATTACATTACTAAGTGCTTATTGATTATGCCCTCCTTATTATATATTGTCTGAAGTTGTTCCCTAATCATTATGTGTGTTAGTCTTAACTCCACAGACTTTAAAGACCTTGAAGGAAAAGACCATTTCTTATTACAGCTGTTCCCCCTAATGACTAGTATAGGATTAAGTTATTACTCAGTAATAATTGCTCAGTAATTGCTTAATTAATCTCATTTGGTCAATAATCAATAGCTCAATGAATATTTAGTATGTACTTGGCCTTATCCTAAGTTGGGAGGAGAAAAAGGGAAGAGAGGGAAGGAATATAATATAAAATGCAGTCCCTGTCCTCAAGAAGCATATATTTTAGTAGGCATCTAATAGATGTATGGAGAAATCAATATGGGATGTGCCAAAAGTCTTTGTTCAGTTCTAAGCTTTTAAGTAAAAAGCTTAAAAAAAATTTACTACGTGGCATGAAGATATTTGCAACACCCTGTATAATACAAAGTAAATTATATATTAAAAAACTACAGGAGAGTGCTTTGATAGTTCAGAGAAAGATGAAATCAATTCCATTCTTAGAAAATGGGAAAAGGCTGCAATGGAAAGGAGAGGAAGCAATTTAATATCAATCTTGAAGAATGGGTAGAATTTTAACCTAAATAGGTGTGTGTGGGGTGGATGGGTAGTGATGGTAAAATTCCAAATAGTAAAAGAGAATGTGATCCTGAAGTGGAGAATTTGGCAAAGCTTTTGAATGCGTGCAAAAAAGTATTATGGAATAAGACAGAAAGCCAGGTTGAGGATGGTCTTGAACACCAAAATAAGGAGTATGGCATTTATTCAACAATTATTCAGGAAGAAAATGAAAACTTTAAATGGGTCAGGACTGAAAAAATGACTATAAGCAATCACTCCCTCCTGTTCTTCTCTAGAAGGAATTAAGCCATTTACCTCTGCAATTCTACACTGGAGTTGATTCTTGAACTGATGAATAAGTACCAATTCACCCAAACCTTGATATCTAGTGCCAACCCTGTATATCTAATGGATCAGTTCAAATTTTGTTTCTACTCCAGCCATCTTGCCATTGCCTACTGCCCCAGGAAAACCACCACCCAGGTAGCCTCTATAGCTCACTCTAAGAACAACAATAAATATTACAGCTGTCTGGAAGGGCAAGACAATGAACTGCCCTTCAATATATCAGACCAAAATTCCCATTCCTATGAACCCATCCCTCGTATCCCACTCTTTGTGACTCCCCCATCTCCCATTTGGGGTTTTCTTGGTAGAGATGGAGTGGTTTGCCATTCCCTGTAGCTCATTTTACAGATGAAAAACGGAGCTAAACAGCTAAGTGACTTGTCACACAGCTAGTCAATAGTTGAGACCATATTAAACTCATGAAAATGAATCTTCCTGATTCTAAGAACATCCATCACTCTATTCACTATGCCATGTATCCCCATCCAAATGTAAGTTAGTTGAGGACTTATATTCTAACTTTTGTACTTGTATCTCCATACATATCCCCTTCAGTGCCTCTACCATAATGCCTATTATATACTGGTGTCTTTTCATTAGCTTTCATTAACTTCATTTAAGTTGACTGTTTATGATAACAAGAGCTGACATTTACGGAGAGTTTCTAAATTTTACAAAGTACATAATAATAATAATAATATATTAGTAATAGTAATAAGTAATAATAAAATAATAGTAACAATAGCAATAGGATTATTATTACTAAAAATAACCCTAAGATTTACAAAGCACTTTGAAAACATTTTATTTGATCCTTATAACCACAAAAATAAGTATTATGAGCTTTTAATTATTATTCCATTTTACAGATTTGGAAATTAGCTTCAGACAAAGTAAGTGACTTGTCCGTGTTAAACTTGACCTCATTTCTTCTGCCTCCAACAGTTATCTTTTCATTATTTTACACTGAAACTGAAAATTTTAAGATTTTAAGTGGTCCCTAATATCCCTTTCATTTCTTTTTTTATACTAATGGCAATTTTTGCTCACATTTGTATAGCACCTTACAGTTTATACAACATTTAACATACACTATGTCCCAGCAAAGTTCTGTGAGATAATTAACTTCATTTTAGAGATAAGGAAATTTTAAATGAAGACAGCACCTCCCTCCCAGTTTATGGTGAGGATAAAATGAGATAACATCTATAAAATGTTTTATATCCTTTAAAACACCATATAAGTATTTTTTTTCATGATGTAAAGTGCTTTATAAATCTAAACACTATTTAAGCACTAATCATTATCATCATAAGCACTATATAAATGTCCTTAAAATAGTATAAAATGTTTTTATTTCTGTTATTATTAATGAATTTATCAATGAATATACACAGGGAATTTACAGACCAGAGAGAAAAACAAAAAATAATTCAAAAACATACAAACAAATCAAAAGCCTGTGGCACAGACTGTGGAAAGAGGAAGAAAACATAAAAGGAGGGAAGTAAAAAATCACTTGGAATAGGGAAGAATTAAGAAAAATTTCTTGGAAGAAGTGAATATTGAAATCTCAAAATCAATTTCAGGGACTACTGGCCTTCTTCCTGAGAAAAGGATTCCAATAAAAAGTACTGTCCCCTGAGGCAATATTCACCCCAAAAAAGGGATCTCACAAGCAGCAGGATATTTCTTTTTGTCTTTAACCAACTCTGTGCTGGTAACATAGCTCCCAGTTCTGCAGGTCTACTTTAGAGATCCAGAAGACCCACCTATTAGTGCAGTTGCCAATGTCCAATTACACCAGCAAAGAGCTGGACAAAACTTTATAGAACAAGAGGGAGGAATTCTGGAACTAAATACAGAGGAGGCCCTACTTTTGTTTCATTACTACTCAGAATACAAAATTTAAAAAAAAAAATGCCTTGGTCTTATGCCTGCAATCTCATTCATTTGTTCTCCTAAGTTTTTCACAAGGCAAGGGATGAGTCAGTAAAAACAATGGGCTCCCTAAAGCAATAATTTACAATAACTGCTTCTCTTATAAATTGTACCAGATTCTGCCTTAGCCCACAGCCAGTGGGGGCTTCATAAGACAAGGCCAATAATTCCTCATCCCTTCAGCTCTCCCAGGCATTTTTTTTTAAGCTCTATGAAAATATCAGCCAGTTTTCCTGACACCTCTCTAAGCATCTAAGCATAGTGCCCACTTGCCATTTGATCTTCCTTATTAAACTATAAGCTGCACAAAGGCAGGGACCACGCCACACCCCAGAATCTTAATACAAGCTATGTACAGAGAAAACATGAGAAGCTGGAAATAAAGGAGATGTAGAAGCCAAATGAATGAGTGAACTGAAGAACGAATGCAGGAGAATTTTAATGCATCCATCATTCATCACAAAAGGCAGTGCTGAAGAAAAAACATTAGTAGAGAATGAATGCAGAGAAGTGAGGGTGGTGGGGGAATTAATACAACATGATTTCTCTAAGACTAGGGAGATCCTGTTCAGGGGTTCTTTACTCAGTTTTGTATCACAGAATAATACTACAATTCTAGGGAGTATGCATTTTTTCTCAGAATAACCTTTTTAAATTAATAAAATAAAATGCATAGTGTTACAAAGAAAACCAATTACACTGAAATATAGTTAAAATTAAACAGACATTTAGATTAGGGACCAAAACCAATAAATAACTCCATCTCCCAAGGGTTAGAAAAGAACATGGCAGAAATCTTGTTGTCTAAAGCTAGGCACTCAGATGGCAAACTGTAGGAGTGATGATTATGATGATGATAGTGATGATGATGATGATGATGATGATGATGATGTATTTCAAAGTTTGTGAAATACATATATTATTTCATTGGATGGTCATGATATCCTGTGAGGTACTTGCTATTGTTACCCCAATTTTACAGATAACTAAACTAATACCAAGAGAGATTCAGTCACTTATTTACTCAGGGTCACACAATTAGTAAATCTGAGGCAAAATTTTAACTCAGGTCTTCCTGACTTCAAGTCCAGTATTCTAACCATATTATTATCCGATGATCGAAAATGATGGAATGCAAGGATGTATAAGTGAAGAACCCCAAAATATATTGGGGTTTCAGGACTGTCGATGTCAAAATGACTAATTCCAGATCTTATAATCAAGCAAGCAAGCAATTAAAAAGCATTTATTAAGCACTTACTAGGCAAAAAGCATTTATTAAGCACCTGCTAGTATGAGATACAGTACTAAGTAGTTGTGTATTAGAGTGGATATAGGACAATACTATGTTAAGTCAAAGTGAAAGCAAGGCGTTTGAAACTTACATCTAAGAGGTATATAAAAATATATACATATATAAAGATAATTAGAAAAGACAAACATCTAATAAGTTTAAGTCACATATTAAGTAATATAGTGGTTAGAAGACCTGAGTTAAATTTTTGCATCAGATATTTACTATTTGTGTGACTGAGCAAGTAAATAATTTAATCCAAGCTTACTGGAAGGAAAATAGATATAGTAGATAGAAGAATCAAGAAAACCTGAATTCAAATTCTACTTCTGACATTTACTAAGTGAATGACTGGAGAAGTTACTAACATCCTAGCCTTAGTTTTCCCCATTTGTAAAATAGGGATAACAATATAATAGTAACAAATATAATAAAATAAGTGCTTTGTAAGCCTTAAGCCACTATGTAAATGCTGTATTTGTAAATGTAAATTAATGTAACTATTTTTTTCAAGTGCAAAAAACAGATATCAAATCCCTTTCTGATAGCATTAATTAAAGTAGAAAAGAAGGACTAATGAAGTGCCTGAAATGAAAGAGAAGGGACAGAATTGAGGCACCAAATTTACAATTTTGGGCTGAGTGCCCAAATTTACCTGGACTGCACTGTTACAACTTGAGAAAATTGACTCCTTCCCAAAGGAGGCAGAGGACCCAAAGGAAACAATACTTCTTCTCTAGCAATTAATCAAAAAAAGGGCAATCCTCCATCCTAATGAGTGGGAAGACACCTGGCATATCCTAATGATTCCCACCTCAAGCAGGTGGCCTGGGCCCCAGCACTGCTGATTCTGGCAAGTTTGTAAGAGAGAATATGCCACCTGGAAGAGAGCAAGTCCTATTTCCAAAAGCAGCCTCAAACTTCAGGTCTTTGAAAGCTGTTAGGGAGACCAAACGCCCCATCTAGTCCAAGCCCTTTGTTTTACTGATGGGGAAGTTCTTCACCCATGGTTACGTGCAATGTCAGAACCATAATTAAAACCTGGTTCCTTTTAATTTTATTTAATAAACATTTATTAAAGACCTAATATATATATATATATATATATATATGTAAAGCATCAGGACCTCAAAATTTAAAAATTAAAAAAAATCCCAAGTAGTTGGAAAAGTACTTTTTATTGGAGAGAAGCATGCACACAGAAAAATCAAGGTGATTTAATTTGAGCAGAAGAGAGCACTAATCACAGGCAGACCAGAGCTAAGCCAATGACTGATTCCCAGGGCCAGCTCTCTGCCTTGACCCCAGCAGCCTTCTTACTCGAAATGCCTCCTCCATCCTCACTTTTCTTTCTTCCATTGGTGAGCTTTTCCTTGAATCTCCATTTGAGAATGCACCCAAAACATACTCATTCTCTCTTCAAATCCAGATCAGCTCAAAATTCCTAGGACTATTTTGCCTTTTTCTCCTGCCTCACCAGCTTTTTAGTTCCCTTTTTATGTATTGTTTTCCCCTCCTAGAATGAAAATTTCTAAGCATAAGTAACTATCTTTCTTTTGGTTCCAATTTGTATTTACAAGTGTTGGCACATAGTAAGTACTTAATAAATGCCTTATCTAGATATGTAAGCATCTATCTGCTTAGGAAGAGAAATATTCAAAAACCCTGAGCTTAGCTAATCAGGAGAGTCCTCCAGATAAGAGTGAACAGCTGGCACAAATGAATTGGTGCAAGAGATGTAATTCTGAGTTTGGGAAACAGCTGGTAGTCCAGTATGGCTGGAATGCATTGTATGAGGGAGGGAGTAATGGGAAGATGATTATTTTTATTTTCCAGCAGGGATGTGACATAGCTGTTCATCAGGGATTTTCAGTGATGAACGACTCTTCAGGACTGCAAGGAACTGAAGAAGTTGGCCATTTCCTTCTCCAGGTCATTTGACACAGAAAGAAACTGAGGCAAAAGGTGTTAAGTGATTTGCCCAAGATTACACAACTATTAAAGTGTGTGAGACAGATTTGAACTTACAAAGATGAGTCTTCCTGACTCCAGGCCCGATGCTCTATCCACTGCGCATCCTAGCGGCCCTCATGGTTAGACCAGACCTAAGAAAGATCATTATTCTCACAGGTATGGGGAGGATTAATTAGAGAAGGGAGAGACTGGAGGAGAACGAGGAGGCAAGAAGTCTGGGTCAAGGTTCTCCCTTGGTGAGGGCATGAATCTGGGTGGCCGCCAAGAGAGTGGGAGAGAGGTAAAATATGTTGTAAAAGTAGCATGTATGGAACTTGGCAAATCTCCTGATTTACAGGCCAGTGCTTCTGTTACCCTCCATTTAAAGTAAATCTCCAAGACCTCCACTCTCACCCCCAGACAAATCCTGGGAAAGAATCTGCTTGGCTCAGAAATAGAGCAAAGCTTTTTTGGAGGCAAGAGACTGTACCAGATGTCAGAGATCCTCTCTAATCCCAGACTCTATAGCCTGGTTGCACTAAAGACTTCACTGGCTTCTGGTTGGGGGGCAGGGCAGAGAGCAGACTCCTTAAAAGCAAAGGAGAGGGATCTAAGGGAAGCTCTTTTGTAGGTCTGCTATTTTCATTAAGAGAAATAAGAAAGGCGCAGATTTAACAAGGGGCAAAATAGTGCAATGGTTTTTAGAAGTTCTGTCAATTCACCCGCCATTGAACAAAATGTTTCATATTTTGCTCTATTCAATTCCATCCTCAAACACTGGTGGGAATTGGAGCCATCTCTTACTACACCCAAAACATGATCACCACCCATAGACAGACTGGAGTTCACAGATGGAAACTAGCAGCCAATATTAGGCTTACTCATGAAATCAAAGACAGATGAAAAAACTTAGAGGTCATTTATTCTACCCATTCAGTGACAAACCAGGAAACTGAGACCCGGAGAGAGTAAGGGATTTCCTAGGGTCACACAGGATTTTCCTGGGCAAGACTGGAAATCCTCTGACTCTGAGCCCAGGAACTCTTTCCTGTGAATCACAATAGGCCTCCATGGAATATTAGCTGGATGTCATAGTTCACATTTATATGTTGTTTTAAAATATTTGCAGAAGTGTTACTGTTGCTTGTCCTGACCATGATTCAGGGAGGTGATGAAGAAACATTACACATGTTTGTGCATACATTCATACACACAAATACAATTTCATTTGATTCTCACTTCCATTTTATAGATGAGGAAGTTGAGGATCAGAAAGGTTTAATGACTTTTCCATGATCGCATAATTATTAATAAGTGTCAGAGCTGGGATATAAACTCTAATCCCAAGTCCAGCTTTCCATCATTAGGCCTTGCAGCTTTTCAATATTTATTCCAGGGGCCTCCATTTCCTCATCTGTAGTAGAATACTACTACTATTGACAATAACTTTCCTTTATAGACTGTTTATTATGTTCTAGGCATTTTACTAAGTATAATTATTATTATTGCTAACATTAATATGGCATTTACCACATGCCAGATACTATGCTAATAATTACCACATTTGATCCTAACAACAATCCTGGGACATAAATATTGCTATCACCATTTTTCAAATAAGAAAAATGAAATAAACAGAAGTTAAGTGACTTGCTTGAAGTCACAGTTAGGAAGTGTCTGAAGTCAAATTTGTCTTTTTAAATTGTACTTTTTCCCAGTTATATATAAAAACAAGTCAGCATTCATTTAAAAAATTTTTGAGTTCTAAATTCTCTGCATTTCCAATTCCCTCCCTCCTCAGAAGGCGAGCAATGTGATATAAGTATATATGCATTAGTCATGTTGTGAAAGAAAACATATAAAGAGAGAGAGGAAAGGAGGGAGAGAGGGAGGAAGAGAAAAAAAGTATGCTTTGATTCTCATTCAGACTCAAATCAGTTCTTTCTCTGGAGATGGACAGCATTTTTCATTATAAGTCTTTCAGAATTATCTTAGATCATTGTATTGCTGAGAATAGCTAAGTTATTCAGAATTGATCATCACACAATATTGCTGCTACTGCATATATTGCTCTGGTTTTACTCTTTTCACTTTGCATCACTTCATGTTTCCATGTTTTTCTGAAATTCTCCTGCTCATCATTTCTTATAGTACAATAGTATCCCATTACATTCAAATACAACTTGTCACTCCCAAATTGATGGGCATCCCCTCAATTCCTGCTAAAAAATATTTTTGTACATGTAGATCCTTCCCCTGCTCCTTTTTATTATCTCTTTGGGATACAGACCTAGTACTGGTATTAATCAAATTTGAACTCAGATCTCCTAGATGACAGACCCAGTCATCTAGCTGCCTTCTAATCCTACCAACTCATTAATAAAGTACATTTTTTGATGAACAGGATGCTCTCAGGAAAAAAACCAAACAAACCTGGAAATTCCTCCATGAGCAATGTGAAATACACTGTATACAAAGTAGTAGCAATATGCTGGGATGACCAGGTGTAAGTGACTTTATTATTGTCAGTAGTACAATCATCCACACCTACTCTGAAGGACTTAAGATAAAAAATCCTATACATACCCAAAGAAGGAACTAATAGACTCAATATAGATTGAAGCATTCTCAATTACTCTCTCTTTATTTTTAACTTAAATTTTCTTGAGGGTTTTTATTTTCTTTAGGGTTTTCTTTCACAACTTGACTTTTATGGAAATATTTTATATAACTTCACATGTGGTTTCTTAATTGTGGGTAGGGATAAGGGAGAGAATCTAGAACTCAATAATCTTAAAAACAAATGTTAAAAAAATTGTTGTGAACATAACTGGGGAAAAATATTAAATAAATAAATCTAATAAATAAATAAAGTGTGTTTTCATATGCCACATATCCCTCTCTCAGGTGGGCATTATTATCCCTACTGTGGAGAATATATGCCATATAAGATAGGATAGTTTTTCTTTAGAGCAGTGAGACTGTTCTCAAAAGTTGACAGACTCAAAGGACTAAGGCTTAGAGTTTCTGAAATAGCTTCCTAGAGTTCTACCTACAAAAGCCCGTGCAGGAGGAGGCAGGCTTGCCTGGCATGTGCTGTCAATGAATGCAGTATTCTTCCCTTGCTATGGCTAAGTAAACCTCCTTTTGATAATTTTCCAATTCTGCGTCTGAAGCAACAGCCAAACCTATCAGCATGGCTTACAACCCCTCTTTTTTATGGATGAAGAACTGAAATTCAAAGTGCTCTAATGACTGATATCATAAGGTGGCTGGACATATAAAAAGTATGATAATAGATGTCTCTTTAGAGATGGATGATCTTTTTTGTCTTGCCCAGTGCCTGGTTAAGTGCACTGTGTTATAAAACCTATTCACTAGGTAATCCTATATAGACTCATGGGGTCAAGGATGTGGGCACTCCATCCATGGATGCAAGGTGCATGCCTGTTCTCATTCATGTCCTTCCATGAATGCCCTATAAAAGATGCCACAAAGTACTGAAGGGTTTTTCTTCTTTTACACTTTCACAGCTACCAGAGTAGCACTTGGGCTGTCCATCCCTTGCTCTGCTTAATAAACATCTGTTAAATTGAATTGAAAGATCTTTGAAGATTCAGTTAGACACTCTATAAATTTAAGTGGAATTGTTGTTAGCCTGATAATCAGTTGAGCTATTTTTTTTTTTTAAACTTCCTTTGGAAAACCAATATCATCATCCTTTTAAAACTCAACTTTGGCCGGAGGTAACCCAGACTGGGCTGTTCCTCCCACCTGCCCCACTGTAGCTCTTCATGACAATTTCCTCCTAGAGATGCTAATTAACTTGTTCTGTGGTATTTGCAAGCAACTAAAAACATAAAGAAATGGTGCCAAAATACCTCCAGAAACAAGGGATTTATAAACTTTCTGTTACTTAGAGGTGATTTATGGGATAGTCTGACAAATCAGTTAAATCATGTTCTCAGAAATGCTGCCAACATGCAACACCTGAAGAACTCATGGCTGCTGGCATGTACCAGGGTCCACATTTGCCTAGTACTTAAATGGCGCCTCCGTTCCCTAAACAGGAACTCTGTATTATTTGCGTATTGATCCCACTAACAATAATGAAGAGCTTATGATAAATTCACGTATGAGAGAATCCAGACTATCCACAGATATTTTTTCTTCTACTGGTTTTGTCTTCTAGTCAGGGGTAGAAAAGGAAAGGAATAAGATTTATATAACACCTACTACATGCTAGTCACTGTGTTAAGAATTTTACAAATATTGGGGGCACAGTGGATAGAGCACCAGCCCTGAAGTCATCAGGACCTGAGTTCAAATCCAGCCTCAGATACTTAACGCTTCCTAGCTATGTGACTCTGGGCAAGTCACTTAATCCCAATTGCCTCAGCCAAAAAAAAAAGAAGAATTTTCCAAATATTAAGTCAATATCCCACTCCCACCCCCCATTCACTGACTGGTTTGAGACCCTCAACCAGGTTTAGTCCATCTGTTGAGGCAGTTTTACTGGGGGTATGGCCACTGTGCATGCTGCAACATCATAAAAGTCTCAGGTGAGAGCTGAATAAAGGTGTCTCACCAAAGGAGGGTGAGCAGCCCTGAAAAGGACTTGGTAAGCCCTCACACCAGAGGCCGGTCCTCCTTGAACATTCCATACACCTAAGTTTAGATAGAGTCTATTTCAAAGTGGCATTGTGTAAAATGAGAAACAAAAATTTTAAAAATAAGCATATTTGGGGCAGCTAAGTAGCAAAGTGGATAGAGCACCAGCTCTGAAACCAGTAAGACCTGAGTTCAAATCTAATCTTAGATACTTAAACACTTCTTAGCTGTGTGACCCTGGGCAAGTCACTTAACCCAAATTGCCTCAGCAAAAATAAATAAAAAATAAACACATTTTCATTATCTCAGTATATATAGCAAACTAGAATTAGAATTAAATTAAATTAGAATGAAAAATATATCCAGAATGAAGAATCTTAGAGGACCAGCTTTCACAAATAGATTGAATGATTTTAGTGTCATCCTTGAATTGTATTATTCCTTTCTGTTGATGAATTACTTTCATTTATTTATTTCTATTTTAAAGTGCCTCTAACTTTTTAAGGAGTGGATTCTAAGTGGAAAGCAACTGTCAATGATTTTCCCCTATATCACTTGCCTTAGGGAAGTGCCTAGCACAATAGTAAGTACTTAATAAATGCTTTTATATAAACAAAGGTAAATGGCTTCTGAACCACATCAAATTCCAAATTAGACTAGTCTAAAGTGATGGGGATTCTTATATAAAATAAATAAATAAAGGTTTAGTGTAAATCAGTAAAGCAAATCTAATCCATCTGTGCCCTAGTAGCTTCCTAGCTAGTTAGTAGAAAGGAACAATTTCCCCTTTGGCCCACTACTCCTCCCTTTCATTCCCCTGGCCATGCTGGAAGAGACAAAAGCAAACAGGGGTCCACATATGGTGATGCTGACTCCCCTTTTCTGCCCCCAATTAACAATCAGTGATTAATGGAGCAGGCGCCCAAGGCTTAGCAACTTGGTGCACAGTTTTGACATACTTGTAATAGTTCTGGCAAAGACACTAAGATGAATGCAAGATGAAGAATGGCTCTAATTTCCAATTCACAGATATAATGAAAACATTTCAAAGTATGGTAAGGTTTTTTTAATTATTACCTTGGGGGATGAAACAATAGCTTAGCATGACAAAAAATACCTGAAAGTCTTAGTGGACCTGACCAGGGCAACACAGAAACTTATGTTTGTTGAATAGGTTTGATTTGGTTTTAAAGATCTAACAAAATTAAGAATTTAAAAAAATATATTAGTTATAACAATGTCCTAAAAACAGAGTCTTGGCTCTAAGCAATTTCAGTATTAGGGAATTTACCTCAGGCAACAGAACACAGTCTAAAAGACTACAGTGGAAAGAAGGCCAGCTTTGGAATCCAGTGTGATGTGGGTTCATATGAAACTGCTGATATTAACTGTGTGGGTCACTTAAATGAAGTCCCTCACAGGTGAATCACTTAACCTCTTAACCTAAGCTTTCTCATTTGTAAGACTGGGTGAATACCTATATAATCTTCCTCACAGGGTTATACTGAGGATCAGATGAAATAATGTGAATAAAAGGGTTTGCAAAGTTTAAAACATTATATAAATACTTATTATTATTGCTAATTCACACATACAACCTTCAAAAAACAAAAAAGGTACACCTTTAGGGACACAGTTTAACCTTGGAAAAGCAATCAACTCTAAGGCCCCACTGCCTCTGTAATATTCTCAAAATACAACAAAACTGGGAGATAAAGCTCAAGATCAGCAGTTTCCAGTATCAGGAGTAAAGATTACAAAATACTTACAAGAAATATACAAAATTTATGTATTTTTTTGGTGCTGGAAAGAGTTCAATCACTTAGGGCAAACCCTTCATTTTAAAGAGGAAAAGCAAGTCCAGAGAGATTGCAGAGAGCACTGGATTTTGGAGTCAGAAGACCTGAGTTCAAATTCTGTACCTGATATTTACTATTTACATGGTTTGGGACAAATGATTTTCTTCTCTGAGGTCTCAGTTTTCCTGCCTCTAAAATAAAAGATTTGGCTTACAAGAGCTAAATTATCTTGAATCTCCAAACCCGACATTATTAAAGTATAAAAAATGTATTATAAATTTTAGTGATATTAAAAATGTAAACTTACAGATAGGTAGATAAATTTATTAGATGGCAAATCAAATCCCATCTGTGAGGAACACTTAGTGAAAACACTTTAGTAAAACTAAACAACTCATATCATTTATACTCATACATAAATATGCAGGAGCATAACACATTCATTTGTTGACTGGGGGAGAAGGGTAGGTGTACGAGAGGGAGAAAATTTTGGAATACAAGGTTTTGCTAGGTTGAGTGTTAAAAGCTATTTTGTCATGTATTTTTAAAATGAAAAGCTATTATTTAAAAAAAATTAAATAAAATTAAAAATACAAATCTGAAGAAAATACAGGTTGATAGCCTAATTGTTCAATTTAGCTAGATAACTTAATACCATCATTATAAGATATGTCCAGTTATTCTGGGCTCCATTTTATAAATCAGCTCCTAAGGATCCATTTACCATCTTTATACCAATGATTCTCAAATCATTCTCTCTAATGACTACCAAACTCCCATCTCCAACTGTCTTTCAGACATCTTGAACTGGACAAATGACATCTTAAACTCAACAAGTTCAAAATAGAAAAATAATTTTCCTAAATCTCAGGTCACACAATGTCACCTCCCACTCAATAAACTCCAGTGGCTCCCTATCACCTCCAGGAACAAATAAAAAGTCCACTGTTTGGCCTTCCGAGTCCTTCATAACTTAGTCCCCAGTCCCCCTCTTACCTTTCCAGCCTTATTACAGCTTATTCCCCACCTAATACTTCTGCATATAGTGACAAAGTTCTCCCAGAAGTTCCAGGAATGAGAAACTCTATTTACAACCATCCTGTTCTCCATGCCTGAAATGGCCCCCTTCCTCATCCCCACCCCTTAAGTGCCAATTAAAATCCCACCATTCTACAGGAAACTTTTCCTAATCCTACTTGATTCTAGTATCTTCCCTCAGTTGATTGTTTCCAATTTTTCCTGAATATAGTTTGTTGTTCCTCACATTAAAGAGGAATACTGGGCAAGGAGTGGTATTTTGCCAAGAATAAACAGACACACCCTTCCAATAGTTATGGCACTAGTGATTTAATTATAGGAAGATAGGGGGAGGAGAGAAGAGGATTGTAGAAGGGTTGGCTCAGGGGAGTAAAGCATGACTGGAGCCTGTTTAGTGTTTAGTTACAGTGACCCACAAGAAACTCAGCAATCAGGATAACACAGCCCAGGAAAAAAAAAGGGTTAAGTCTTCTAGAGGACAGTCTCTGGTAGCAAATGTAGACTACCCTATTAGAGTAGATATAGTATATATTGCATGCTGTATGGGTAGAAAGTCCTATGTAAATCAAATTGTATTTTTAAAACACTAAAAGAACTCACTCTAAATAGTACCAAGGATTAAATGAATATTTCTGATCACTTTAAATTGAAAATTTATTGTATAAATAGACCCTATGAAGCCAAGGACAGAGGGAATATAGAAAATCGGGAGGGGGGGGAGAAGAATTGTCATAGATAATCTCTCAAATAGGCTGTGATAGGGTTAGATTATTTGCTATGGTGGAAGAAATGCTATACCAGTTAGTTAACTTAGAAAAACATGGAAAGATATGATTCTAGTATCTTTCCTCAGTCAATGTCTATGAGTTTTTATATGTATGTTTACAGATATCCATTAATGGATACATACACACACATATGTTTATCTATATACAAATAAATTATATATGTACATACATATATATATATATATAGTATACAACAAATCCACACTTAATTGTAGCCTCCAATTGGAGATAGGATAGAAGTAGGGAAAGAGAAAAAAAAATAAGCATACAGCAGAAAACAAAAGAAAACAAATTTGGGCAGCTTTGAAAACTAAATGTAGTATTTATTATATAGCCTTTCATGAAATGGAAATTTATTATTTAATATTGAATCCTCTCATGTTCTCCTAGATACATGGCAATATTTTTTTTCCTTTCTCATTCTGTATTTTAAAATTAAAAATTTTAAAAACTGGTTAATAAGAAAACTAAAAAGCTAAAAAAAAAAGCTAGTATTTATATAGCTCTTTAAAGTCAATAAAGCATTTTATATCTTATGTAATTCATTTGATCCTTACAAAAATCCCATGAGTAAAGTGCTATTAATCCCATTTTTCAGATGAGGAAATTAAGGCTAAATAAGGTTAAATGACTTACCTAAAGTCAGATAGATATTAAGTATTTGAAGTAACATTTGAACTCAGGCCTTCTTAATTCTAATCTAGTACTCTTAACAGTTACACCATTAAAGCTGCCTAGAAATTCTGCTGCAAATTCTTTTGTAAAGTATAGATTCATCCCCCATATTTATCTTCTCAATGAATTCAGATTTTCATATGGTGAGTTGGGTTAAAGTAAAACATGCCATGTATTCATATACATGCAAACCAGGCTTTATCTTTGGCTTAAAACTACCAACCTGGCCACCTCACCTTCTGCAAGAAGTCCTTCCTAGGCCTCCCTAATCTTAATACCTTCCCTCTAAGGCTGTTTCTGCTGTCTGTCTCCTTTGTACTTGGTTATTTGCATACTGTCTTCCATTAGACTCTGAGCTCCTTGGGATCAGGAACTAATTTTGTTTTATTTTTACCTTTCTTGCAATCCCTAGCACTTAGTACAGCACCTGGCACATAGAAGATACTTAGTAAATACTAGTTGTTGGATGATGTAACTATAGGTCCTTGGCCAGGAAAATTCAAAAAAGTGGCTTTTTTTCTCCCCTTTCTTGCTTACTATGACACTTCAAAAAGATCTGTGATTTTGCTGATGCCTTTCATGAGTCCTTGTGGCCCTATTTTACCAGGTAATCAACCTTCTGGTGATGTCCCTTTACACACTGAGCTAAGCTAGTCCTCAGGCAAGAGATATAGATGCAATATTTCAAAAAATAGAAACTGTGGTCTGGTGCCCAGCATCAGCAAGCAACACTACTTTTCATACCCAAGCTTAATGACATTTCACAAAAGCCTACAACCTCAGGATTGGAAGGGCTCTCAGAGACCTAATCCAACCACCAGGAAAAGTATAAATCCATCATCAAGCATTTATTAAGTGCCTACAAATGTAATGGGTAGCTAGGTGGCTGGAGTCAGGAAGACTCATTTTGACGAGTTCAAATCCGGTCTCAGACATTTATTAGCTTGGGCCAGTCACTTAACCCTGTGTACATCAGTTCCTCATCTGTAAAATGAGTTGGAGCAGGAAATGGGAAACTATTTCAGTATCTTTGCTAAGAAAACCCCACATTGGGTCACAAAGAGTTGGACACAACTAAAATAAGTGAACAAGATGTTAGGCAATGGAGGAGAAGGGGATAAAACTCAAGTCATCCTTGCATTCCAGGAATTTACATTCTTTTGGAAAAAATGATATGTGCAAATATAGAGTCTATGCACAATAAACACAAAGGCATTTTGAGGGGGACCAGTAGTTTGAGAAGAGGAAATTAGGAAGGGCCAAACGTAAAGGTGGCATTTTAGCTGAGCTTTGAAGGAAGCTAGGTAAGAAAGGATCACAGTTTTGTGCAAAGGAAACATGAGATGGAATGTGGTGTAACCCTATGTACAATATTCTCAGTAAGTGGTGATCCAGTCTTGTCATGAACACTTCCCAGTGATGGCAAACTTATTACTTTGTGAGGCAGCCCATTTCATTTCTGAATAGTTCTAATTATGAAATAAATTCTTCCATATATGGAGCTGAAATATAACTTCTTTTAGTAAAGGTCTGACCACCTCTTTCTCTTGTGCAGCATGATAAATATGGAAATATGTTTAGAAGAATTGCACATATTTAACTTAAGATTGCTTGCTGTCTTGGGGAGGGGAAAGCTGGGGAGAAGGAGAAAAAATTGAAACACAAGGTTTTACAAAGATGAATGTTGAAAATTATCTTTGCATGTATTTGGAAAAATAAAATACTATTAAAAATTACATTTTTTAATTTTTTTAAAAAAAGGTACATTATTAAGGTCTGAACTGAAATAAAATGATAATTTCTGAGGGTCTATTCCAACTCTGAAGCCATGAAACTCACCTCATTGGCTGGTTGTTGTCCTTTCTCAAAGATCACTATGTCAGTGTCAAGTTGCAGTATGTCCAACTGTAGCTGATCAGATTAAGCTCAGAATGCTCCACCACAGATTGGATACAAATAATCCATGTCAACATTTGGAGTAGATTGTCTAAATTTTATATATTTCACATTTCTTTTATGCTACTTTGACTCTGCTTTGCTCATAGAGCACAACAGCACCCTTTCTGATGAGAGCACGCTATACTGGGGTAACCTCCCACCCAAGGCACAGTACATGAAAGTATTTTATGCATAAACAAAACTAGGATTCTCCCAGAACTTTGAGAAGAAAGCACAAAAATGCTTTTACCCCATAAGGGTGTTCTGTGTGACCACAGAGTATAAAAGCCAAAAATAAGGATATTATAAGATGAGAGAATTAGAGCAAATGTGAACTTGGAGTTAGTAACTTCCCTTTTTGACAAAATGAGAAAACTGAGGTGACTTGTTCAAGGTGACACAGTCAGTAGCAGAGCCAGGACTCCCAAGTCAGATTCTGATTCCAAATCTAATACTATTTCTGTAAACAAGAGAAAAATGGCAGGTCCATCAAATCATATTAATAGTTCATGTAATGTATATGATAAAGGTTTATGTAAGTTAGCTAGAGTAACCTCTAAAAACATCTCAATATGATGAAAGGCTTCATTATGATACAGAATGGAATTCAGCCCATGATAGGTCTGCTTTTAGATCTAATATAAATGAAACTTAGACAAGTTTTCACAACAATAAGCAATAAAGGCTCCTTGCCTATAAGGCAATTACAGAAGCACAGACTACTAGAGCTGGAAGGAACTTTAAAGAGCTTTCCTCTCATTTTTCAGATAGACAAACTGAGGGACAGAGAAAGAAGCTGATTTGCCCACACCACATCTCTAGAAAGGCTCCAATTTCTTTCTGGTGCCTCTGAATCAAGTTCCTATTCAAACTTGCTATATATTTTTTAAATTACTGATTTCCTTATATGCAAAATTATCATTTCTAATCATCCTAGTCACAAAATTTCAACAGACTATATAAGACCAACACTGGAAACTTTCCTAATTTAACACAATATACAGTAATTGGAATGGGTACTTTAAAGACCTATGTGCAGGCTGAAAATCAAGAAAAAATCCAAGTAATCAAATTAGATTGAAGGTAGTAACCTGGCAAAATCCTGTCCATATGGTCAATTACCAAAAAGGAAAAAAAAAGATGGTTATGTAATTCCAGGTCTGCAGTACCGGAGGAATATGACCTTGTGCAATTCAATTATGCTCTGTGAATCTTAGCATCTCCCAGCTACAAAATGAAGGCACTGGAAGCCACTCCCAGATATGATATGGTATGATATGACATCCATATCTCTATATATGTATGTACGTATATTATATATAGATAGGTAAATAGATTTGTTTGTCTCTCTCTCTCTCTCTCTCTCTCTCTCTCTCTCTCTCTCTCTCTCTCAATCATCTATCAAAGGCAGCTGAGGTTAAGTGACTTGCCCAGGACTAAGTGCTAAGTGTCTGAGGCCACATTTGAATTAGGATATTTTAAGTCCATGAAGCAACCATTAACATTTGATACTACTCAAAGCTTCTTATGCAAATACCCAAGTAATATTCAAGTACTTTTTATGACTATTTATACATCCCTTCATGAAACAAGTGCTGAACCTATTCTCCAGATAATACAAAATTCTGTGAAAGGCACTGAGGAAAAAGCTTCAATGGATTTCAACAATATAAGTATTCACTTCATTAGTGCAACCCATTCACACCCCTTTATTCCATGTTACTCTGTCCAAGTTCTACAAATCCACAGGATAGAATCAACATGTTAGGAACTTTCCTCCAATTAGACAGTTCCATAAAAGTAACCCTTAATATCATTTCTCCTGCATCATTCATTCTTCATTGGTAACATGTTACTGTCTACTCATGTCCACTTTCTGTCCTCCCTATTACCTCCTGGGCAAACCCCAATTCTAATTTTTCAGAGACTGTAATATTCTATGATTTTCATTATAGAGTATCACCATTGGAACATTGATGTTGAAAAGATGAGCCTTTGTTTTCTGGGAAAGGTTGCAGGGGGTTGGAGGGGAATGTTTCTTAAAAGACTAGATACACTCCTAAAAAAAAAAAAAAAAAAAACAATAGTCATCTCTCTTCCTGTTATTTAATTCTAGGCCCAATTCACCATCTAGTTACATGCCAGTTCAAGATATATGTGCTGATGGCTCAGTTCTACTAGATATCACAATATTGATAATGAGCATTCTTCATCCATCTGTTTTTGTGAATAGTGAGAATTAAAACCAAAATCTTTTGAGTGATTTTAGATCTCATTTAGGAGACACTACACTGAACTCTACAATGATTAATGAAGTCAACATAATTCATCTGCAATCTTGAGTAGCTAAAGACTTTCATCACCCACATCTCTTCCACCTGGACATTTGGTGGGCATTCATATTTCCCTCTTTTTCCCTTCCTTGTCATTAATAATCAGAGAGTTGAAAAAAGTTACATTTCATTTTTCAATGAATCTTGTTCATGACACACATTGAAGACACTACATTGGAATAGAACTTTTAGGGTAGTGTTTTGTTCTACCACATCAAGTGCTTTTAAAGCTTTTATAGTCAGTCAACAATGGAATCTTTTCTTCTTTTTGCCATTCAGTCAAGTGCATGTTCATGAAGAAGTAATCTACCACATACATGTCATGTACAAAAGCCTTTGATTCACTTCTTATCTCTTTATCAAGGATGATCTAGAAATATAGGTAGATTATTCTCAAAAAGCTTTTTTTAGAGATGGGAAAAGAGGCTCATCAGCTGGAAGTTCCTAAATTTTTTTCAGGAGCATTTTTTTTTCAATAAAAAATAAGATTTGTATTATTTCCCCCATGTTAATAATCCTGTTCTCCTTCAGCTATATTGATAATCTCAATATCATTTAAACAATGCTATTTCCAGCACAGATTGCCACTGCATTTATTTGGTCTAGTCTCATCTTTGTTCTTTGTGCCTTTTTTACTGCCTTATAAAGCCCACTAAAGACTGTGATATTAGAGTCCAAATGTGGTGGCTATTTTTTTATTGACATAAGAGATTTTTGGGGGACCTTTACAGATCTCTTACATGTTCCATACTTGTTGCCCATCTCCTGGCTTTATCCTTAGATGGTCTCATGCTTTAAGTCTTCTGAAAACTTCCTTCCCTCTCCACTTTTTATTTCTTACTTTTCATGGGACTGATACTGTCATAATTTTCTATCATTCTCTATAAAATTTTACAAACAGTTCATATTCTCTATCAGTGCTGCCCTTGGCTACTATATCTCTGATTGATGAGAACATTAAATGTTATCTAAGGTTATTTCTGAGCTTTTTCATTTTTCTCATTGTAGTGTTTGATTTAGGTTGGCTTAAACTTTCATAAGAAATGACAGTAGTTCACCATTGTGAGCTTCTTTATCCATTTTACATTTTTTAGCATTAACAGCTTGTTTAATTAGTTCAATTTTAATCTGCCTCAACTGTATGTCATATCTAATTTTTCTTCTATTTTGGCATTGATTTTTACCTTTGTTCTAACAAGTCAATGTTTTGTCTCTACATAGATAGCTGATTCATAGTGACTCACTCATATCAGTAAATGAATACCTTCCTGTCCATTACAGCAAAATCAATTTCTTT
The DNA here is from genome assembly GCA_023553655.1 of Myrmecobius fasciatus. Classification (NCBI taxonomy): domain Eukaryota; kingdom Metazoa; phylum Chordata; class Mammalia; order Dasyuromorphia; family Myrmecobiidae; genus Myrmecobius; species Myrmecobius fasciatus. Next base: position 252,138 of record JAJPUD010001786.1, on the reverse strand, counting down.
TCTTCCTTTTTTTTTTTTTTGCAATGCAGTTCACTGTTCCAAAGTCTACAGATTTGCTTTTTGAAGAAAAGCATTATCTATACACAAGAGGCTTCTGTAGATTTAGAAATCTCTCTCCTCTGAGAGCCATGTTTTTCCAATGTATACTTTTGCAATCCTCCCTTTAGATCCCCATTTGCATTAAAGTCACCACATATTAAAACGCATGTTTAGAATTTGGAAGGCTTATTGAGTTCTTCAAAGACTATCTTTTCTTTTTTCTTTTTCTTTCTTTCTTTTTTTTTTTTTTTCCTGAGGCAATTGGGGTTGACTAACTTGCCCAAGGTCACAGCTAGGAAGTGTTAAGTGCCTGAGACCAGATTTGACTTCAGGGCTGGTGCTCTATCCCCTGAGCCAACTAGCTGCCCCCTTCAAAGGCTATCTTAACCTATTCATTTTTTATAACAGGCATTGGAACAATATCTGTAATTATATTAACAGCAATGTTGTTTTACAAATGCTGATCATAAGTATGGTAATAGAATCTGACCAAGTATCTCATAAAATTATGTTTCACATTGCTTTTGGCTATCCCATAAAACTAACTCTTTGTGGCTGTCCAAGGAGAACCTATAAGACTTTCTCTTATTTTACCTGTGCCTTTTTTTTGTCTTCTAAGTTCATTTATAGTGAAAATATCAAGATTGATATGAATGAGTTGCTCTAGTAGTATGTCCACTTGCTGGTCACTGGATAATCATTTCACACATAGAGTGCCAAGAGATAAGTGAAAAAGATGCAGAAACAAAATAAGACATGGTTTCTGCCTTTAAAGAATGTATTCTAACAAGAGCACATCATAAGATCATTTAATCAAATAAATTAAGATTCAAAAATATAGGATTCATTACCTGGCAAAATGTACTAAATATGGTCTAAATAACCTGTAGGTGAGTTTGAAGTCTAATCTGGGAAACATGCAAACAATTCTGCACAATTGGGAGAAATCAGAACAAAAGGAAAAAAACACGAGAAAAAAAATGCAGAAAAAAGGGTGAAAATAGTATGTATTGAGCTTCATTCAGTTTCTATAGTTTTCTCTCTGTAAGTAAATGGTGTTTTCCATCCAAAGTTTATTGGGATTGCCTTGGATCACTGAATTGCTGAGAACCAATTCTGTCATAGTTGGTGATCACACAATCTTGTTGCTGTGTACAATGTTTTCCTGGTTTTGCTTGCTTCACTCAGCATCAGTTCATATGAATCTTCCCAGGCTTTTCTAAAATCAGCTTACTCATCATTTTTTATAGAACTTCAATTACTTTCATGCGCCTTAATTTAGTCAGTCATTCCCCAACTGATGGGCATTCACTCATTTTCCAATTCTTTGCCACCACAAAAACAGCAAGCAAGCTTATCTTTAAATAGGGCCCACAGCTCCCCCACCAAAAGATTGGTTGGTTTTATCTTTTTTTTTTTTTTTTTAAATCTATTAAACTAACACAAAGATTCAGAGATAAATCCTCTTCAAGAGCCCTTCCTCCAAGTATGCTGTGGCAAGGCAGGGTAGGTAATGTGGCAGGATTTTAAAAGCTCCAGATTAGAATCAAAAGCCCTAGATTCATACACCCTCCATATGATTTTGGCAGACCTCTAAATTTCTCTGAGTGTTAGTTTGTTAGTCTATAAAATGAAAAGGATGATTAAGATAACTTTAAAATCCAGCTTTAACTCTATGAGCAATGAATTTCAGCCTCTAGGACTCATAGCCAAGGATTAAGGTCCTTGCAATCAAAGAACATTTTCCATTGCTGGAAGGAATTGCTGAATTTTCCCTTATATTTTCTTATTTTGCACAATCAGCTCCCAGGCAGATCTTTATCTGACCTAAAACCACATACAACTACTAGCTCAGCTCAACTGGGTATGATACTCATACTACTTAATTCACAGAGACATTATGAGGAAAGTACTTTGCAAAACTTGAAATAATATAAAAATACAAATATTGATTATCATCATGATAAAAGTCAACCCAGTTTCAACCTTTTTCTTTCTGCTCTGAAAAATAAAATGTGGGAATGAATTACACTCAACTTCCACAAAGTACCCCTTGTGATACATCTGCAATCTGGCTGGTGAGGTTTCCATGGCCATTGAACTGAGAGAAGCTCACTGGCCTACATATAGTTAATCTATGACCTGGCCCCATTAATACAAAGTGCTAAACCAGGGTTCTAAACTCCTTGGGGGGGGGGGAAGTCCATGGAACTGTAAGGAGTCTTTGCATAAATTTTAGGGTGGTGTAAAGTTAAATTGGAGGGAAAAGTTTATCTTTATTTTTACTATCCTCAAACTAAAATTTAGCATTTCCTTCAAATTATTTAAAGACATTATGCTGATGTTTGTAGGCCTCAGCAGACCCCTTTTCCCCTCCCCCAAATTAAAAAGCCCTGTTCTAAACCAATGGAGTTTAACAGCAATGGTTTCTGCCTGGAAAAGTGCAAACTGGCATCCTCCTAATGCTATTCAAAGGATCATATATTTAGAACTGAAAGAGAATGTAGAAAAATCTTTTTTTTTTAAAATTTCAGAAAATCCTAGAAAGACTTACATAAATTAATGCTGAGTGAAGTGAGCAGAACCAAGAGATCATTGTGCACAGTTACAAAAAGATTACATGATGATCAACTCTGATGGATCTTTTCAACAATGTGGTAATTAAAGGCAATTCCAATAGACTTGGGATGGAAAATGCCATCTGTATCCAGAGAACTATGGAGACTGAATATGGATGGAAACATGGTATTTTCACCTCTTGTTGCTATTGTTTGCTTGGTTTGTTTGTTTGTTTTCCTTTCTCATGGGTTTTTCCTTTTTTGATCTGATTTTTCTTGCACAACATAAATATGGAAATATGTTTAAAAGAATTGCACACATTTAATTACACACATCAGATTGCTTGTTGTCTTGGGCAGGGAGGAGAGGAAAGAGAGAGAGAAAAATTTGGAACACAAGGTATTACAAAAATAAATGCTGAAAACTATCTTTACATGCATTTGGAAAAATAAAATACTATTTTTAAAAAAAGAAAGAAAAATCATCTACCCATCTCCTTCACCTTATAGATGCTAAGTTTAAAGAAAGTGAAGAACATGCCTTATCTGAAGTTATACAGCGATTAAGTGATAGGACCAGAATTTAAAGCCAAGTCCTCTAAGTCTTCAAAACTTCTCACCACTATTCCAGGCTTCTCTCTTGTTCTGAGCAGTTTGCTTCTTTTTTCACTTTTCTCTAATCTCCATCCTGCAGTTAACCCCATTACAACCCAATAGTAAAAAGGGAAAATAGGAGTAGTTGACCATTGGCCACCAAAGTTTAAAAAAAAAAATCCATTTGGACAGCAGGATAATGAAGAACAAAAATCTAGCCCCTAGGAAGTATTATGTTCATGCAGCTATCTCAGGCATTGCCAAGAAAAAGAAAAAGAAAAAAAGATGTCACGATTATAGAATCAACTTTGCCATGGGGTTGGAATTAAAAGGTGTCTATACCCCATTTTTTCTGCACTATCTGGTAGGTGGTAACTATGTTTCTATATATATATATATATATATATATATATATATATATATATATAAGCACACATAGATCTGTAATTCTGCAGCATACAAGTTCCTGGAAAGAAACACAATCTAAACATGTACTAATTTATTCCTGGGGGAAAAAAAAAAAAAAAAAAAAAAGATTTTGGATAAAAAAAAAAAAAAAAAAGTCCAGGAAGTTCAATTCTTCAAGGGGAAATTCCAGAAATATGAGGAAACTGGAGCAACAGAGATTTTTTAGGCCATGTTTTTAAAATAATGTAAACATTAAAGTCATATTTTGTAAGCGGATGGCAATTGTTTTTTGCAATCGCAAGCCTTTATTAAATGCTTGTCATTATGCTAAAGCAGAAGAGACACAAAGGTACAAACACTGTCTCTTTCCTCAAACTACATTTTGTCTTTTTAAGAATGTCTATAAGGAAACAAATATTGAGGTGTGTGTCTCTTACAAGCCTCCACAAATAACAGGGTTTATGTTTCAGGGGTCAGACTAGACAGCCTAAAAGATTCTTTCCAGGTCTAAAATCTATGATCCAATGATGTGATATTTAATAGGTCTTTGATTAGATTTTTGATTTCACCTTCAATATTTATGTGAGGTAACACAATTGAGAAAATGCTTATAAGGCACTAAACCTTTCTAGGACAGCCCCTGATAAACTGAACTGAAATGCACCACAAATTTAGCTATTCTTCATTTTTTCTAATGCCCTTCCCTGGTCTTTCCAGTTAACTGCAATCTTTTAAGGTCCAGCTCAAGGTCCATTTCTTTCATGGAGCCTTTCTCAATAAGGCTCTCTTCCTCTTTTGGGATATTCTAGTCCTGAGTATCCACTCCTTACCCATGTACTGCTCTGTAGCAGTTCTGCAACCTAGGATCACAGATTAAAAAACTGGAAGAAACATTCAAGTCTCTGTGTTCTCACTTCTTTCATGTGATCCATAAAGAAATTGAGGCCCAGGGAGCTTAAATAACTCAAATTTACACAGAGAATAATCATCAGAGGCAATATTTAAACCTCTGACTTGAATATCAATGAAAATTTCTCTGGATAAATGTTGCATCCCTATATACATTTTTTTTCCTATTTAACTTTTTATGTGCATGTCTCACAACCCCAATTAGACTGGGAATTCCTTAAGAACAGGGGACTCTTTATATTTCTTCATATTGCTCACTTCCCACAAAAAACAGTATCCTGAACGGCGCATGTATGTTCAACAAACAAAAACGTGCTAACTGACTAACTTAAATGGGACAAAGTGCTTGATATTTCTACCAAAAAAACCTAAACCAAAACCACAAAAAACACATGCCTACAGATGGCAAAGGAACATGACCATACCATCTATTCCCTATCCTCATTCAGAATCTTATTTAATGGAAAACATTCAGCACTTACTATGTGTTGAGCACTGTGCTAAGTCCTTTTACAGTTAATTCATTTGATCCTCACAGCAACCTTAGGAGGTAGGTGCTATTATTATTTCACAGATGAGGAAATTGACCTAAAGAGAGATGAAGACTTATCTGGGGTTGCCTGGCTAGATAAGTGCCTGAGGCTGAATTTGAACTCAAGATGAGTCTTCTGGAGTTGCAAGAAACAATTTTATCCATCATGCTACCTAGCTGCTCACCATTCATCCATTATGGGCAATCAAAGCTACACCCAGGCCCAGCTCACTATACTCTGCTTTACCTCTCTGCAGAAGAACCTCAGAGACAATCTATAGTTCACCCTAATCTTGATCTCCAGTCTCACCAGTATCCTAAACAAGAATGCCTTTCTGAAACTTGTCAAGTGATGTCATGCAATCTGTGTTTGAAGACCTCAATAATTAGTCCATTCTGCATATATATGTAAAATCAGTTTAGAAAGCAGAACCTCTAATTTGTCTACTGTCTAATGCTTCCAGGTTGACATTTTCAAATTCTACTGACAGAACAGAGTTGGAAATGGCTCAGCTCAGACACAAAAGTGAGTGCCCTAGACAACATTCCTACCCACTGGGCATCAGCCTTTAAGTAAAGATCTCCATTGTTGTTAAGTGGATTGCTTCTTTTTCCCCTCAGTTTTCTCAACTGTAAAATAGGATGAGAGTCCCTTCCTCGTAGGGGTTTTGTGATAATGAAATGAGACAATATTTGTAAGTTGCTTAGGACAGTGCTTGACACAGAGGCAGTATGTAAATACTCAATCCTTTCCTTCTCCTCCCTCCCTTGGAAGATTGGTAAAGTCTGGCTCTTCAGACAGCCATCCTTCCATGATGGGCTCCATTTCTCCAGTTACAGAAGCCACACTGGTGTACTCCTCTTTCTTTAAGAATCCTACTGTTACAAGATTGTGTGATATCCAACTGTGATGGACTTGGCTCTTTCATCAATGAGGTGGTTCAAGGCAAACCCTCCACATACAGAGAGAGAACTATGAAGACTGAATGTGGATCAAACCATAGTATTTTCATTTTTTGTTGTTTATTTGCTTGTTTTTTTCTTTCACCTTTTGATCTTATTTTTTTCTTATGTCTCATGACAAATATGGAATATATATTTAGAAAAATTGCATATATTTAACCTATATCAGATTGCTTGCTGTCTTCTAAACATACATTCCATATTTGTCATGTTTAATGTACCAATCCACTCCACTGGAAGACTGAAGAAGAGAAAAAAAAATCACTTTTTTAGATCACAGGGAATGGAATTGTTTTCCATATAAGAGTCTACCTGGACTACAAATTGGAAATCATCCTGGAAGCTGAACCAGTTAAAGAAGTTGACATAGCAAGGTAATGGGGCACAAACTTACCTCTATGGGAAGTGAGAACCCTTAGGATAAAGGATTGTGTTCTAAATCACAACAAACTGATCAGGGAAGTTTCCTTCCACCTTGGGCATGTAAGCCTCAAGACTCAACTTGATTCTCATTCTAAGAAAAAAAAAATGACAAATGGGATATATATAAATAACAGAAAAAGCATCAATATTTGGTTGGATTCCATTCAGATATGAAACAGTTAATTTTTCAAAAACCAAAGAGGAAAGATTCCTAAATTTGAAAATGGAATATATCAACTCATTTTGTGTACTCTAAGGCTTACTAGATGGGTGATCCTGCACAAGGTGTTTTAATTTGTCTATGCTTCCATTTCCCCAGTTACAATATGGGAATGATGATATCTGCATTGCCTACTTCAGAGGATTATTGTAAAGTAAAACCCTTTAAAAGTCTTAAACAGAATAGAAAGCTACATTATTAATATTGCTTTATAATTTGGTTTGTGGCCAAAAATGAGGTTTCCCAAAAGCCAGTTCTCTTAGGGAATGTGCCTCAGTATGAGCCAGTTTCTCTGGAAATAACCAGCCATGAGACCTTTTCTTTTCCCCTTCCTCCATCAAATTCTCTCTTCCACACTAGGTCCTTGAGCTGCGGATTGAAGTTACTTCCCTTTCTTTGGTACCCTTGTGCCATTTCACATACACACAGAGATTACTCGAGCAGATTCTTCATTAGTTGCTCATTTTGTTAGTCTTTAATGAATGACAAACAGGCATGGTAATTGGTAATTAAGCCCCATGAAAGTGAGATGACTGGCATAAGAACAATACATCCAGGGCACAAAGAAAAAGCCCAGTGGAAAAAAGCATCACTTAGAGGAATGAGCAAAGGGGAAGGGTCTTCTGGTTCCATTTCTACCACTAATTCATTGTGTGGTCTTGAGCTAATCATTTCCCTTACTGGGCCTTTAACTTCTCCACCTTTAGAAGGAAGAGAATATATCAGATGGACTCTTATGTTCTGTTCCAGTTCAATAATGCTCTGGCTATAAAATATCATGAGATCTTTAATCTTTGCCCTGAGCAGGCCAAATGCATAGAAAACTAAAGCCAGAGACCATGCAATCACCAGAAAAACATAATCCAACAAGACTGAAAGTCAATCTTCTGTCTCTCCCTGCTTTCCCATTCAGGTACAATGGGTCAGGAGGCCTAATGGAAATGGGCAGCTTGACAATAGTTTGGGGGCTCTCAAAAACAGCACCAGCTGTTGGTTGTTCTGCCACTGAACTAGAGGCACTTAAAAATTAACGAGTACATATTAAGAGCCACACCAGCTAATGAATTTCATCCCATCCCAACAGAATTAAGGCAAAGAAAGACAGATTTTTGATTTGCCATATAGAAGAACTCACACGCCCAGCATGATACAATGGGAAAAGCACCAGCCCTGGAACTGAAGAACCCATGTTTAAATCTTGCCTCAGACTCTAACTACCTGCATGATGCTGAACACATCACTTAGCTTCTTTGGGTCTCAATATCCTCATCTCTAAAATGAGGGATTTTGGTCCAGATGGTCTTATGATCTGTGGAGTAAGGGTTTACCAATCAGTCAATACACATTTACTAACTTTTTACTATAGGCCAGGCTCCATAGTAAGCCTTAAGGCTATCACCCCCCAAAAAGAGGGGGGGGAGTTGCTTCCCTTAAGAAACTCAGAATCTAATGAGAAAGATAACAAGTAAATAAATGACCCATATATAGGAAATATACATACACATAGGAAAGGCATAGGAAATAATTAACAGAGAGAAGGCATTAGAATTAAGAGGAATTGGGAAAGGCTTTCTCTAGATGCTATGATTTTAGCTGAGACTAAAAGGAAGCTAGGGAAGTCAGGAGGCAGAGATGAAAAAGGAGAACTTTGCAGGAATGTTCTCAATCAAAGATGGAGGGTCTTGCTAAAGGAGCAGCCAGGGGGCCAGTGTCATTGTATTAAAGAAGGGAAGTAAGTATAGGGTAAGAAGGCCAGAAAGGCAGGAGGGGACTCAGAGCATTTTGTATTTGATCTTGGGAGGTGATAGGAAGCCACTAGAGTTTACGGAGTAGGGAGTTGATATGGTCAATTCTGTGCTTTAGGGAAATGAGTGGTGACTGAGTGGGGGATGGACTTAAGAGTCAGAATATAGATAATGAAAAAGCCTGCTTTGGGAAACAAGTGATTCCTCAGTCTGCATTTTCATAGCATCAGAAAATATAGAGATGAGGAATTCTTATGTATCCCTGATCCAAACTTCTCAATTTACAATTAAGGAAATTGAGACCCAAAGAAGGGAAATAGCTGCCTTGCCATACCAGCCTTAAACAGCAGAGCTAGGATCTTAGCCTAGGACTGCAGGGAAAGCTCATTCCATCACACCACGTTTTAGGCAGAGGCTGAAGAATTGTTGGTTAGGGTTTCTGTGTATCAGATGCTTGTACTGAGACAGCACCCAGTTCTATAAGAATCCTGAAAGCCAAGGCCAATGGGAATGATGAATGAAAAGCACTGATTGGCTTCAGACCCGTGTAATTGTAACCACTGCTTAGGATCTACCTGAGACCTCAAAAGGAATGATTTTTAGCTTATCCATGGCCAGTGATTACCTTTTACAGTCTCCAAATTAGACTTGATTTTGGATATAAGGCTATTACCTAAAGTCATATGGGGACTAAATAAGCCCACAAAAAAAAAAAAAGATCATTCTTTTCTGATTGATGAATCAATGAATAAAAATCATCAGACCATGCATGGCCCCCATCATGGCCATCTTCTTGTGATTCACCCCGACAAAGACCATGTTCCCCATTTCCACCTCTTACTCTGGGAACTACACTCAAGACAATGTTGTTATTATTTCCGAGAAGGGCATGTTGAGCTACTGCCCACTGGCTCTCCTCAGCATCTTTATGACCAAAACACCCTCCCCTATTTTTCTATTTTTCTTTAAGTGTTGTCTCCTGTTAAGCTCCTTCAGGGAAGGAATTGCTTCACTTTTGCATTTCTATTCACTGACCTTAGCAGTTAGTAAGAGATGTAAAAACACTTTTAATTTATTCACTCTGGAGGGAGGGAGGGAAGGAAATCATTCAGGGATCATTAGGCAACCAGACCACAAGACTATACAAACTTCACCAAACTGCAAAACTACATGCATTATATGTACCTGACAGACCATGAGTTACAGTTTGGGGCATGTTTTATTGACTACAAACAGGACAGAGGATTCCTTGGGGAGAGCATGTCCCATAAAATTGGATGGCTAGGTGACATGAGCACTGAGGAAAAAGGCTCAAATATTTGAGAGAAATATTCTAGAGTGTCCCAGAGAAAAACAGTGGGAGGTGAAAGGCTGGTTTTGAGTTTTAGACTAAAGGTGGGACTGAGGATTTTGTTCCAAAGAATCATTGCCAGCATAAACAGGAGTCATTTTTTTTTTTTTTTTTTGCTCATGGGAAATGTACCAATCCTATTACATTTCACGATGATACAGAAGCCATCCTCAAAGGCCATCGCCAAAAAAGATTATGTATTTTCACATTCCAACAAACAACAGCTGCCAGGAAGCAATTCATACTCAGACAGGTGCACCAGGTACATCTTCCTGTCAGGCTGTCACACTTACCCACAGACCTATATGATTTTTCTGTTCCATAGTCTAGATCCTATATTTATCCAATAAATCATATTCTGCACCTGAGTAATTATGCTCAGATTACTACAAAGTGGTATCCATTACTTTTTACAATGAGCATAAAATTGTAGATTGACATAAATCTCTACTCTCCTTTCCCAGCTCTCCCCACCAAGACTCATCCCTTTCCTTCTTCCCTTCCAAATTATCTAAGTCTTTTTTCTTGGGTATCAGCCTTCAACCTCCTCAATGAATTCTCTTGATTTCCATGTATACATGTATGTATGCATGCACACATACACATATGTGCAACATGGGACCAAAGGAAGTAGATGGTAGAAATAATCCAAGGTTGGATTTGGCAAAGCATAATCAGTTATAGAAAAAAGGGGCAAGAGATTTGAGGATACAGGACAGTGGAGTCTTTAGTTCACTAAAAGATCAAGATGATGATAATGATGATGATGATAGACACAGGCAACATTTTAAATAACACTTACTATGTGCCAGGCATTTTGTGGTTTTTTTTTTTAACCCATTCCACTACTACATTATCTTCTATCACCCTTTCCCCCCTTCTCTTACCTTTTCCCCTAATACTTCTGTTCTCCCTTCTTTCCTGCCTCTCCCTTTTCTTTCCTCTTTCTCCTCCTACTTCTTTATAGGGCTAGATAAATTTCTATAACCAACTGGATGATTAAGTTATACCTGCTTAAAAACAAAACTTATAAGATCAAGCTTCAGACAATGCTCATCCCCCTTCCTTTTTTCCCCTCAACTGTAATAAGTCTTTTGCACCTCTTCATGTAAACTAATTGTCCCATTATATCTCCCCCTTCCTTTTTCCAGTACAGACCTTTTTCTACCCCTTAATATCTTTTTCTTTGATGTTCTAATATCAGAGTCCATTCACAACCATTCCCTCAGTCCATGTGATGCCCCCCTCTGTCTTTCTCAGTGACAGATACAATTCTCAAGGGTTACAGATATCATTTTTCCATCTAGGGATGTAAGCAGTTTAACCTTTAAATAATATATATTCCTTCCCCCACCCCCCTTTTTTTTAACCTTTCTATAATTTTCTTGAGTCCTGTGTTTGTAAATTAAATTTTCTGTTTAGTTCTGTTTTTTTTTTCAATAGAAATGACTAAAAGTCTGTTACTTCATTAAAGCTCCATTGCTTCCCCTGAAAGATGATACTGAATCTCACTGGGTATTTTATTCTTAGGTGCAACCCTAGGGCCTTTGCCTTCCGGAATATGGTATTCCAAGCCCTCCAATTCTTTATTGTAGAATCTGCTAGATCCTGAGTAATACTGACTGTTGCTCCTTGATATAAGAATTGTTTTTGTCTGGCAATTTGCAGTATTTTTTTCCTTGAGATTATAGTTCTGGAGTTTCACAACAATGTTCCTTGGGGGGTCCCTTATGGGATCTTCCGGAAGGTGATCAATGGATTCTTTCAATGAGTATTTCCCCCTCTATTTCTAGAATATCAGGACAGTTTTCCTCAATGATCTCTTGAAGAATGTTATCCAGGCTCTTTTTTGGTCATGGTCTTCAGGTAGGCCAATAATTTTTAAATTGTCTCTTCTGGATCTATTTTCCAGATTGGCTGTTTTTTCCAATGAGGTATTTCACATTTTCTTCCATTTTTTAAATTCTTTTTAATTTGTTTGACTGATTTCTGCTATCTCAAAGAGTCATTAGCTTCCATTTGTCCTGTTCTAGTTTTTAATATGTGACTTTCTTCAGCTAGCTTTTGTATCTCTTTTTCTACTTGGTTAATTCTACTTTTTAATGAGTTGTTTTCTTCAGACTTTTTTTCCCTTCCTTTTCCAACCTGTTGACTCTCTCATGCATACTTCTCATTTCCTTTCTCATTTTTTTTCTACCTCTTATTTGCTTTTTAAAGTTTTTTAGAAGCACTTCCAAGAAGCCTCTTTGGGCTCAAAACCAATTAATATCACTCTTTGAGATTTAGTCTGTGCACATTTTGTCTTCATCTGAGTTTGTGTTTTGGTCTTCCCTATCACCATAGTAGCTTTCTATGGTTGTGCCAGGCATTTTGCTAAGCATTTACAATGATTATTTCATTTGATTTAATCCTGGATGGAAGGTGCTATTTTACAAATAAAGAAACTAAGACAAACAGGTTAAATGACTTGCCCAATCACATTGCTAGTTAAGTGACTAAGACTAGGTTTAAATTTAGGGTTTTTTTTTTTTATTTTTTTTTTTTTTATTTCAAACTCAGTGTTCTATCCACTGTGTCAAAGATAGGAAAAAGAGGATAGTGTGAACCATGCAGGAGTGATGGAGAGAATGGGGGTCACAGTGAAGATGAAAAATAGAGTTAGGGATACTAACGTATGGGACAAATAGAATGATAAAAAATTATGACAAGATAAAAGGAATTTGAGCGTTCATTAATGAGAAAGTAAAATATTTGTTTATGATGACAAGAACAAAGATATTATTTTCTGTGTACACAGCTGTAGTGGAATGGAGGAGTGAGTCAAAGAAACTTAGTGCTTTGAGACTGTGGGCCAGGTACTGAACTCATTGAAGAAGGAAATAAAATGTTTTGTGAGAAGACTGAAAGATAGTAGCCATCAGTAATTGGATTGGAGGATGTATTTGGATAACATGAACCTCAAAATATGAGAGCTTTACTGGGCGAGAGTGATAAGAGGGGAGGATCTGGAAGTGGCAATGCAGCATGAATGAGACAAAGAGTAAACATTACCAAAGTGCTTTACAAACATCTCATTTTATACTCCAAAAAACCTGGGGTGGTAGATGTTATAACAACAGCATTTTTATAGATGAGGAAACTGAAGTAAAGAGAAGTTAAATGACTTGCCTAGTGTCACATTGCTAGTAAGGATCTGAGGCCAAATTTGAACTCAGTTTTTTGGACTCTAGGAGGAGGGAGAGATGGAGGAAGAAAAGGAGAAAGGGGGGAAAAAAAGAAGAGAGGAATGGGGGAAGGAGATAGAAGGGAAAAGGAAACAAGATAGAGGAAGAGAGGGAGAGAGGGGGGAGAAAAGGAGAGGAGGATAGAAGGAGCTAGGAAGAGGGTCCAAGGAGAGAGAGGGAGAAGAGAGAGACAGAAAGAGACAGAGGGGAGAAATGAAGAAAGGAGAAAGGAAACAAGAAAGAAAGAAGTAGTCAAAGTACCCAGTGCTGTAAACAGTAAAAAGATTAAGAAAGCAGTTTAAAAATAATCAATTAAAAAGTATTTGTTGAAAATTCACCACATCATACCAGGTACTATACAAAATATTAAAGAAACAAATAAAGGCAAAACAATCCTTGCCCTCAAGGTCAGATTCTAATGCAGGACACAAGCTAACAACCATATAACAAGCAAGATAGGCAATACAAAATTTACACAGGATAAATTGGGGGTAACCTCAGAGGTAAGGCACAAAACATTAAAGGGAACTGGAAACTTGCTTCTCTCTCTGTCTCTCTTTGTCTCTCTCTCTCAATCTCTCTCTCATACACTCTCTCTGTTTCTGTGTGTGTGTACCTGAATGTGTATGTGTGTAAATGATCAAAATATCTGGTAGATGACAAGCATGGAGGTCTAGAAGTATTCTTGTTTTTCCTCAGGATCCCAGAAATGCTGAATGAACAGAACAGTGGAAGTCTGAAACTCCATGCACTGGGCCCAGAAGAACTCACCTGGCCAAGGAAGGAGTAGAACTACCCCAGCTTCCCCTGGACTTAGTTACCAGGCGAGTATTGGCAGCAGCTCTTGGTCTCAATTCCCAGCAGGAGCTGCCACTACTACTTTTATGAATAAGCCAAAGGATAACAAAAATGGTCCCACCTCCTTGCCTGGATTAGCCTGACTGCTGGACCAGGAGTAAGAGAAGCAGTGATCTTGCTGAGGGACCTGTTTCCCTCACTCTACTCCCCCTGTGCTCACTCCACTGGAACATAAACTCTTTCCCAAGGCCAGACATAGGGTTGGTGGCCAAATCACAGGCCTTGTTGCAGCTGCCTTGCCAATCCAGGCCAAATCTAACTCCAGTCTCACGGGAGGAATAAAGGAGTTTGGCTTGGAAGCTCAAGGCTGAATTTCCTGGAATGTAGTGATGGATACAGCTCCAACTGCCCCCATCCAGAGTATGGGAAGAGTCTGGGATAAGGAATGTTTTCTAGATATAAACAACAATTTATAAAATGTTTATTAAAGCCCCCACTAGAAGACAGGCACTCTACAGGGCATTAATTAGAGGTATCAAGATAAAAAATGGCACAGTCTTTGCCCTCAAGGAGCTTCCAATCTTCTAAGGGAAAGATAACACAAAGTAGAATGTGAAAAGGGAGAAGATGAGATCCAGACAAAGAAAGAGTCATGTCCCTGTCTGGAAGCAGAGGGATGAAAGTGGGAGGAGGTGAGACTGAACTGGACCCTGAAGAAATGGATTTTAAAATGGCAAAGAAGTATATTACAGGCCTACGTGAATTCATAAAGGCACAAGACATCAAGGCAAGATCAAGGAGAAGTCAGTAATCCACTTTTGTTAGAATAAAGTGCATGTGACAGGATTTGTGTGGAATAAGACTGGAAAGGTAAGTTGGTGCAAGCAAGTCTGTGAAGAGATATATTTGCCAGGCTAAGAAATCTGTATTTTATCCTAGACACAAGAGGGAGCCATTAAGGCTTTTGAGTAGAAGATCATTAGGAAAATAACACCAGGGACAATACTGATAAAATATATAATAATTCTATATATTTGTATTGGATTTCTCACTTAGCAAAGATTTTTTCAGTTCCATTATCTAATCTGATTCTCATGGCCATCTAGTGATACTGGCAAGGTAGGAACTATTATTCCAACACTTTGCAGATTAAAAATAAATAAATAAATCCAAGATTGAGGAAATGTTAAAATCATAAGGGTCTTACCTAAGGTTAGCTGCAAAGGAGGATTAGAATGTATGTCTCAGTGTTCAGTCTGAACCAACTCTCTATATGACTTAAACCCTCACAGTTGTTGCTTTTCATTGAGACACTGCAATCAATCCTACTCTACAAAATGCTTTCCTGTTCAATTCATCCATAAAGTGCACCAGCTTTAACAGGCCACTCTTATTCTAAGAAATCAGAAGCAATTTCCCTCTGTGACTCTCCACCACAATACCTTATTGTCTACAGCTTACAGAATAAGAGAAGCCTAATAACTCACTCAAGCTCACACAGCAAAAATAGAAGTAGAATTCAAGCCTCCCAACTTCTAGTTTCTCTCATTAAGAACAGCCTCTTCTGCATATTTTCAGAAAAGATAATGAGAAATGGCTGATGAGACTATGAACTTCACAAAAGCCTGGACGTTTCTTTGCAAATCTATCCACGGAGGAATTAGAAACCTCCGCAGGTTAGGCTTTAAATATTTTAACATGCATTAGAAAGGACACATCTGGCAGCCTGACAATGGTCCTTTACCCCATCCTCCCAGAGGGAGCTCCCAGGTTCACAATTTGCACCAAGATGGTGCCCCTGGGTCTTCTCACACACAAGGCTGGGGTTCCAGAGAACATTTGACATCTCTCTCTCTCTCTCTGGACAGCTCCATGGGATGACCATTCTCTTGTCCAAGTCTTGGTTGCAAAGAATAGGACTCAAAAAATGTAGAGCTTGAGAATGGAAAGGCCAGATCCTGAGTCTCCCAGCAGCCCTAAAACAAGCCATAGAAAGAGCTTCCCCAAAAGAGTGAAGTTTCAAAGGTCACCACTTTTCAATTTGTTTTTTTCTGAGGGTCTCCCATCCATTAGCCGCCTCCAATTTCACATCCTAGCTAATGCCCTCAGTGTTTCATTGAAAGGTTCCGGGGAACTTCCAAGAGAAACACAAAGACCATATTTCCATGCACTCCCCCCACACCACTGAAGGTCTGAGACCTGTCTTTCCTTTACATATTCCCTTTTCAGCTGAGCTCCCAAGCAGAGGCCCCTGGCACAGAGAGAACCCCAAGTTAGCTCTTTTTGGCCCTGGGCTCAAGCTTTCTGACAAGACCCTTTGTCAGGGATGAGAATGCTGAGTTTTCCTCTAGAAGCATCGAGGGACTATTTTCCTGGAAAGGGCTCTCTGTAAGCTGATCCCCCCGGATGGCTTTGTGTTGGGAGGCATAATGAGCCTGTAATTCACACAACTCTGGGACAGTTTTTATAAGCACCAAAACACATAGAGAAATGAATAAAAAGTGCCAACCTGCTCAAGGCACAGCCTGCACCATGATGAACATTCATTACTGAATTTTAATTTCACTCCATATTCACCAACCATAGAACACAGACAGCCCATTTCTCAGGATAAAATTTACATTTATATGGTGTCCTGCACCACATACCCTGGCCCTCTCTAATAAAACAGGTGACCAGGGTGGCTGAAAGCAATGGACTGATGAGAAAAGTTATAGCTGAGATCTCTTATAATAATTAAAAAAGGGTGGGGGGAAGAATAGCATTTTTAATGCCCCTTGAGAGAGGCTCAGTTTTTGGGTTTTTTTTTTTTCCAAAGGCATGCTTTTCTTCCAAAGACACCAAGGAGTTGCTACTGTACTGTGGATTTATAATTCAATCCAAAGGGGATCTCTTTTTCTATTAAGGAGCATAACTCTTCAGGTAGCTCATTTATTCTACAAACTAGAAATACAGAATAAAGGGTATTTCCTTCCTCAGCTTCTCTTATAGTTGTTAAATTATATAGATTTATAGACATGATGGGGGTGATTCCTGACCATTCTCCAAGGCCCAGATGAAGGGTCACACTTCCTCCATAACTTCTCTGCCTGTTCCATCAAGTGAGCTAATGTTTGCAAAGCACTTTGCAAATCTTAGAACTATATACACTTCAGCTATTATGGTTATAATTGATCTACCATAAAATATTATTACAACCAACAATAACTTTACCCTAACCCACTGAGATCTCCTCTCCTCCTTCCTCCTCCGGGCTCCTATAGTACTTCCTAGCCCAGTGGTCCAAGGGATAGAGTCCCAGATTTGTACATAGGAAGAACTGGATTCAAATCCAGATACCAACTAGCTATGTGACCCTAGGTATGTCATAACTTCTATTGGCTTCAGTTTCCTCATCTACATAATTAGAACAATAGCAACTACTCTCAGGTGACTGTGAGGATCAAATGAGATGTGTGTAATGTACTTGGCAAATTTTAAAGCATCATACAAATGGCACTGTGCTCATCATTATCATCTGAGGCCCTGAGGAGGGAACATGGCATGATGGAAAATGTACAGAATTTTCAGGCAGAAGACCAGAGCTCAAATCACAAGTCTGTGCTAAATTACCTTTGTGCCTTTAGGCAAGTCAATGAACTTCTCTAGAGATCAGTTCCACATCTGTAAAATGAGAAGGTTAAACCAGATTGTCTCTAAATTATCCTCTAGTGCTTTCAGAAAAACTTGGGAAGTCTTCCACAAACTGATGCAAAGTGAAATAAGCAGAACTAGGAGAACTTTGTACACAGCAACACTGTATAATGATCAATTGTAAATAACTTAGCTCTTCTCAGAAATACAACAATCTAAGACAATTTCAAAAGACTCTTGGTGAAAAATGCTATCCACCTCCAGAGATAAAATCGATGCAATCTGAAAATGCATATCGAAGCATACTTTTAAAAAAAACTTTATTATTCTTGAAGCATACTTTTTAAAAAGTTTATTATTCTTGCAGGGTTAGAAAACTATGCATGCCCTTTGATCTAACAATCTCACTACTGGGTCTATATCCCAAAGAATTCATAAAAGAGGGGAAAGGATCCACATGGGCAAAAATGTTTGCAGCAGCCCTTTTTGTAGTGGCAAGAAACTGGAAATTGAGTGAATGTCCATCAGTTGGAGAATGGCTGAATAAACTGTATAGTATATGAAGGTAACAGAATATTATTGTTCTTCAAGAAATGATGAGCGGGTTGATCTCAGAAAAATATGGAACTGATGCTAAGTGAAATGAGAACCAAGAGAACATTGTATACAGTAACAAGATTATGTGATCAACTGTGATGGACTTGGCTCTTCTCAACAATGCCATGATTCAAGACAATTCCAATAGACATGGGATAGAAAATGGCATCTACATCTACAGAGAGAATTATGGAGATTAAATATGGATTGAAGCACAGTATTTTCATCTCTTAGTGTTGTTATAGTTTGTTTGCTTTCTATCCTTTCTTATGTTTTTTTCTCTTTTGACTTGATTTTTCATGTACAACATGACAAACATGGAAATATGTTTAAAATAATTACACATATTCAACCTACATCAGATTGTTTGCTCTCTTGAGGAGGAGGAAGGTAAGGGAAAGAGGGAGAAAAATTTGGAACAGAAAGTTTTACAAAAATGAATGTTGAAAACTATCTTCACAAGTATTTGGAAAAATAAAATGCTACTTAATAGTCTGAGGGGGAAGAGGGTAGGTATTTTTTATTCTAAATTAGCAAGACATAGAGAAAGTAGAATCTTTTATAAGAGCAAAAGAATTTTCATTCAAAAATCCAAATTGTCTTCAGGGTAGAAAATAAAGCTGGGGACTTGGAGGGGATGAGAGGAACAAAGGGGATGCAGTTATTGTTTTATAAAGACTAAATCAGATTTGGGGGCCATCATTGTCTAAACTAGGGACCCCTGGGTTTGGTAGCTCACAGGTTCTAATCACTTTACAGATAATGTTCAGGATATTATTTCTAAACTTTAAGCAGGTTCTTACTTGTCTAAGCCAGAAAGTACTTTAAGGTAGATCAAAACAAGAATCTGGGGAAGGATCTGTCTCTGCCTATCCAGCTGGATTTTGACTTTCTAACATTCTAACTCAAATTCCCAGTTACTCCAGGCCTTAATTGCCAGTACAAACAACCCTACAATGTAAGGTAGAGAGCCTTGAATCTCTTCTTAAAAATAAGTAACAAAATACAAATTGCATCTGCAACAGATTCCGTTTTAAATAAATTTAAACACACTCACCATTGACATCCAGAAGGGTAAAATATCCCCCAGCTAGTAAATAATTGGAAGGTTTAAAGTTATCTGGGTCACAGGGAGACATTCAGTTCCATGTCCAATAAACTCATCTGCTTAAAAATAATAAATGAAAACACCTGATTCGCCAAGAAGACTAGCTAAAAGCTAGCCTAAATCTTCATTTATGACTCTCCTGGCCCTCATTCTCACCCAAATGATAGAGTCAGAATGCCATGGCAAAAGCAACCAGAATTTTTTTACCCTTCCCTTGTACCTTTGATAATATCTTCAGATGCCTGGAACCTTAAGTCAGCTGAAAGATGGGAATTAATTAGAGCATGATTATGGTAATGATAACAAAACAACAATAATATACACTGCCAACCTCTATCAGCATAGCATTTTAATGCATTTCAAACAATCTTCAGAACTTCACAACCATACATGGAAGAAGGAAGGACAGGTGGAAAAATTTCCCATTTGATACATAAAGCAATCAAGCCCCAGAAAGGTTAAGTGTCAAGAGCCCAGAGCAAATGAATGAACAAAACTGAGTTCATTGACTTTTAATCCAATGCTTTTTTCACAATACTGAGATGAGTCTGCCCAGACATCACTCCCAGAAAACCCCTTCAAGCTCTGAAGAGAAACAGGAGGTCCCAGTAGTAAGAGAGCATGGCCATTCTTACACATCAACCACTTGACAAAGGCACACCCTAAAAAGCAAGCTTCCTAAACTCAACCAAAGGGGAATCTTCTAAGTGATATAGTGGATGGAGCACAGGACCTGAAAAAGTCAGGAAAACCCAAGTTCAGATCTAAATCTCAGATACTTTCTAGCTTTGTGGCCCTGAGCAAGTCATTTAACCTCTACCTATCTCAGTTTCTTCAACTGTAAAATGGGAATAATAATAGCACCTACTTCCCTGGACTATTATGAGGAGCAAATGAGATGGTATTTGTAAAATACTTTGCAAGCCTTAAACCTCTAATAAATGCTAACTTCTAAATATTATTATTAATGCTATTATTATCTTCTCCGCATTCTATAAAGAAATTTAAAAATCCATTATTCTGATTAATCCTTTCCTTCTAAACGGTGACTGCAGCCCTCAATCTGGTTATTCAGAGGAACTTCAAAGTACTGTTAAACTAGAAACAGGACAGTGCAGTGGATTGAGCACTGGGCCTAGAATCACAAAAACCTGAGTTCAAATTTAGCCTTAGACACTCAGGAGCTGTGTGACTCTGGGCAAATCACTTAACCCTATTTGCTTCAGTTTCCTCATCTGTAAAATGAGTCGGAGAGAAAGAAATGGCAAACCACTTCAGTATCTTTGCCAAGAAAACCACATGAAGAGTCATGAAGAATCAGACATGATTGACAACAACTGAACAACAAGCTAGAAATAACAGAGTTGGCTGGAGAAGAGAAGAGCTGGGGGACATGTTAAGTGTCTTCATATATTTGAAAAACTTTTAGAGGCGATAGTAAGACTACTTCTGTTTGTCCCAGCAGAGCAGAACTCCAGCCACAAACTACAGGGGTATTTTAGGCAACAAAGGAAGAATCTCACAACAATTTGTGCCATTCAAAAGTATAATGATCCACTTACCTTACCAGCTTGGGGGTGGGGGAGGGGTGGGTTTCCTCTGGACAAATCAATAGAAATAGTTCAATT
The DNA here is from genome assembly GCA_023553655.1 of Myrmecobius fasciatus. Lineage (NCBI taxonomy): Eukaryota > Metazoa > Chordata > Mammalia > Dasyuromorphia > Myrmecobiidae > Myrmecobius > Myrmecobius fasciatus. The sequence goes on along the minus strand of JAJPUD010001786.1, from coordinate 231,408 downwards.
TTTCTTTTTTATAGATGAAGAAACTGAATATTAGATATTGGATAATATATTAGTAAATCTGTAAGGAGGAATCTCCTTCAATCAAAGAGAATAATAGGATTGGACTGTTAATGTCAGGAACGTTTATTAACTACCTATTGCTTCTGCTACACTGAAAAACTCAGTAAGACAGAGTCCTTCCCTTCACAGATCTTATGTAGCTGAAAAAGTGAATCAGAAACTAAAACACAATAAAACATGATACTGGTACAAAGCAAACATATTGTGAAACGCCATTAGAAAATCCTTGATGAAGGAGGTGCTATTTGAATTGAGTTTTGAAAGAAGGGTGAGAATTCAATAGGATGAAATGTTTTTTTACATCTTAGATCACAAAGCTAGAGCTAGAGCTAGAGCTAGAAAGGACCACTGAAGTAATCTAGTTTAACCCCTTCATTTTACAGATGAGGGAAAGTGAGACTCAAGGAAGTTACAAGATTCACATAGGTTTTTAATGTCAAGCACGATTTGAACCCATCATCTCTGACTCCAGAGCTAGTGTTTCTTTATACTGGCCCACTCTAGAATTCCATTCCTCAATGAAATTCATGTTTCCATCACAGAGAAATTTAGATGTACTTGTGTCAGTGAATAAGCTCACCTTGAAACTAACTCAGAGGAGTTGCTAGGTGGAGTAGTAGGTAGAGCACCAGCCTTGAAGTCAGGAGGACCTGAGTTCAAATTTGACTTCAAACACTTAACATGTCCTGGCTGTGTGACCCTGGGCAAGTCACTTAACCCCAATTGCCTCAGCAAAGAGGAAGAAGAAGAAGAAACTAACTCAGAGGTTCTATAATTATTGGGCAATTCAGAGAGAGAAAGCCAGCACCTCATCTTCTGTCTTTCAGCTCAATGTATATCATTTCTTGCTTTTCCAACAGGATAAATCTCAGTCCTAGAAACAGACCCCACTCTCAACTTGTTGGCACTCTTCCCATTTATAAGAAACATACTTTGTCTTTTCTACTCCCACCTCCTACTGAACAGGGCACCAATGGGCCATGTCTTGGAGGCATCGGCTAGGATTCTTTATCCAAGAGGCCACTAGTTACAAAAAACAGTTTCCATAGAAACAGCTAGCTAGAGCACACAAGCTAAATCTCATTTAGTCACTTAAAGAAATGGCCTTCCTCGGTTCTCCCTGGATCTTGGAGGTAGGACCAGATTGCTGGGAGATTCAACAACGCCAAAGCCCGAATTAAACAAATGTCTGTTTTTTACCCCAATTAGTATAATAAGCCTTACTTAATTAACTTGTTCCAAAGGACCTTATCCCATAGGCTGGTTTCAAGGTACTAAACATTTAATTTCCAGATCAAGAGGGGTTGCCATTAGGAAGATTAATTGTTCGCACACACAATTTAATTTTTTTCTTTCACTGAAACAAAAATGACACTTCTACCAATTAGAGAATTCTGTGCTTGTGCTAGGTAGTTAATTATTCAGCGCTGAGACAACATAAACAGCATTTGAAATGAAGTGCCCCATCAAAGGCACCATCCCAGCGCATCAGCTCTCACTGTGCCTTCTGAAAAGCCGCTTAGTTCTGGCAGGGCCGTGCTGAGGGGTGGGGGCCAGGACTAATTGCACTGGGCCTCCTCCCCATTCCCAACATGTTTATCCTGGCAAACCCTGGTTAAAATGAACATCAAAGACGGGCTTAAAGGAGAAAAGAAGGGGAGGAGATGGAGGTTTACGTCATCAGAACTGGGAGGGGACCTTGGAGAATATCTGGTGCTGCTCCTTGGTTTCACAGATGGGAAAATGAAAACCTGGAGAGAAATAGCCAAAGGTCACAGAGCAATGCAGAGACAGAGGCAGGGCTAGAACCCCAGTCTTCCGATTCAGTGCTCTTTCCACTGCATCATCCATCCAAATGCCACAGGAGAGTAGTACATAACTTGATGGTATGTGTATGTTTGTGAGAGAGACAGGCAAAGACAGAGACAGAAGGGAGGGGGAGAGAGAGACAGAGAAAGAGAAAAAGAAGGGAGGAAGAAAAAGAGAGAGAAGGAGAGAGAGGGAGAAAGAAAGGAGAAAGAAAAAGACAGAGAGAGAGAAGGGAGGGAGAGAAAGGGAAAGGGAAAGGAAGAAAGGAGGAAGAGAGAGAGAAGAAGGGAGGAAGAAAAAGAGAGAAGGAGAGAGAAAGGGAAGGAGAGAAAGAGAAAGAAAGAGACAGAAAAGAAGAAGGGAGGAAGAAAAAGAGAGAGGGAAGGAGGGGGGGAGGGAAAGAGGGAGAAAGAGACAGAGAGAGAAAAAGGGAGGAAGAAAAAGAGGGAAGGAGAGAGGGAGAGAGGGAAGTAGAAAGGATAGAGAAAGACAGAGAGAGAGAAGAAGGGAGAGAGAGAAAAAGAAAGGGAAGGAAGGAGGGAGAGAGAAATAGAGAGAAAGAAGAAAGGAAGAAGGAAAAGAGAAGGAAGGAGAGAGAGGGAGAGAGAAGAAGGGAAGGAGAAAAGGAGGGAGGAAAGAGGGAAAGAGGGGGGGAAGGGGAGTGAGGTTTAGGGAAAAGAAAAGTGTGAGAGAGAAAGAGACAAAGAAGAGGAGGAGGAGGAAGAAGAAGAGGAAGAGGAAGAATACCTAATAATACAGTTTCTATCTTAGGCATTTAATAAATACTATTGAATGAATGAACCAATGGAGGGGAGATGTATTGTCAAGGCTTTAAGTACCAATTGCATATACATGAGCACTGATCATATTTTACTGTATTTCTCCTCTTCTTTTTCCTCTTCCTCTCCTGCCTCTTATATCCTGAGTCAGTTCTTACCATCAAAATACAGAGAAGTAGCATGTCCCCCACAACCAAAATGTAGGATACCAGAACAATCCCTCCAATTTACAAAACCTTAGGAATAGCTCGGTCTTGCTTGGCAGGGAGATGGGACTTTCTAGAGGCAGAAAAGATCAAGTTCAAAAGCTTGGCTAGTCTAACCTCCCTCAGTTTTACAGATGTGGAAACTGAGGCCTAAAGACATATTTAAATTTAATTTTAATTTAAAATGTTATTACTATCTTAGCATTCTACAAAGAAATTTAAAAGCCCATTATTCTGATTAATCCTTTCCCTCTAAACAGTGACTACATCTAGCAGGTAGTAAGTGACTGAGCCAGAATTCTAACTCCACACATTCTGCCTCTTAATCCAACATGCCTTTCACTGCATCATTCGTGCTGCCTTTCACTATGTTTCAATGAGTCTATCTCACCAATGTAGTCATTCCCTACAAGGTACAATGTTTGCCCATGTCCTCCCATAAGTTCAGCAAAGGTCCTCCCTAGGGTCCTCTCCACCCCAGTGTTGTCTTCATAGAGGGGAAGAGTAAATGGCAAAGCTGAGCTCCAAGGGAGCAGGCTGTAATCACCCTGAATGAAGGTCCCTTCCAACTCTAAACCTCTGATCAATGAGCTCAGTGTCTTCTAACCCCCATGTCCCATGTTCCCACCACTCTCTACCCTGATTGCTTCTCTAGCTCCATCCCAAGTAACTGCATTGGGGGATACTTCAGAAGCTTCTGGGCTTAAATAAAATAAAAAAATGCTTCCCACTCTGACTGTGGTCACATCCATAAAAGGAGTAATAGTTTTCCAGGCAGTATAAAAGTTGCTCCGCAGTGTACTGCTAAGCTATTTGTTTGTAAAGCATTTCATTTAGAGAAATTTATTTTACTCTACTCTCTTTTTCTACCCCTTTTAAATCTAATCTGGCTTTCAGAGAATGTGACATGATCTTATTAATGTTCAGAATGTTAATATTGATACAAGGGGGACTCCTCACAGCCCTGGCTTCAGTGCCTGGCAACAATTCCAGTTTCAGAATATGCATTCTTTTCTATGAATAATACATGAGGATGCTAAGTCCCAGCTGAGAAGCCACTCCCACAAAGGCCCGGGGAGGTTTCTAGATGTCGGCTGTGCTGGTTGGAGGTATCATTATCTCTTAAATGAGTGCTCAGCTCAGAAAGGGGGGGATGGAATTCCAGCTAATTAATGGAACTAAAGGCCCACACCCATTCTTCCAGTGTCAGGGCTGCCTCATCAACTAGAGATTCTCCAGCCCACTCCAGTTGCTGCCATCCTGAGCTAAGGTCAACTTCAAGATGAAATGAAACCTGGGCTGGGGGGCCCAGAGCAATCCCCATGCAGAGCCTCCCTGGACTGCTTAGGAAAGAGACACCAAGATGATTAAGAAATGGCTCCTGCTGAGATGGGATGCCATGATACAGAATACATCACCCTTTTCTTTTAATATCAAAGGCCTTGCACTGGTTACAGAACAACATTAGCTCAGAAGGCAAAGCCCCCAGCCGAAGTCACTGGTGCCTTCCTGTTGGTCTTGCTTGGGCTGTAGAAAGCCCACCAGTGCATACTAAATAGCTCTCCACGGTTAAATCGACTTTCATCAACATGAGAATGCATCCCACAGCCAGCCCCCAGATGAGGCCACGGAGAGGTGACAACAGTCTAAAAGCCCTGCTTCTCCAGCCAACACATCACACATATGCTTTAGTACAGGGGCCTCGTGCTAACCGCTTTACTCTCTCAGAAAACAGGAGCAAAAGCTCGGGTGAGGGAAGAAAAGACAGCTACTGATTTATGTTCTGAAACCAGGTTATGCAGGTTAAAAAAAGTGGAGGGCAATTCCTATTTCTTTACAAAGCATTTTCATAGGTCGTACAAGCAGGATTATCTTCATTTTGCAAATGGGAGACTAGGGCCCAGACACAAGATTCACATTTCTAAAAAGTGGTAGAACTGAGCATGAACCTAGATTTTCTTGATTCTGTGTCCAGAGCTTTTTCCACTCTATAATGGCTTACACAAATCAAAGAATCCCCCAAGCTGGTCTCAATAATGTTGTATTTTATAATAATAGTGCTTTTTCTAGTTATATAGTGCTCAGTTGATTAAGTAGAGCCTCACAAAATGGAAAGAATTTGGTGTCCAGAGTCAGAGGATCTTGTATAAAATCCAGGTCTCCCACCCGGCTGACAACATGACTTATTACATCTCCCAAGACTTCAGTATCTTCATCTTTAAAATCAGAAAGGTTGAACTAGAGTGATTTCTAGGGTTTCTTTCAAACCTAAATCTGAAGAATTGCATGATTATAGGGTCAAAGGTAAAAAGTGCAAATGGTATTGCCCAAATTGTTCAGTTTGGGTAACTGAAGCCCACAGGAAAGATAGTAAGAATGGCTAGCATTTCTAGGTAGCAACTCCCATATGTGAGGCATTTTCCTAAGTGCTTTACAAATATTATCTCATTTGATTCTAGTAACTACCCTGAAAGGCAGCTACAATGGTTATCCCCCTTTTATAGTTGAAGAAACCGAGACAAATTAAATTGACTTGCCCAAGGCTTTTGCTGTTGTTCAATCAATTTCAGTTGTGTCCAACTCTTTCTGACCCCATTTGGGGTCTCTCTGGCAAAGATACTGGTTTGCCATTTCCTTCTCTGGCTCATTTTACAGATGAGGAAACTGAGGCAAACAGGGTTAATCCTAACTTTCCTAGGATCACAGACCTACTAAGTGTGTAAGGCCAGATTTGAACTCAGATGAGTCTTCCTGACTCCAGGCACTGTGCCCCACAAGATAAACTGATTTATCCAAAGTCACACAGTTATTAAGTGACAGAATCAAGACCACGATATATGTCCTCTGATTTCCCATCTAGTACTACTTCTCTTATTACATGATAGTCTCTTGCTATCCTCATTTTCCACACACAAAATATAGAAATTCTGACATCCAAATCTAAAACCTAAACTACCCTCAAATTTAAAAAGAAAAATTTTAGTTTACTGTGATAGTTCAGGGAATTCATCTACTATGAAATGAAGAGGGGCTGGTATTGACTTTATTCCAAAAATTAAGAAACTGGAGCTCAGGAATCTCACTATGAAGAAAGGATTCCACCTCAGGACAAACAAGGTCACTGTAGATCAATCAAAGAGAGCGGTCACTTTGGAAGGAAAGCTGCCTAGAACAGATGGTTCATCAAGCAGACTATAATTTTTGGAAAGCTGAGAACTTGAGGGCAGCTCAATGTTATAAACTCATTTCTTCATTCAGGAATCTGAAACCCTCTTCCCTTCTTCCCCAGTCCTGATTCTGAAGCCCCAGGGGAACCAAATTCTCCTTGTGCTGCTTCCTTCTAAACTATGAAAATGACTAATCGTGTGGGGAACACAAGGTATCTTAGAAAAGTGGCTTTAAAAGGAGAAGGCAGAGGGAGAAGGGACCTCCAGAGCCCCGCCTGAGACAGTCAACAAATCCCAGCTCCCAACAGGCCACTGTGTAAGGCATAGTGAAGAAGAATACAGAAATCTAAGGCACAGCAAATTTATACGTGTTTCATCTTAAATGATGCACCTTTTTTCAATTTCCCCAATGAGGAGGATGGACCAAATGGTGTCACAGGTTTATGGAATCATATTTACAGCTGGAAAGGACCTCAAAAATCCTCTAGTCCAGTGGTGTCAAACTCAAATAGAAATGGATGCTGCCAACAGCATTTTGACTTAGAAAACCACAATTTAATTATCTACATATGGCTCAGAAGATAAAGTGCTAGACTTAGAACAGGAGGTTCATCTTCCTGAGTTCAAATCTGGCCTCAGATATTCCTAGATATGTGACCCTGGCCAAGTCACTTAACCCTGCTTGCCTCCAGTTTCCTCTTCTAAAAAATGAGCTGGAGAAAGAAATGGAAAACACTCCAGTACCTTTGCCAAGAAAATCCCACATGGGGTCACAAAGAGTTGACTATGATTGAAAAACAACTCAACAACAAAAATTTTTATTTTTACTTTTTGTTAAACATTTCCTAATTGCATTTTAATCTGACTCTGACCTTCCTAGGGAATTCTGAGTTTGGCCCTTTTGCTCTAGTTCGGTTGTCACATTTTATAGATGAGGACACTGAGATCCTGGTGAAATCGGCTGACTTGGCCAAGGTGGCACAGGTAATAAATGAAAGGAGCATGTCTTGAACCCAGGTCTCAATGCAAAACAGAATTGTATGGCTGACCTGACCAGATTCCATTTGGAACAGCCTTTTTATTTGTTTGTTTGTTTTTGGATTTGTTATTTTGTTATTTTTATTTTTATAAAGCTTTTTATTTTCAAAACATATACATACATAATTTTCAACATTCACCTTTGCAAAACCTTGTGTTCCAAATTTTTTTCCTTCCTTCCCCCAACCTCCTGTCCTAGAGGCAAGCAATCAAATATATGCTAAGCATGTGCAATTCTTCCATATATATTTACACAATTATGATGCACAAGAAAAATCAGATCTAAAAGGAAAGAAACGAGAAAGAAAACAAAATGCAAACAAACAACAACAACAAAAAGTGAAAATGCTATATTGTGATCCACACTCAGTTCCCACAGACTTCTCTCTGGGTGCAGATGGCTCTCTCCATCACAAGACCATTAGAATTGGTCTGAATCTCCTGTTGAAAAGAGCCACGTCCATCAGAACTGATCATCACATAATCTTGTTGCCGTGTACAATGTTCTCTTGGTTGTACTCACTTCATTTAGCATCAGTTCATGTAAGTCTCTCCAGGCCTCTCTGAAATCATCTTGCTGGTCATTTCTGATAGAGCAATAATATTCCATAACATTCATATATCACAACTTATTCAGGTATTCCCCACCTGATGGGCACCCACTCAGTTTCCAGTTCCTTGTCATTATAAAAAGGGCTGCCACATTTTTGCACATGTGGGTCCTTTTCCTTTTTTTGTGATCTTTCTGGGATACAGGCCCAGTACCCAGTGCTGGCTCAAAGGATATGCACAGTTTGATAACCCTTTAACTGGGCACAGTTTCATATTGCTCTCCAGAATGGTTGGATCAGTTCACAATTCCACCAACAATGTATTAGTGTCCCAGTTTTCCCACATCCCCACAAAATTCATCAATTTCTTTTCTTCTTGTCTTAGCCAATCTGAGAAGTGTATCTTATTTTGCATTTCTCTGATCAATTTGGAACAATTTTTCATATGACTAGAAATGGCTTTAATGTCTTCATCTGAAAATTGCATGGGACCGCCTTTTTAGAAGAAGATACAAGAAAGGAAGAACAAAGGACTTGATTCTTGAGCCAGCTCTGCTACCTTCTCTTGAATGGCCCTGGACAAATCAGTGACCACCATTCCCAGGCTTCAGTTTTTTCTGATAGTGCTACTGCCTGCTCCAGACCAGGAAAAACTTTGAAGAGTAAAAAGCCTCTAAAAAAGGCAACATTATCATTATCTGCAACTAAAGTAAGTTACAGCTGATAAAGACCCAGCAGAACAAAAACTATCCAGATCCATTTCCTTATAATTCCTGCTTAAGGAAATGTTCCTTTTCCTTTCAAGGATGACAACCCAAGTCTCAAGGCTAGCCTAAGAAAGGTCAGTGAGAGCAATTGAATAACACAAGAACTGTCAGTTCAGAGACCAAGAGGTATTTCCTTAGGAAGTATCTGTAGATGATCCCATTACATTACAAAGTATCCTGCTTTAAGCAGATCTATATACACTGTTGGAAGAAGGAAGGTGACAAAAGGGGATCACAGACCTTAGAGGTAGAAGGGACCTCAGTGACCAAATAGGCCAGGGGTCTAACATATGCTTGCAACATTGCTAAGTATGACCTGTGTCTTTTGCATTTATCCTCTTAAGAGTTACTAAATCAGAGATTTAGAGCTGGGTAAGGGACCTCAGAGATCAGTTAATCCAACCCTCTCATTTTTTAAATGGAGAAACTGAAATCCAAGGAGGCTAAGTGGCTTCTGCCCTGGGTTACACAGATGGTTAGTGCCAGAAGTAGGATTTCTCTCCATTCTCAAAGCCTCAAGCGTAAGGCACACCTTCACTGAATCTCACCCTGAGTATTATAACAGCTTCCTAATGGGTCTCAGCCTCAAAAGCTTTCCCTATTCAGTCCATCCTCCACTCCAACTGCCACTGCACTGACCTGACCATGTCACTCCCTTGCCAAAAACAAACAAGCAAAGCACCCTAGTGGCTTCCTAATATTTCTGAGATCAAACACAAATGCTATAGTTTCCCCATTCAAATCCTTTTATAAGGCATAGGGTGCTGGGCCTACAGTCAGGAAGACTCATCTTCCTGAGTTCAAATCTAGCCTTGCACATTTACTACTTGTATGACCCTGGGCACTTAACCAGGTTTGCCTCAGTTTCCCCATCTGTAAAATAAACTAAAGAAGAAAATGGCAAATTACCCCAGTATCTTTATCAAGAAAACCCAAATGGGGTGACAGAGTCAGACACAACTGCAAACAACTAAACAATAAGAAATGAAAATGATAAAATAGGAAGTATTTCAGATAACATGGGAAGTGTCTGAATGACACTTAGCTGGTACAATGCTCCCCCCCTACCATCTAGTCAACTGGTCTACCAGGTGGTCTTCACATGTATCTCCCTTCCATGCTTGGAATGCATGCTTTCCTCACCTACCCCAGTTACAGCCTTTAGCTCACTTGAAAACTCAGTTCAACCTTCCCACAAGTAGTCTTTCCTAACATAACCCGATGTGTCATATTCTTCTGAAATTTCTGTTTCCTATGTATGTATTCTGTATTAATCTTGGTGTGTGTGTTATTTCTCCTAGTTAAACATAAGCTCCTTGAACCAGGGACTGGCTTCTCTTCCAATCTGTATACTTAATGCCAAGTGCTCCCTGACACACAGCAGATACTTAAAACATGCTTATTTTTTTTTCTCTATTCAGTTAATTTAATTATTTTTAACACACATTGCTTTATGAATCACATTGGGAGAGAACAGAGCAAAAGGGAAAAACCATGGGAGAGATTAAAAAAAAACAAAAACAGAAAAAAGGAGTGAACATAGCATGTGTTGATTCAGTCTTCACTGTTTTTCTCCATGCAGATGGCATTTTCTGTCTTGAGTCATTGGGACTGCTTTGGACCACTGAACCACTGAGAAGACCAAATCTTTCAGTTGATCATTGCACAATGTGTTCCTGGTCCTGCTTGTTTTGCTCAGCATCAGTTCATGGAACTCTTTCCAGGCCTTTCTAAAATCAGCTTACAACACTCTGTACTGGCTTTCTTGCTCCTGCTCACCTGTGTAGGCTGTGTCCCACATCTACACTGAATTCCTCCCTACCTCTGCCTCTTAGAATCTCTAGCTTCCAAAGCTCAGCTCGAATCAGCTTCCATTTTCATGAGGCTTTTCATGATTCTTCATCTCTTGTTCCAGATGCTAATGTCTAGAAATGACCTCTGAAATCACCTGGATTTACATTTATATGTATGTAACGGGGACACCGGCCAGTGAGAGCTTATTCCTTACAGTGTGTGTAGTTAATTTCTGGGGCAGCGAGGTGGTAGAATGGATAGAATAATGGGCCAGGAGTCAGGAAGGTGAGAGAATCCTTCACATTCTCTATCTATGACCTTATGAGACAGATCAAACTCTGGAGTTTACAGTCTGGGGAAGGAGATAACACTATTGAACTGAAGTTAATTTCTGCCTGCTGTCAATTCAATGATGTGGGAACTCTGTTTAGCTTATAAAGATGGCTCAGATCTGCCATGATTGGCTGAGGCCTAACACTGAGTAATGATGAAATTTCTAAATGGATATGAAACTGAAAGAACTGTAGACCCAGGACTTACTGAGCCAGAATGGAGCATTCATATACAAGATGGGAGTTATCTATCTCTAGGTCTCTTTCCTTGGAAACTTCAAATGAGTATTTTGGGGGTGAGGCAGAAAATAAGAATTTATCAAATGCTTATTATTGCACAGCTAAGAAAACTGAGGCAGACAGATATTAAGAGACTTGCTTGGAGTCACACAGTTAGGAAGGCCAAATTTGAGCTCAAAACTTCCTGATCCAGGGCACAACCCTCTATCCACTAAACCATCTGGCTGCTCCAGGAGAGCTGCTTTGAAAGTAGGGAAATAGGTAGCTGGTAGCATTCCCCTACCTGGATACCAAGTATCATGACTACATATAAATACTATGTATGTATTTACTCTTTTCTAACCTTAGAAAATTAATTAAAAAAAGAAAGAAAAATAATTAGTAGTATTCTAAGATAGTAGTGAACAAGAGCTGGGTGAGTTGGAGAGATCCCATTAGATGTTCCATAAATGACCTCTAGCATGGAAGCAGTCCCACTGAGGTTATAATGTTTGATGAGAAAGGAAATCTCTTCAAACTGGTGTAGAGAGACAGATCCTGAGATGACTACAGCTTGATGACATGAGGTTCTTAAAGTCAGAGAAAGGCAGCTGTGGACTTAACAGAGGTGTCATTCCTTGGGATCCAATGGAGCTACTCACCCAACTGGGCTACTCTGAGGAAAACTTCCTGAGTACTCCACAAAGGAAGAAGACTTCCAGGGTCAGGAGTCAGGATGTAGCCCTTGTCCCACCATCATTTCTACACATATACCTCATTACCTTTTACCTTTAAATCTGAGCCTACTCTCCCCAGGGACCTCATGGAGGCAAAGGAAGGGGGTGGGGAGATGATTTCTAAATGTTGTTACTTACGAGTAGGATGCATTCTCCTTAAGAGCAGAGGCTTTCACTTTTGTCTACGTCCTCCAGTATGTGTCTATGACATAAAATGCTTACTGAATTGAGTTACAAGTAAGACTCATTTAAAAAGGCACTTTTATACACTAACAAAATAAAAGTTAATCATGGTGTCTCCTTTTTGAAATCTTTATCACTCCTAGACCATCTAGGAGAAGAAATGAATAAGAATTCCATAGGAAGGGAAAGCATCTATACCAGCAGGGGAAATGCTACCCCATAGCCACCAAAAAGAAAAGTATATCAAAGTCACCTCTGAACTATGAGCTGGCCACATGGATAGAAGCCCAAAAATGAATCATACATCATTTGAGTCCCACCATCTCCCCTTACTCACTGGAGCTTTGGTTCCCCTGAATGGCCAAAAAGGATGGCAACTGAGCCAGGTGAATTCAATTAGACAAATATTTATGAGGCATTTAACATGTACAAGACATTGTGCTAAACATAGTGAAACATGACACAGATCCTGACCTAAAAAGCGGAGGCTAAGCCTATGAGGGCAGCTAAGTGGTACAGTGGATAAAGACCAAGGCAAGACTCAGGAAGACTTTAGTTCAAATCCGGTCTCAGATATTTATTCCCTGTGTGACCCTGGGCAATTCACTTAACCCCACTTGCCTCAGTTTCCTCATCTGTAAACTGAGCTGAGAAAAAAATGGCAAACCACTCTAGTATCTTTGTTAAGAAAACCCCAAATGGGACTATGAAGAGTTAGACACAGCTGAAAGGATTAAACAGCCAAAGGTATCTCAATATATCTGTCTTTCTCTTCATGTATGTGTGTGTATTTATATATGTGTGTATACATATATACATACAATATAATTTACATATATGGAGGCAAGTGACAAGAGTGAAAGAAATCAGAGAAATTCAGAGAAATAGAGATTAGAAGAGAAGTCATTCACATAGTGAGGGTTAGAAATAATGGGTGAACAGTCCAAGTCTTTCATGACACTCTCCTTGATAGCAGAAGAAAGCAATGCAGTGGGTGAAGTCCTCTCTCAAAACCCCCCCTCCCACCCCATCCATGGTGGTCTGCCAGGAGGACATGGACAGACACAAAGGGATTACATTTTGCATTATTAGAGGGAACATTCAGATTGCTGATCTGATCTTAGATCTCTGAGAATTGGTGTAAGAGGAAGCAGATTACAAGGAGTACAAAGGGAACTAACAGAATGAGAAATGTGAGATGTCCCCATCTCAGTTCTTCGAAAGAAATACCATAAGATTTTCTTCTGAGCAGCTTAAAGACAAGGGGCTTCATCAGACTCAGCACTTTATACTGTTAACGCAGCAGTCTTGGAGTATTTGCTATTTAGATATCTAAGTCCGATATCCACTGAAAAATAAAATCACCATGCATTATGTAGCAGCACAGCTTCAAGAAAACAAGACAAAAGAGACAAACTACGAGCAGATCCAAAATTACTCTGCTGCAGAGCAACAATCAGAGAGATGTGCTCTGGTGTCTTGGCAATGCAGTGTACATGATTTGTTCCTAGGCACAGGCTGTGGAATTCAATTTAATCCAAGACGCTAAAGCCCCAAAAAATGAGCTGGTATGGCTGGCTCTGGAGGAAGAGGACCTAGATTCAAATATTGCCTAAGACACCACCTGTGTGAAGTGAGAGTGAGGGATGGAGGCGGGGAGATGGGAAGTATTCCTTAAATTCCCTGGCACCAAATTTTCTTATCTGAAAAAAAAAATAATAATGAGGGAGCCTGGTTTAAATGTCTGCTGAAGTCTCACTGCAAGCTCTACATCCCTGATCCAACAGAGGAAGACACATAGGGACATCACCTGCAATTGCATTGGGGAAGGGAACTCCCAGGATTACAAAGTTCTCCCCCCCCAGTGCTTACCAGTACAGCCTTTGTTTCCTATAATCCTAGATTTTCCCTAGAGTATCTTTGAGGGTACATGACTTGCTCAAAGTCACACAGCTAACGTGTTTCAGAGTGGAGTCCTCCTGGTTTTGAGACCAGCAGGGAATCTCGGAAACTTGGGGAATCTTTATTAAACAAAAGCAAGGCACAACCTGAAAGTGTTATAAGCAGCCATGAAGGATTTGGCTCTTTGAGATTATAAGGTAAAATAATATAGTGACATATAATGCCTCATTGGGCCAATGCTCTCATCTTTTTCTTTTTTTCTAAAAGCAATGGTGGTTAAATTACTTGTCTCAGATCACATAACTAGTAAGTGTATGAGGCTGGATTTCAACTTGGGTCCACCTGACTCCAGAGCTAGTACTCCATCCACTGCCCCAAATATTAGCTGCCCCTACCAATGCCCCTTCTCTGTGACTTTTGTGATTGTAAATCTGATCAACCCAGTTGTATTTGTTCTTGTTAAAAATAATAAAAGTTTTTATTTTAAAGCACTAGAATGATATGCAGAGGGATATCATAAAATCCCTGATTATCCATGATAACCTAAATTTCCAGGATAAGGAAAAAGCCAGTGTATGATACAATAATGTAGTTCTTCACCATCGGCAACATGGTACACAGCTGTCCTCAGTCAGGAAGCCTGAGTTTCAGTTCAATTTCTAACACACACACTTTCCCAGAAATCTCCAACCTGTATCACCTGCTCTCTGGCCATCATCCCCATGGGAACTCTTGGACTTCATCCTATGAGTCCACCTTGCATCATGCTTGCAGCCAGGTCACCATCTTACTTTCTGGCTATTTTCAAATTATATTATTGTGTGTTTTGTCCCATTCTGTCTACTCCAACTCCCCTTATGTGGGTTCTTCTTCAAATATAATGTCAGCCCCTTGAAAGCAGGGGCTACCTTCCTTGTCTGTATTGCCATTCCCAAAGCTTAGCACAGTATCTAACACATAATAGATTAATCTTCCTTCTTCTCTCCCTTCTTTCCCCATCTTTTTCCCTTCCTTCCTTTGCTCCTTTCTCTCTTTCCCTTTTTTCCCTCCCTTCCTTTCGTCATTCTTTCTTTCCTTCTTCCCCTCCCTCCTCAGTCCCTTTTTTCCTTTCTTTGTCTTTCTTCATCTTTTCTGTCTATCTGTCTCTTCTGGTTGTATGACCCTGGGCAAATCATTGAATCTAGCGATGTCCCTCAAAACTTACTAAGAGCAAATAAGCTGCATAGCTCAAGCTATCTTCTCTGAACTCCTAAAACTCTTCTTACCTGAGCCAGACCATCTAACAAATATGATTACAATTCATCTTTTGAGAATCTCCAATTGTTTTCTGGGTGAATTTTTTTTTTTAATCCCAGTTCTACAGAAAAGGAGCTAGAACCATAATTCAAGGGATGAAAGGGACCTCTGAGGTCACCATAGTTCAAACACCCCATTTTATAGATAAGAAAACTGAGGTCAATAAAAAAAAAAAAAAAAGGAAATGAAGGTAGTCTAGCTGTACCAGATCTAAAACTATATTATAAAGCAGTGGTCATCAAAACCATTTGGTACTGGCTAAGAAACAGAGTAGTTGATCATTGGAATAGGTTGAGTTCACAGAACAAAACAGTCAATCTAATTTTAGACAAACCCAAAGACCTCAGCTTGTGGGATAAGAACTCACTATTTGACAAAAAAATGCTGGGAAAATTGGAAATTAGTATGGTAGAAACTAGGCATTGACCCACACCTAACACCATATACCAAGATAAGGTCGAAATGGATTCATGATCTAGACATAAAGAATGATATTATAAACAAATTAGAAGAATGAGATAGTTTACCTCTTAGACCTGTGGAGGAATAAGGAATTTGTGATAAAAAAAAAAAAAACTAGAGATTATAGGGGCAGCTAGGTGGCGCAGTGGATAGAGCACTACCCCTGAAGTCAAGAGGACCTGAGTCTCAGACACAACACTTCTTAGCTGTGTGACTCTGGGCAAGTCCCTTAACCCCTATTGCCTCAGCAAAAAAATAAAAAATAAAATAAAATGAAATTAAGAACTAGAGATTCATTATTGATCACAAAATATATAATTTTGACTATATTGACTTAAAAAGGTTTTATACAAACAAAACTGATGCAGACAAGATTAGAAGGGAAGTAATAAACTGGGAAAACATTTTTACATTCAAAGGTTCTAATAAAGGCCTCATTTCTAAAATATATAGAGAATTGACTCAAATTTATAAGAATTCAAGCCATTCTCCAATCAATAAATGGTCAAAGAATATAAACAGACAATTTTCAGATGATGAAATTAAAACCATTTCTAGTCATATGAAAAGGTGCTCCAAATCACTATTGATCAAAGAAATGCAAATTAAGACAACTCTGAGATACCACTGCACACCTGTCAGATTGGCTAAAATGACAGGAAATGATAATGACGAATGTTGGAGGGGATGTGGGAAAACTGGGACACTGATACATTGTTGGTGGAACTGTGAACGGATCCAACCATTCTGGAGAGCAATTTGGAGCTATGCTCAAAAAGTTATCAAACTGTGCATACCCTTTGACCCAGCAGTGTTTCTATTGGGCCTATATCCCAAAGAGATCTTAGAGGAGGGAAAGGGACCCACATGTGCAAGAATGTTTGTGGCAGCCCTTTTTGTAGTGGCTAGAAACTGGAAACTGAAAGGATGCCCATCAATTGGAGAGTGGCTGAATAAATTATGGTATATGAATGTTATGGAATATTATTGTTTTATAAGAAATGACCAGCAGGATGATTTCAGAGAGGCCTGGAGAGACTTGCATGAACTGATATTGAGTGAAGTGAGCAGAACCAGGAGTTCATTATACACAGCAACAAGACTATACGATGATCTATTCTGATGGACATGGCTCTCTTCAACAATGAGATGTTTCAAACCAGTTCTAGTTGTTCAGTGATGAAGAAAGCCATATATACCCAAGGAGAGGCCTGTGGGATCTGAGGGTGGACCACAACATAGCATTTTCACACTCTCTATTGATGTTTGCTTGCATTATGTTTTCTTTCTCAGGTTTTTTTTTTCCTTTTTCTTCCTTCTTGACATGATTTTTCTTGTGCAGCAAAATAATTATATAAATATGTGTACAAATATTGGATTTAACACATATTTTAACATATTTAACACGTATTAGACTACCTATCATCTAGGGGAGGGGATGGGGGGAAGGAGGGGAAAATTTGGAACAGAAGATTTTGCAAAGGTCAATGTTGGAAAATTACTCATGCATATGTTTTGTAAATAAAAAGCTTTAATAAAAAAAAAAAGAAAAGGAAAAAAAGAAAACTGAGGTCGAGAGAGCATATGGGACTTGAGTCTAAGGTCACACAGGCGATAACTGATGGGACAGCAATTCAGACTCCAAGCTCAGCAATCTCTTCTGATTTTTGTTCAATTTCCTTCCCCTACTGCTTGGATACATATGGGCATAGAACAAGGCACATAGTAGGCATTTCTTTAAAATGTGCTGCTTTGATCTTGGGGGAGAAGAAGATACATTTCTGACACTTTTAGCAGCAATGACTCCAGCAAACACTAAGCATAACATCCTACCACAGGATGCATAAAGTCGGTACTTTGCTTTGGATAATTTCACTTAGAACAGCATTTTCAGATTGTCTTGGGGTTAGTTGTTTTTGATGATTTCCTGATGTTTGTGATTATGTCTACCCACAGGACAACATAATGTCAAAAATCGATGCCCCTGTCCCAAACCACCTCTGAAACATTATCGATCTCATTCCCAATGGTTACAGAAAGTAATACTCTGGGAGAGGTTAATATTGTCTACCATCAGGCCTGTCTTTAAATTCAAGAGACCTCTGAAAAACTCAGACATTAAGAGAAGTTTGTCGCATTGTGATAAGCAAACCTGGTAGTTGAAATTTACTCCCTCTCACCTCCCCTGTACCCCCGACAAAACATACATTCATGTCTGAGTGGGTATAGAACAGGTCATCAATAGGTTGAAATCCCAGGCCTTTGTTCATGGTGTCAATCAATTCCTTTGGGAAACAGCCATGTGGTAGAAATTATTTAAAAGCTTGTATTGATTTTTTTCTCCCTACAAAAGTAGGATATTTAAAATGCCCTCAAAAACACACTTCTTCAGATCACTACAGCTGGAAACTCAAGGCCCAGGAGGGTCTTCAATTCAATTCAGCTAACAATTATTAGGTGCATTCTCTATGAAAGAATATATACTGTGTGCTGGGGTTCTCAGGATTTACCAATCAACTATGGGGGAAAGGGAGGAGAGATGAGTTTTGACATGTTACACAAGGTAGAATGCTAGAGATTAGGTGACATGAAGTGGGGGTGATCATTTTTTCACTTGTTGGGGGTCAGGAAAAACTTCAAGGGAGTGGAAATCTGTGAGATGGGTTCTAAGGAAATGGCACATCTTGGGATCCTTGATCTAAAGCTGGATTGAGCCATGTCTTAAAGGAAGGCAAGGATTTGTCAGAGTTTGGGGTGAGGAGCATCTTAGGAGGGGAAACAACTAATACAAAGGCAAGAAGAGAGGAGATGGATTATGAAGAACAACAAATAGGCCAAGAAGATTGGAAAGGTAAGAATAAGACAGTTGGTGAACAACTTTAAGTGTCAAAGCAAAAAAAAAAAAAAATCTTAGAGGAGGAAGGGGTTATACTTTAAGTTGATCTTTAAGATCATTTCCTACTCTGATCTCTGACACACCATCCCCTATATTTATCTTGTATTTTCTGATTTAAATTGGTTGGCTCCCTCATTAGAGTGGAAGCTTCTTGAGGGTAAGCACTGTTTCTGTTTATATATCATTAGTATTTAGCATAGAGCTTGGCACAGTCAGTTTTTAATAAATGTTTGTTGATTTTACAGATAAGAAGACTGAGGCCCAGAGGGGTTACAACTTGCCCCTTCAGACTCCAAATCTCCGGCTCTTATTCCCCACCCTCACCATTCCATGTTTCAGAGGACAGAATTGTGAGATTAGAGCTCAACTCATCACCAATCTATTTCATAGTTTAGATGTAAAGCAAAGTGTTTTGTTACTAAACAACTTTTGTTTAAGACATCTGAATCACAAATCACTACAATCACATAGAGAATATCTAAGAATTCCTTATCCACAATAACCTAAAAACCAATGTTAGCCATTTATTAAGTATCTACTATATGTCGGCCATTATTTTTTTTCTCAATAGTATTTTATGTTTCCAAATTCCAAAGATAGTTTTCAATATTCATTTTTGTAAGACTTTGTGTTCCAACTTTTTCTCTCTCCCACCCCCCTTCTCAAGACAGCAATCTGATATTGGTTAATTATGTGCAATCTCTTAAAATATATTTCCATCTTTGTCATGCTATGCAAGAAAAATCAGACCAAAAAAAAAAATACACACACAAGAAAGAAAAAACAAACACTTTTTTAAAGGTGAAAACACTATGCTTTGATCACATTCAGTCTCTACAATTCTTTCTCTCTAGATTTGGATTACATTTTCTATCCCAAGTCTATTGGAATTGTCTTGAATCATCAAATTCAAGCACTGATTCTTAACTATGTTTGTATCATGAATCCCTTTTCCACATAATGTTATTCAACATATAAAATAAAATACATGAAATTGCAAGGAAATAATTTATATTGAAAAACTAGTTATCACCTAGTTAACAACTAGTTATCAACAAATTTTTTAAAAACAAATTCACAGACTCCAAACTATGAATCCCTGCTTTCAGTGTGAAAAAAGCCCTGGATATGAAGCCAAAGGGTCTAAGTAATAGCCACAGATTCATTTGGGCAGGTTCCCTTCACCTCCATGGGGCCTCAGTTTCCCCGTCTGTGAAATGGAAACATTTATGAGGACCTTGTAAACCTTACAAAATCACCAAAATTTGTGATATTAGCACTTTTTTCATTGGGGAATTAGTCTGGATTGTCCAGGGGAAGGGTTCTTTCATTCATCAGTTCTGTCAATCTGGAGTTTTCTGGGGCAAAAAGGCACAATAAGGCACCACAGAAGGCAAACACAGCTGCTCTAAAGCATACAGTTCTCATGTTCTCTCCACCCACTTCTCCTCCTCCCCTAAATCCAATTAGGTCTAAGAGGTAAAATGTATTGGAAAGAAATGGTGGGTGGACTGCATAAGAAACTTCTGGCAGGGGCATAATGCTGGACCAGAGCATCCCTCTTTCTTTTTTTTTCCCCCCCTTTAATGGACCTTTTGTAGATGGGATATACTCAGCTAATCACAATGGGCTTTTTGGGGGCCTCCTTCCAGCCCATTTCCATAACCACATCTGCTCCCAAAACAGAAGGGGGAGGATAGGAGCTGAACCAATCCTCCCCTAGATGACCAGAAGCAGCAAGTCAGGGCCCTGGAAAATCAGGCCTTGTGGGAAAGGAAATCACCACTTGAAAGCAACAGGGAGGGGAGAAGGAAAGAGATGATTCTCTGAGACCAGTTAAGTTTCTGAGAGGCTGCCCAAAAAGAGGGGGGCAAATTAGAGACAATCTAGGGAATCATGGGGAAAAGGTCCAAAGTGGGAGGGAATGAAGTGGTTTGAAGACTTTGACCTGGTTTCATGCAGAGGCTGGTGATTAAACAGGGAAGAGAGGTGAGGGTGGGAGAGGGAGGGTGAACCTCTGGGAGGATTCTGTTCCCTGGTCTGTTTATTTTGGAAACAGGGGATGGGAGATAGAGAAGGTAGGGAAGAAAAGACAGAGTTGATTCCCTTCAAAGAAACATTGCCCCATCTGTATATATCCATATGTTGTGATCTATAAACATGCACATTTGGGCACAGATGGGGAAGGACAGGAAATTAAGGTCTACACCCAAAGTCACCAAATAAATCAGCATCATGGGTCAGAAAGGAAAATCAAACAGCTAAAATTGTTGCGTTGAAATCCTTCATTTGGTCAAAATGTCCAGAGCTTTGCTCAAATATCTCTTTCACATCCTTTTCTCCCTCCCTCTCTCTTTTGCCTAATGCATGTGAAGATCCATGCATATACTTGAATATACTTCTAAAACTCTAAGTCAACATTTAGTAATAATCCATCACAAGTTCCTGAACTTCAGGTGAGTAGGGCTGATCAGTCAAGAAAGAGTACAGTTAGAGAGAAAGTATCTTTGTTTTGGGAATAGCATGATATGAAATGGCTTATACAAATGGCTATTTTTTAAGGGGATGGAATAAATATGCCCTGGAAGGGCAGAGTCCAAAGTAAAATCATTGGATTCTACAAATAGGATGGAGTTGCCCCTATTAACAGAGGAGGACTGGGCTGGACTTGGCATTTTTGTAGTTTTTGATTGACCAACTGTCAGTGTATTCAGGAAAAGGAATGCTGAGTTTTTAAGTCACAGGGACCTGAGTTCAAATCCTGCCTACTTATCATCTGTAAGATTCTGAACAAATCTTAACTTTATCTGGATCTCAGTTTTATCATGAATAAAACAAAACAACCAGGCTAAATGACTGCTAGGGTCCTTTCCAGACCCTAAATCTATGGTCTTATAATTATTTTTAGAGGGTGGGGATGTATAGCTGTGGCCAATTAAGAGTACTCTAAAGCTAGTCATTAATGGTCTTGATTAAGGGGCAAGATGAAAAAACATCTCTGCATTATGATTTAGGGTAGAAAAAAATGTATGACAAGATAAACCACGGAGATACCTTAACTCTAAGGAATGAAAGCCCTTCCCAAAATATCATCCTTTGCTGGTTAGTACATTGTACTTATCCACTAGACCACAGAGTACTGCAGTCCCTGCTTCCATGGAGTGGTGTACAGTAAGAAATATGCTTTCTAAGTTCAAAGATTCAACCTGATTTAGGCTTTTTATGGGACACGATGCTTTGCTACCAGCCCTCATCTTGTTTTAGGAGGTTACCACTAAATCTGTGAGCAACCGCTACCCATCGCTGGGCCAAGGGATCCAAGAAAGCAATGCCTCAGACATGAGTAAGAAACATAAGTCAAGGAAACAGATTATGTTTTCTAAAGGCTTTTCCTTTCCCTGGGGAGGTCAATGGTCCTTTGGGGTTTGGATCTCAGAAGTAGCCATGCTATTCCTTTGAACATTTAGTTCTACATTAATTTTATTTTTTTTTTAAATAACCCTAAGTTGTGGGCAATCTTTTAAAATAATAGCCTTTTATGGATCCAACCATTCTGGAGAGCAATTTGGAACTATGCTCAAAAAGTTATCAAACTGTGCATACCCTTTGACTCAACAGTGTTTCTACTGGGCTTATATCCCAAAGAGATCTTAAAGGAAGGAAAGGGCCCCACATGTGCAAGAATGTTTGTGGCAGCCCTTTTTGTAGTGGCTAGAAACTGGAAACTGAATGGATGCCCATCAACTGGAGAATGGCCGAACAAATTATGGTATATGAATGTCATGGAATACCATTGTTCTGTAAGAAATGACCAACAGGATGATTTCAGAGAGGCCTGGAGAGACTTGCATGAAGTAATGCTGAGTGAAATGAGCAGAACCAGGAGATCATTATACACAGCAACAAGACTATATGATCAATTCTGATGGACATGGTTCTCTTCAACAATGAGATGATTCAAACCAGTTCCAATTGTTCAGTGATGAAGAAAGCCATATACACCCAGGGAAAGGGATCTGAATGTGGACCACAATATAACATTTTCATGCTCTCTATTGATGTTTGCTTGCATTATGTTTCCCTTCTCAGATTTTTCTTTTATTGTAGATCTGACTTTTTTTTGCACAGCAAGATAATTGTAAAAATATGTATTTGTCAAGTATTTTAACATAATTAACATGTATTAGACTTCCTGCCATCTAGGGGAGGGGGTGGGGGAAAGGAGGAAAAATTTGTGACAAAAGCTTTGCAAGGGTCAATGATAAAAAATTACCCATGTATGTTTTGCAAATAAAAACCTTTAATAATAAAAAATAGCCTTATTTTTTCAAAATACACTGCATTACTTTTAAATTCATAGGCTTTTACATCTTGATGTAAAAATTTCTATCACAACAATAAAGGATGTCTTGGCAAGAGCCAAATTCATAGTAAAGAAATAAAGAATGAGTTGGATAGGTGATGAGGGAGAGGGTCAATAAAGAATACACTATAATTAAGAGAGAAAACAAGCATGCATTAATCACCTACTCTGTATTAAGTACTTTACAAATATGATCTCATGTGATCTTCAGGATAATCCTGGCAGGTAGATACTATTTATTATCCCCATTTTACATATGAGGAAAGTAAATTACAGAGGGTGAATGACCTATCCTTGGTCACACAGCTAGTAAGAGTCTGAGCCTGTGAATTCAGAATCTGAATTCACAGTGTCCTGTTTACCAGACTCATCTAAGGGCATTAGATCTCTAGTGAGAAGATTTGAATTCCTGATGCTATTTATTCAAAACAATTTATCAAAGATTAAGACAAATCACTTTATCAGTAGAGTGAGGATCTCTACTAGGTGACCTCTATGCCCCTTCCAACTTAAATCCTAGATTCTTATTTTCTCTACTGGGACACAGCAAGAATCCTAGTTCATAAAGTTATTTTGGCCCAACATGAAAAATAAGAGCAACCCGAACTGCAAGAGTTTGTACCATGGAAGCTTTTAAGACAAGGCAAATAGGGGTAGCTAGGTGGCGCAGAGCATCAGCCCTGGAGTCAAGAGGATATGAGTTCAAATTCTACCTCAGACACTTGCTAGCTGTGTGATTCCGGGAAATTCAGTTACCCCCATTGCCTCCCAAAAAACCCCCAAATGATCAATTAAACAAAAAGAAATGCCACATGGACCGAGAAGCCTAGCTAGAAGAACTAGAAGAAGTGCTGAACTGAGGAACACAAAAACCTGGATTTCAGTACTAACCCTGCCTCTTACTAGCTGGAACTAACTGTTTAAGCTCAGATAAGATACTACACCTTTATGAAGCTGGGAGAATAAATTTATTAGTCATTTCTACAACCTGACAAATCTGGGTGATTATTAAACAAGAGCATTTGGGGGAAATAAGTCAAATTATTTTGACTGTTCCAAGTCTTCCAAAAGGAAATGTGGTTTCTTTGAAGTCATCAATAGTTAAAAGAATTCTGGGAAAAATATTATTCACCTCATTTGAACCTCATGGCAACCTTGGGAAGTAGGCAGGAAAGACATAATTATTATCTTCATTTTATAGAGAAGACTGAGATTCAGAGATAATATCACTGGTGATAAACTTGAAGCCAGTATATGATTTCTGGGTACCACCAAACTAGATTAAAATGTGAGGGGAAAATGTTTAATAAAATAAATAAAAATATAATACAACATAGATAATGTTAATTTGTGGTTTTTAAAGTCAATTTGTAGCCTGAAGGGATCTGCTTCTATTTGAGTTTGATTCCATCAGGTGAGTTGACCTCTTCAGGATCACCATCTACCAAGTGTCCAAGGCAGATTTTGAACCTATAACTTCTTGACTCCGAGGCCTTGACTTGATGTAACACCATATGATGCTTCTCACATCTATCATAGTGCACTGGAAATCAAAACAATGTTGTGTTTGGATCTAGGCTTCAAATCCTTAAAGGTAAAAGAGAAAATTCTAAAGGAAACTAAGCAATAGAGAATTTTTTTCCCACTTTTTTTTGAGATGAGATTTAGAGAAGCATCCAAGATATGTCTCTGTGTTACAGAAAGAATATTCAATACCTCACAAGGTAGTAGGCCCATTGTCTATCTTAAGAGAGAAAAAATAAATCCTAACTAAGACAAAAAGAATATTCCACTTACTGGAATAATTAAAAAATGCAATGTCATTCACGAAAAGTGGGTTGGGAAAACCCAAAATGCTTTAAAAAAAAAAAAAAAAAAGACAAGAGGAGAAGAGAGGAAGTGATTTTTCATTCCCTTTCCTTTACATTTATCCAGCTTCAACCAGAAAGCTTTTCCTGATTCATCTCACATTTACCCAGAATTCCCATAGCAGCTTCCCTCTTTAGGGGATGGTATGTGCTATCATATAAACACAAGAGCTAAATGCTAATCCAATCATTCATTTTACAAATAAGGAAACTGAGGCTGCCCAAGGTAATTCAAATAGAGTCAAGTCAAAACTAAACCTACTGAAACCAAATTCATCATTCTTTCCACTTTATCACATATTCTTCTCCAATGGTGTCATACACGGCATTTTGACTCCCCAATGAGACACAGCCTGAACACCAGGTTGTTCAGAATATTTGCTGAACTAAACAGCTTCTTATTCAGTCACACAAAGATTATTAGAATGATAGATTAAATAACTAAAAAGGATCTTAAACAGATGGAGAAACTGAGATACAAACAAGTTGGACAATCAATGTGTCCAGAATCACACTGATAAAAGTATAAAGTATGATTTGAACTCACTTTGAGGCCAGAATTCTACTCACTGGGCTACCTCAAGGTATATCTGGAAGAAACTTCAGCTATTTTCTAGCCAAAAGGAACATTTGGGGCTTAGGAACTCTTCCCCCATCTTCTCCCCACATCTTTAGAAACCACTTTTACTCCATACTTTCCTGCAATAAGCACTCCGAATTGTAAGTGAGTAGGTAATGTCTGACTTAATAAGAATAAGAAATAGGTAAAATGCCACTTTTTCTAGTAGCTGGGAGACTGCCACACCACAAGTTAAAACAGAGACCTAAAATTTTCATGGATCATTAACAGTGGGAGCAAAGAATGTATGGATATGTCAACATCCCACAGGCTACCCCCACCCCATTACCAAGCTCCAATGCCCCAGCTCCCTCCCCACCAAAAGCTAGGAATGCCCCAGTGACTGGTCAATTCTAGCCCCTCCATGGAAATTCCCATTCAAACAATCCCCCATGGCCTGGAGGGCTGAGGCAGCAACCCAGGGTACACAAAAAGAAAGCAGATCATTAGATCTGTAGAGAGAGGTCAACCAGAGCAGAGGAGTAGGGAAAGGGCAAGGGCTGGTTTGCTTGTTTTCCAAGCAATTAAAATGCTAATCGAACAGGGGGCTTTCCACCTGGAAGAATCCATTTCCTCATTTATAATTAAAAACCTGACTTACAGATCAAGTGAAAATCAGGGCTACACCAGAATGGTGGTATTATTTTTTTTTTTTCCATTTCTGTCTCTTGAACCTACTGAAATTTAAATGCTTTTCAGCCACAAAGTCAACTGTATGTGTTCTATCATGAAGGTGGGGATGCCCCACATGAAAGAAGCCTAGAAGAAGGGCAGAGAACTCATTCCACAGTGCCTTCCTCTCATTCTACTACTAGGTAGTGAATATTAAAACTAAGAAATTCAGAGTTCATTCTCAGAGGAAAGACTTTTTACTTGGCAGAGAGAATCACTTTGCAATCTAAATACCAGGTCTGCAAGGACCAGACACTCCCATAACTGCTCCCCATTCCACACTCAATGCATTTATTAAAAAACCAAACTAAGCAGCATGCTGCTGCGGACAGAATAGTGAACTAACAGTCAGCACTTGGGCCGAGACCCGCTTGTGCAAATAACCTTGGAGGAATCTACCTCTCTGAGCTACCATTTTCTCATCTGTAAAATTGGGATAATGATACTCACAACTGGAATTGGTATAGAGGAGGAAAGAAAGCTAAATTCAGAACTCAGAAGGCCTTGGTTCAAATCACAACTCTCCTATTTCCTACTTGTATGACTTCGTGTGACATGCCATTATGGTTCTCTGGATCTGTTTTCTCATTGGTAATATGAGTGGATTGGTCTAGATGCTTCTCTGTCTTATGACTGTCCAGTGCTAATGCACTATAATGCACGTCAAGTGTTTGAAAATCAGTCTTTCCTGTCAAATATACTACATGTCTTCAAACTTCATAATTTTGTACTTTTGGAATGGAAGGGAAGGAAAATGAAATTTATTTCTAAGTTCTATTGGGTTTTTCTCATGCAATATATCTTATACTCTTCTTTATTTCTAAAGTCACTCTCTTCTTCCAGGCCTTAATCACCTCATATGTAGATTAATAAAGCAACTCACTTATTAGTCTAAATAGTAGCTACCATTTCTAAGTCTGAATTTCTCTAATACATTAATGCAGGTTACCTGACTAATCTTCCAAAACCAATAGCAACGGACTTCCTTGCCACCTAACTGCCTTTCACATAAGTTTAAACTCTTTTGTCTGACAATCAAGGCTTTGTATTATGATTCAACCCCCACACATCTTCCAAAACAATCTCCATTTAACCAGAATGGACTCCCATTAATCCATACTTCTTTGGGAAATGTAAAATGTGTTCTGTGATGACTCTGAATTGCATTTTTAAATGCTATCTCTATTAAGAATCTCTTTCTCCTAGATCACTACTCCTCCCACAACTCCAATAGTATTATTCATTTTCTGTATTTAATTCTGTCCTCCCCAAAGATCTTTGATATAGCAAAGTAACATCAACAGTAGTACAATGGTTCATATACAAAGAGCTAAAAGCCAACTATTCTTCTTCATAGCTAAAAGAGATGCAAGGATTCATTTTTTTAATCAAAGCTTTTTATTTTCAAAATACATACATGAATAATTTTCAACATTCACCCCTACAAAACCTTGTGTTCTAAATTTTTTTTCCTTCCTTCCCTCCATCCCTTCTCTTAGACAGCAAGTGATCCAATATATATTAAACATGTCCAATTCTTTTATACATATTTCCACAAATATGCTGCACAAGAAAAATCAGATTGAAAAAGGAAAAAAAAATGAGAAAAAACAAAATGCAAGGAAACAACAACAAAAAAGAGTAAAAATACTATGTTGTGGTCCACAATCAGTTCCCACTGTCCTTTTTCTGGGTGCAAATGGCTTTCTTCATCACAAGACTATTGCAACTGGTCTGAATCATCTCATTGTTGACAAAAGCCATGTCCAGGGGATATTTTTTTTTTTTTTTAAATAGGAAGGGTTGGCAGACTGATATGTTGGCAAAAACAATAACTTAGGAGTTAAAGAACCAGGGTCTGAATTCCAACTCTTCTACTTATTACCAACATGAACTTGGGGAAAGTCATTTAAACTCTGAGTCTCAGTTTCCTCATCTGTAAAATAAGAGGTATGGGCTAGATCATCTCCATTGTCCCTTCCAGATCTGAATTGCATGATCGATCTCTTTGATTACTGATGCTCTTTACTATAAAATCTCAAAGATATCTGAAAAAACAGTTGCATCTAAGCCATACTTACTCCACTGAGCAAAAATGTCATGGGTCTTCTGAGCTACCAACAACATGAAGAAAGAATAAGAATCCTCATGTTTGTTCTTAAATTTACAGGCTATTAAATAAAAGGTATTTCTGTTGAAGAAAGAAATGAGGATGCCATCATATTCAACCACCATTCTGAGTTTGTTTAAATGCATTATATTATTTCAATTTTTAAAAATCACTAGTCTTTAGTAAACACCAGACTGCCAAAACAAAGACTTCTCACTTTGTAAGAAAAATTACTTGATAATTGTCCCCACCTCTACCCCAGGACAAGATGGGCAGATGAAAAATTTTAGGAGGCATCATTCTGACAAAGCAAAACATTGTGATTGACAGAAATACTAAAAAGGAGAGGACAGTTATGATGAGATTATTAACATACCCCCTGAAGGCACCACATTATTAAAAGCGCATGAGGAAGATACTATAATTTCTTCCTGCTACCATTTCACTTCATTCTGCTAAAAGGTAGACAGAAAATTCAGCAATATGAGTGACTCCTAAATTCATGTAAGTCAAGATTTTAATTAGAGCCTGGACTTTAGAGACTTCTATACATTTTCCAAATTTCAATGGTAAACTAGGTCATGTCTGTCATAGTGAATGGACCATCAGGCTTATGTTCTGTAACCTGAATATTACGTAGCCCATGCCAGAGTCTTCAGTCACAGTTCAGATCATACAATTTTCATGATTAGGGCAGAGAAGTGCAAGAGAGAGAACTACTACTGACAAGCAGCTGAAAACAAAAGGAATTACTTTGTTGGAAAACTTATCTCAAAGTCAGCAATTATTGCAGTTGTCATATGACCAAGCCTCAGTTATCCATCACCACTGTACATGCAACATAACTCTATAATCTAGACAATTTGGGTAAAATGTTCCACGTTTTTCAGGATAAAATACAGTTACACATAAGAGATTGTCTTCTGAAAACTTCAAGAATCCAAGAACAGAGATAGGAAAGAATAAGATGGTCTAGTGATAAAGCTCAAAGGATTACAGAGAATCACAACTACCAAAGAAGCAGAGACAAAAGTGGAGCTGCTGCTACAGAAATACTTTAAATTTCATGAACAATGTTAAGCATCTACTGGATACAACACACTGCTTTAGGTTTCTGAGGAAGCAAAGATAAAAAATGATGCAATTCCTAAACTCAAGGAGCTTTGGACTCCAGGTTGAATAAGTAAATATATGAGATGTATACTTGCAAGGTAGTCTATATTAAAACAAAGAAGAATCTTCCAAAGTGCTATGAGAAATTTGAGTAGAGAGATAAACTGACATGGAAGAAGTGATCCATCAGTTGGACCCTTAAAAAAAAAAAAAAAAAAAGGCAGGCCTGGGCATACAAATATGCCCATCTGTTTCCTCAATTTTCAGGAAAGCTAAGACTGGCATAACTCTTAGGCTAAACTGAGTGGTCATACTAAATTCATTAATATGCTGAGTCTCTGGGTAGGGGGAGGAGAGGACAGGAGAGAGGAGAGAAGAAGAGAAAGGAGAAGAAAAAAGGAGAGAAAAAAAGGTAAAAGACAGAAGGGAGAAGAAAGAGGAAGCAGGGAGGAGAATAATATGACATAAGGCTTGACAGATGGGTTAGAGTCTAATTATGGAGGGCCTTGAGTGGCAGACTCAAGAGTTAATATTTTATTCAATAGTCAATGGGGAGCCACTGAAGGTTTTTGATTAGAGAAGTGACATTCAGAAGATGGATGATTAAATGAAAAATAAATTTATTAAACACTTACTTTGTGCCAGGATATGCCATGGATAAAAATACAAATATAAGACAGGTTTTTTTCTCTCAAGGAGTTTACATTGAAATAGAGAAACAATACAAACAGGAGAGTGATGATCAGAAAAGGAATTTTAATCTAGGGAGTCCCAGAGCTTGTAAACAGAGGCTCAGGGCAATGGATTGCCACAGCATCTCCAGGACTGATGGCAGTATTATTCCTTGAATTGCTCCCAGAGGGGGAGAAGGGAAACACACCAGGGGTCACCACAACTATGGGCAGGTTAGATGGCAAGATACTAGAGTAGGCTTTCATTTCCTGTGGATGATATATGAAGGGCTGGGGCTAACTAAATATACAGTGCATCACCACGATCATGTGAGTATGAAGGATGAATTGGAGTCAACCCTGAAAAGTGGTCCTAGCTGTGTCCACCCAGGAAGACTATAAAATCATAAATCTGGAGCTGTAATGGACCTTAGAGGCTGTCTAATTTAATTCCTTCATTTTTACAGGTGAGGAAACTGAGATCCAGAGAAGTGAAATGACTTATTTATGGAGGTAGTGAACATCAAAGGTGAGATTTGAACTTATTTCCTCTAACTCTAGATCCTAGGCCTGTTTTACTGTAGCAAGCTGTCCAAATCAGAAAGTTATTTGCCATCAGCAATAGATCAAGTCCGGAAGGCCTTTATTGGCAGACAGAAAATAATCTGTGAACTGAGTAGAATAGACACTCAAAATAACAACAGTGAAAAGTGAAAATCTTGTTCAGTGATAGTGAAGCTTCTCCCAGGAAATAGCTTTAATCTAAGGACTATCTGAACTACAACAAAGCTGTCTTTGCCTGGAGGCAAATATTTAGCTGTTCAATTTAACAAACATTTATATCAGTTATCAAAGTCAAGGAATTACAATAAGTGCCAAAGATACCAATTTTTTTTTAAAGCCCCTCAAGGGGCTTATATTATACTAAGGCGACTATAACACATACACAAATATAATCCAAGGTGGGCAGTGATGAGAATTTTTTGAAAAGGCCATCATATTCCAATGGGCAGAACCTAAAAAATAATAGAGCTAAACAAAGTATTACAAGAAAATTCAAGGAGAGAATATTGAAGCAGCACCTGATAGCTCTCAGGGATCTCTAATAACATTAATAGCATAAAAATGGCAGACATCTAAAATAATAATCCTTATTTCTCTAACAATTTAAGGTTTACAAGGCACTTCCTTCACAACTCTATGAGACAGGGAGTCCCCGTACTATTGATCCCATTTGGCAGAAGAAGAAACTGAAGCTAAGAGAAGTGATGTCCTCATTCGCTTCACCAAGATCACATCTATAGTAGGTATCACATGTTTAGGATTCTTTGTAGGAAGAGTTTACCTGCTTCTTTTAGGAAACCTCTTCGTTTTTCATTATTGTTCACTCATCTCAATCAAGTTCAACTCCTCGTAACCCCATTTTGGAGTTGTTTTTTTTGTCAAAGTTACTGGGGTGATTTGCCATTTCCTTCTTCAGCTCATTTTACAGATGAGAAAACTGAGACAAGTAGGATTAAGTGATTTACCTGAGTCACACAGCCAAGTCTGGACTCAGGTTTCCCTGACTTCAGGCCTGGTACTTTATCCATTGTCCCACCAAGTTGCCCTTAACCTTTTCAAAGTTAGATTTTTTTAAACTAGGGCCATCTCTCAAGGAATTTACATTCTTTTTTGCTTGTTTAGTTTAATTCTTCTTTTATTTTTCCCAAGTACATGTAAAGATAGTTTTTAACATTTACTTTTATAAGATTTTCATTTCTAATTTTTTCTCCCTCCATCCTCTCCCTCCTCTCCAAGATGGCAAACAATCTGATATAGATTATACACAAGCAATCTTATTAAACATATTTCCACATTTGTCATGTTGTAAAAGAAGAATCAGAACAAAAGGGAAAACCACGAGAGAGAAAGGAAAAAAAAAGTGAAAAACAGTCTGCTTTTTCAATCAACAAGCAACCTGCATCCAAATGTCATACTTCTTTCTCTGGATGTGGATAGTATCTTCCATCATGAGTCTTTTGGAATTGCCTTAAAAACACTGAATGACTGAGAAGAGCTAAGTTTATCAAAGTTGATCATCACACAATGTTTCTGCTACTGTATACAATATTCTCCTGGTTCAGCTCACTTCACTCAGCATCAGTTCATGTAAGTCTTTCCAGATTTTTTCTGAAATCTGCCTGCTCATCACTTTTTGTAGAAAATATTATTCCATTACATTCATATATCACAATTTGTTCAGTCATACCCCAATGATGTATTAACATCAGTACATATGTGGGTCCTTCTCCCTTTTTTATGATCTCTTTGGGATATAGACCGGGTAGTGGTATTGTTGGATCAAAGAGTGTGCACAGTTAAGGAGTTTACATTGTAATAGTGGAAAAATAACCTTTTTCCCCTTTAAGAAGGGGACATCTTCAGCTGCTTTTAAAATAGGTAAGAAAGTGATATGGAGGCCTTCCTCCCATCAGAATAAGGTAAAAGGGAGCTTCTCTGAGCCCAGGGGTTCTGAATCTAAATGGTTCTACTGAGAGAATGTTGTAGATAAAGTGGAGGCACTATGATTTGGAAAAGACTCAGAAACTTCATGAAGGTCTGTTTCCAAGCAAAGAAAAAGGTCGATTAGACAGACATATTCTACTTGGCTCTAGTGGGCAGAACTAGTAGCAATAGGTAGAAATTGACTGAGGCAAATTTAAGATTTTAGGATGCATATAAGAAAAACTTCCTATCAAATGGAGCTGTCCAAGTAGTGAATGAGTCACCTTTGATGCTAGCAAGGCAGTGCAGAGTCCTAGCTTTGGGATGAGAAGGACCAAATCCAGATCCTAGCTTGGCACCTACTACCTGTATGACTCCCTAAGGCCTGAGTTTCCTTAATTATAAGATAAAGGAGTTGATATCCTTAAAGATCCCTTCTCTACCTAAATCAATCCTGTGATCCTTAGTGGTTCTCTTCAAATGAAATCTGTATTACCACTTGTTGAGATAGCTAAGTGGCAAATGCTAGATTTCAAATCAGGAAGCTATGAATTCTAGTCTTGCCTCATCAATTTAATAGCTGGATGGTCTTGAGCAAACCATTTAAATTCTCAGGTTCCATTTCCTCATCTGTAAAATAAAGCTAATATTAGCACCTGTCTACCTTAATAGAGTATTGTGATAAAAAATGAGATATTTGTAAAATGCTTTGCAAACTGTAAAGTATGATAAATGCTAATTATTATTGTTGCTGTTGTTATACTGCAGAAGGATTTTCTCTTTAGTGTGTGTTGAACTATCTGGTCTCTGACACATCTTTCCAACTGGAGAAAATGTGAAGAGCAAAGTTGTTCAGTTATTTCAGTTGAGCCCAACTCTTCATGACTCCATTTGGGGTTTTCTTGGAAGAATGGTTTGCTATTTCCTTCTCTAGCTCATTTTACAGATAAGGAAACTGAGGCAAACAGGGTGATGTGGTTCACCCAGAGTCACAGAACTATTAAGTGTCTAAATCCAGATTTGAACTCAAGAAGATGAATCTTCCTACTTAAAGTCCAGTTCTCTCTACCCCCTGCATCACCTGTCTCAAAATTACAGCTCACTAACATCAAGTCATAAGTTTTAAGGTGTTTTTCCCAAAGTGGAATTTTGTACTGGGCCAATTATACTTCCTCTCTCCCCTACTTTGTAATAGGTATTGTGTAATTACAAGAAAATACAAGGGTTGATTTGAGATAGACCTCTTGCCATGTGACAGAGAAGAGTTAACTAGCTTGAAAAAGGATAAAACAACAAAACACACACACACACACACACACACACACACACACACACACACACACA
>JAJPUD010001786.1:151891-197953 GCA_023553655.1 Myrmecobius fasciatus | reverse complement strand
ACACACACACACACACACACACACACACACACACACACACACACACACCAAAAAAACACCTTAACCCTGGCCTCATTATCACCATGTTCTAATCATGATCTAACGAGCTGTAAACAATTGCAACATTTAATACTCTTGATATCACCACATTTTATTGCAGGGTTCTCAGTCAAGTAATTGCTTTCCTGGAGACATTACATGCGGTTTTTTCAGGGGGTAAGGTAAAAAACTGCTCATCAATTGATTCCCCCATGGAATTAAGTGGACATGGTTTATTGGGACCTTGTTTTATCTTTATTGAAGATGCAGGGTTGTAATTAGAGATTAGCAGTCCAGGTGAAAGGGAAAGATAGATGCCCTTTTACAGATATAAAGATAGAATTGGCTGAGTTGGCAAAAAAAAAAAAAAGTATAAGAATTTAGACCAGTGGGACAGCAGCTGTGACCTATATTTAAAGATAACCAACCTATTATCATGGTTAAAAGATTATAAAGCAGCCCCCAAGTAAGCACTGATTCTACGCAAGCATCAAGAAGAAAAGCAGGCAGTTCACTGCATTCAATATGTTTTCCCACACCTCTCAGCACAGTTTTCCCCCTAACCTGAAGGGCAAGAACATAAACCTCTCACTCTACAGAAAGCACCAAAATGGTTCTCAGACATAATAACTGAATTTCCCATGTGAAAGATTCATATTAGCCAGAATTCAAAGCTAGAAGAGATCTTAAAAATCACTTAGTCCAATCTTCTCATTTTACAAAGAGGGAAAACTGAGTTCCAGAAAGCAAAGTGATCTGTAAGCACCATTATCCTATCTGGCTCATTTTTGTCTTTTTTTTCCCCTTATGATATGAAACTCAAAATCCCCTGAATCTCTATATCTTCTGGTTAGCTTTGCAAAACTGTGCCTAAAGAAGACAATCCAAGGAAGTGATATGACTCCTAGACCAGATAAACACATTCATTAGTGACCAGGCTAAACTATGCAGCCCAAAACACCCTACAAGTGAAATGAAGAATTTACTTCCTGAGTGTTCTCCCACTATAGAAAAATTAAAAAAAAATTTTTTTTATATACCAGAGACTTAAAAAGCAAAACAATAGCA
Source organism: Myrmecobius fasciatus (assembly GCA_023553655.1). Lineage (NCBI taxonomy): Eukaryota > Metazoa > Chordata > Mammalia > Dasyuromorphia > Myrmecobiidae > Myrmecobius > Myrmecobius fasciatus. The sequence goes on along the minus strand of JAJPUD010001786.1, from coordinate 196,846 downwards.
TCACTCCTTCATCCAATGATGCAATTCATAGCATCTCATAGTATATTGACCAACTAATACATATAATAATCAATTATACAGGGCAGCTAGGGGACACAGTTGATAGAGCACTGGGCTGAGAGCCATCTTCTGAGTTCAAATCTGACCTCAGATACTTCCTAGCTGCGTGACCCTGGGCAATCCACTTAATTTCGTTTGTCTCAGTTTCCTCACTTATCAAATATGCTGGAAAAGGAAATGACAAACCACTCCAGTGTCTTTGCCAAGCAAAGTCCAAATGGGGTCACTGTGTATATGCTAAGGATATACAGGCAAAAGTGAAAAAAGCTCTTGCCTTTCAGAAGCTTCCAAAGGGACCACACACTCTCTCTCTCTCTCTCTCTCTCTCTCTCTGAAGATCTGGAAAGATTTTCTGTACCATGTGGCACCTCAGCTGAGTTATGAAAGAAGCTAGAAATAATGAGACAGGGGTGAGGAGGGAGTGCGTTCCAGGTACAGGACACCAACCAACACAGAGGTAGCAGATGTCCCGTCCATGCATGAGTAGGAAGGAGTTTCAGTTGTTTGGACTGCACAATGCACATATGATATATATAAGACTGGATGGGTAGGATGCGCTTGCCTTTGAAACATTTTAAATTTATCAGGGGAACTTATATTTGATCCTCATAGTAATAGGAAGATATTGGAGTTTATTGAATAAGGAAAAGGCACATTAAGAACTAAGCTTTTATCATGGTGGCAGGGGATGACCATTTGTGTCTTGTTAGAGATAAATTCAATTGCTACCCATACTGAAAGCAACAAATTCATGTGTACCCAGGAATCACCTCCACTCAATAGTAAAACAGAGGATACACCAGTCACATATAGAGATAAATCCTCTGTGCACTTGCTCCTCCATCAGCCTTAGTGCTATTCCCAAGACTATAGGATTGCCTAGGACCTTACTGTTAAAGCTGCTATAAGAATTCTTTCAATCTCTCTGCAATGGTTAATTCAGTCAACTAGCCAGAAAAACTTCATTGAGCACCTACTGTATACTCAGATCCATGCAGGACATAGTTATGTTTGGAAGGTAAAACAGCCTAGTACAATACATGCTGATCTCTAATGAAGAATCAAAATGATGGGAAGAGTCCTTTTTTGTGAGGGGGAGGGGGTGCGATAGGACCAGGTTGGAGATTCTCATCATTTGATGCTTGATCTTGGAGGAAATCCCTCCTGTGTTAAGAAGGACAATTTTTCCCACACCTAACACCATATACCAAAATAAGGTCGAAATGGATTCATGATCTAGACATAAAGAATGATATTATAAACAAATTAGAAGAACATAGGATGGTTCATCTCTCAGATCTGTGAAGGAAGAAGGAATTTGTGACCAAAGAACTAGAGCTCATCATTAATCACAAAATAAATAATTTTGACTATATCAAGTTAAAAAATTTTTGTACAAACAAAATGAATGCAGACAAGATTAGAAGTGAAGTAATAAACTGGGAAAACATTTTTACATTCAAAGATTCTGATAAAGGCCTCATTTCTAAAATATATAGAGAATTGTCTCATATTTATAAGAATTCAAGCCACTCTCCAATCTATAAATGGTCAAAGGATATGAACAATTTTCATATGATGAAATTAAAACCATTTCTAGTCATATGAAAAGGTCCTCCAAGTCACTATTGATAGGAGAAATGCAAATTAAGACAATTCTGAGATATCACTACATACCTGTCTGATTGGCTAAGATGACAGGAAAAGATAATGACAAATGTTGGAGATGTGGAAAACTGGGACACTAATACATTGTTGGTGGAACTGTGAATGGATCCAACCATTCTGGAGAGCAATCTGGAATTATGCTCAAAGAGTTATTAAACTGTGCATACCCTTTGACCCAACAGTGTTTCTACTGGGCCTATATACCAAAGAGATCTTAAAGAAGGGAAAGGGACCCACATGTACAAAAATGTTTGTGGCAGCCCTTTTTGTAGTGGCAAGAAACTGGAAACTGAATGGATGCCCATCAACTGGAGAATGGCTGAATAAATTATGGTACATGAATATTATGGAATATTATTGTTCTGTAAGAAAAAACCAACAAGATGATTTCAGAGAGGCCTAGAGAGACCTACATGAACTGATGCTGAGTGAAATCAGCAGAACCAGGAGATCATTATACATGGCAACAACAAGACTATACGATGATCAATTCTGATGGGCATGGTTCTCTTCAACAATGATGTGATTCAAACCAGTTCCTATTGTTCAGCGATAAAGATAGTCATATACATCCAGAGAGAGGTCTGTGGGAACTGAGTGTGGACCACAACACAGCATTTTAACGCTTTCTGTAAATATTTACTTTCATTTTGTTTTCCTTGTTAGGTTGGGTTTTTTTTCATCTTTCTAGATCTGATTTTTTCTTGTGCAGTAAAATAATTGTATAGATATGTATACATATATTGGATTTGTCATACAATTTAACATATTTAACATGTATTAAACTACCTGTCATCTGAGGGTGGGGGTGGGAAGGAAGGAGGGGAAAAATTTGCAACAAAAAAAAATTTTGCAAAGGTCAGTGTAGAAAAATCACTCATATGTTCTGGAAATAAAAAGCTTTAATTAATTTTTAGTCTATCCCTTTCCTTTCCTCCTTTCCCTCCCACCTTCCCACAAGGAGAGTCAGGCCTTTCTTTGAAGCCAAATGTGTCTGATATACTCTCTTAGAGTCCAATATAATGAGAGTAAGGTTTACACAATACTCATCACCCTCCCTTCTTTCCCTCAATTATATTAGATGTTCTACGTCTCTTTATGAGATTTTTGCCTTATTTTACCTCCTTTATTTTTACTTTATTTTGCCTCCTTCCCCCCCCCTTTTTTTTAGTATGGTATCCCTTCCACCTCTAATTTCTTTTCCATTATTATCAAAGAAAAATCAAATTATACCCCCATTCTTTAAGGATACCTATAGTAGAAATATAGTTCTCAAGAGTTCTTTCCTTTTTACCTTTTTATGCTTCTCTTGAGTTCTGTATTTGCAGGTCAAATTTTTTGTTCAGATCTGGTCTTTTCATTAGAAATAGGTGAAATTTTCCTGTATCATTGAATGACCATCTTCTTCCCTGGAAGATAATGCTCATTCCAGCTGGATAACTTATTCTTGGCTGTAATCCAAGTTCTTTAGCCTTTTGGAATATCTGATTCCAGGACCTTCGATCCTTTAATGTGGAAGCTAACAGATCTTGTGTAATTCTAATTACAGTTCCTCAGTATTTGAACTGTTTCTTTCTAGCTGCTTACAATATCCCTTCCTTGGTGCGATAGTCCTGAAATTTGGCTACGATATTCCTTAGGGTTTTAATTTTGGGGTCTCTTTCAGGAGGTGATCAGTGAATTCTTTCAATGCCAATTTTGCCTTCTGATTCTAAAACATCAGGGCAATTTTCTTTCATGATTTCCTGGAAGATAGCACCAAGGTTCTTTTTTTCATCATGGCTTTCAGGGAGTCCGATAATCCTTTGATTGTCTCTACTGGATCTGTTTTCCAAGTCAATTGTTTTTCCTAGGAGATATTTCATATTTTCTTCTGGTTTTTCATTTTTTTGTTTTTGTTTGACTGATTCTTGAAGTCTTATTGAGTCATTTACTTCTGTTTGTTCAATTTTAATTTTTAAAGTATTATTTCCTTCAGTTATCTTTTTTAGCTCCTTTTGTAGCTGGCCAATTGAATTTCTTGGTTCAATGCATTCTTTTTCCATTTTGACAATTTTATTTTTCAGTGAATTGTTGTCTTTTTCCAATTCACCATTTTTATTTTCTAGTGAATTGGTGATTTTTTCCAATTCACCAGTCCTGTTTTCCAGTTTTTCACATCTCTGTTGCACAGTTATTTTCTTCTTGCACTGATCTCAATTTATTTCCCCAATCTTCTTCTAGCTCTCTTTTGAAATTCTTTATGCAATCTTCCAGGTAAGCCTTCTGAAAAGGAGACCAGCTTAAGTCTGCCTTTGTGGCTTCATCTGGGATTGTTTTCAGAATCTCAGGATCTGGAGACTTCACTACTTTTTCTCTGTAGAAGCTGTCTATGGTGAGAGCTCTCTTCTGCTTCTTACTCATGATTTTGAGCTGAGGTATCAGTCACCAGCAGGGAATACTGCCACAGTTTCAATTTGCCCTGGGGCAGTTTGCCGAGTTGACTGGAAGTTGTGCTAGATCTGCACTAGGACCACACTTTCAGCTGCTCTCAATCCACCCTTTACCAAAGGCAGATCTGCCAAAGCACCTGCCCGCAAGCAGAGCAAAGTGGCCCAGGCGTCTCCCAGGGACTTCCTGGGTGCCTAAAATTAGTGCAGCTTCAGGCGGGCTGGTGTCTGATCATGGCCAGGGGCCGATTCCCCTGAGGCTAACCTTCTCCGGAGTTTTTTCAAAATAGATTTTTGATAGAAGTGCGTTGTAGTCCACGTGTTTAGTGGAGCCCTCACTCCAAAACCAGTTCGGAGGCTCAATTTGTCTGGGTCTGAGGGAAGGTCTCAGGAGCTCACAGAGAACACTGTCTGCAGTTCGCCATCTTGGCTCTGCCCCTAATTAATTTTTAAAAATAAAATTTAAAGGTTGGGGGGGGACGACAATTTTTTCCTTATCCTGAGGGAAGAAAATGAGGGAGTTCATATTTCCTGACAGAAATAAGAAATTCAAGATATAAAATGAGACATAAATTTTTATTTGTTTTTTTGTTGTTGTTTTTATGAGGCAGTTGAGGTTAAGTGACTTGTTCAGGGTCACACAGCTATTTTAGACACTGAAAATAAGTGGATTTATTTTGTTTTACTATGTTTATTTTCTAAAAGAATTCTGTTTCTTTTGGATTTGGAAGGGAGCTTTAGGGAAGCTAGGACAGCTAGCAATATGGTCAACTTAAAAAAAAGAAAAGACAGTTATGGAATTATTTTTTTTTTAATGTACAAAAGAAGACTTAAGAAGGTTCAGGAGGTGATATAGACAAGCAGGATAGCTTTAAAAATAACACTGAATTTGTTATAAACATTTTTTTAAATCACACTATACATTATAGAGATCCAAGCTTTTTCCTATGATCCTTTTTTTCTGTTCTATTTTTTATGTGGAAATGTTGGGTTTTAATGTTCATGAAATTCAAAATAAAATAATAAAATGGGGAGTGGTGGCTGAATTTACAGTTTTGGCAATGACTAATCTTGGTTTTGAAAGACATGAAATGGAACATACTTTTTCCCATAGAAAAATAGGAGACTCCTGAATATTAATGCAGTATATGCTGACAGAAATTTTCATTTTGGTGATTTTGCTTAATTATTTTTCTTTGTTACAAGAGAGGTTTGGGTTTTTTGTTTTTTGGGGTTTTTTTGGTGGGGGTCATAAATATTTGAGGTATACCAAACAAAAGGTATCACTAAAATTTAAACTAAATGAGGGAAGAATGCTAGGATTAGATGATTTCTTAGGGCCCAAACAAACTTAAAATCTATGATCCTATAAATAACACCAACAACAAGCCTTCTAGTACCTCCAAGCACACCCAAATCCTTTCAGTCTGATGTGATCAACTGGACTCCAGGGAACTTTCCCTGACTGTAGCAGCCTAAGCTTTTTTCTCCCTGTCTCCAGAGCTCCTGCCCCAATTACTGTCTGTTCAGCCTAGTCTGGCATTTAATTATACACTGTCTTGTATTGTTTGCTAATTGTTTCCTGTGTGAGACTGGTCTCCCAGAGAGACTGAAATAGGGGAAGGAGGGACCCAGAATGCTTCATCTCAGTTTGGGGTATACAGTAAGTGCTCAGGAAGGAGAGCAGGTTGAGTCTGAAGTACTGATAAATCATTCAACAGGAAGTGGACTTCTTTTGACCCACTCAGGAGTAGAGATGGTTTGTCTATGTTGAATAGATTTTTCAAATACAAAGTTTAAGAGTTAGAACTGAATCAAGTTCCTTGCCCTTGTTTCATGAATTTTATTGCTCTTTGGTCCTCCATTCCAGTGTTAAAGAGTGAAAGGAAATCCCAGAGGGACCTTCTAGTGCACCTAGTAGCATGCTACTTTTATATAGGAGATCATGGCAATCATGTAGTTCAATCACTTCACTTTACAGAGTGAACTAAGGGAAAGGGAGTGACTTGTTCAATAGCCCAAAGCTAGTAACAGAATTCTAATCCTGGTCCTTTTTGGATGAACTCCTTATTTGAAGTCTCTCTCCATTCCAGTGCATCTTCCAATCAACTGTTAATTTAATCTTCCAAAAGTGCAGATCTGATCATGTCATCTCTCTGTTCAAAAACATTTGTGGCCCTCTATTATCTCCAGGATCAAATATAAAATCCTGCTTGACTTTTAAAGCCCATCCTAATTAAGGCCCTCTTTCTACCTTTCTAGTCTTCTTATGCCTTCCTCTTCCATGTAGTCCATGATTCAGTGACACAATCCTCTGTGTTTCTCACACAAGACATCTTACTTTTCAACTGTATATTTTTGATAGTGATATTTCATGTTTGGAATTCTTTCCCTCTTCATCTCCATCTCCTAGATCTCTTCAGGTATCTGCTAAAATTTCATCTTCTAACCAAATGCATTTTCCCAATTACCCTTAACACTAGTGATTTTCTTCTATTGATCATCTTCAGTTTATCCAGTATATATCTTGTTTATACATGGTTAATTTCATGCTGTCTCCTTCCTTTACACCATGAGTTCCTTGAGATCATGGACTCCCCCCCCCCCCTTCTCTGTATTCCTAGGCACTTAACACAGTGCCTGGCATATAGTAGGTGCTTAATAAATGTTTAATGATTAGCCTGGACCTCAAAGATCAACACTTCTTAATTCACTATTCAAATGAGCATGTATTCTTAAAAATTCTCTTGGGATCTGTGATTCCAGTGATATAGGGAACCTTCATTAAGTGCAGACCAATACTACATCTACAAGTGAAGATTTTAAAGAGCTTCCCAAGTATTCCCAGAGACTATCAAATATATGTCAAAAGAAAGACCTGAGTCTGAGTATTACTGACTCCCAAATCTGAATGTTTAATCACAAAACCACTTGTTGCCCCTCTTATTTACTATCAATTATTTTTTATTGTGACAACACTATTAATACCACACCAATGTGGAATAAATGCCTTCCAGATTACTAAGTGCTTTCCTGTTCATTATTTCATTTAATCCTCGCAACTTTGGACCATTATTTCTTACTTATGACCCCTTGGTAAATCCATTCTCTTCTTGGGTCTCCATCAGTGGCCCCTCCTACATAAATAAAGGGATTAGACTTGATCTCTGTGGTTCATTTCAGATCTTCTATAATCCTCATTTTTATATATGAGAATACAAAGGTTCAGGAGGTAGCTAGATGGATGCCTTAAACCCAAATCATACAGTTTCTCACAGGTTGGCCAATAAAAGGTTTCAGGCCAAGTCCCAGCTGGTCACTTTTTTGGGCCCAACTGATGTAAAGAGCAATTGTTTCTGTTTTGGCCAGAAACCCACAGGGCCTTCCCCTCCTGGATTGGATTTTTTTTTTTTTTGAGAAGGTTAAAGAATTAATTCTTAGCCAAATTCTTATCTAGCCTTAATCACTAAATGCATGTTTCCTCAGTCAAAATGAGACATGTTCAAGACCTTAGCTTAAAAAGGTCAAGGTTTCCCACTGCATCCAGGACCACCTCCAGTTGTCCTGTTCTTTATCTTGCCACTGAACCTAGATGGCTCTGGAGGGAAAATCAAGGCAGGTGACCTAGCACAGACCTCCCTCACTTAACTCCAGTTTACTTGCATGTCATGGCATCACCTCCCTAATGTCATATATTCTTGAAGAATGAAGGACAAACAACATGAAGATGAACAGTACTCTAGACCTGGAGCCAGAAGAACTGAGTTTAAATCCAGCCTCAGACACTTACTAACTGGGTGATCCCAGGCAAGTCACTTAATTTCTGATTATCTTAATCCATGGAGAAGGAAATAACAAAGCACTCCACTATCTTTGCCAAGAAAACTCCATGGACAAGTCATGAAGAGTAAGATACTACTGAACAATAACATCAACAACTGATGATTAGCCTGGACCTCAGAGATCATCACTTCATAATTCACTATTCAAATAAGCATGCATTTTTATTTTTTTATTATTATTATTATTATTTGGCTGAGGCAATTTGGGGTTAAGTGACTTGCCCAAGGTCACACAGCTAGGAAGTGTTAAGTGTCTGAGACCAGATTTGAACTCAGAAAATCCTGACTTCAGGGCTAATGCTCTAAGCACTGTGCCATTTAGCTGCCCCAAGCATGTATTTTTTAAATAAAATTGTGTGTGCTCACACAGCTGATAAATGATCACATTAGGGCTAGAATTCCTCTTCCTTCATTCTCTACTCTCTATACTGTATCATGGTTCCTAGGCTTTTGAATATGATGACCTCTTTTAAAAAAATATTTCATGATTCCCCATATAATAGTGATTGCATTTACATTGCATATTTTGTTAGAGAAAAGATCGAAATAAGCTTGATGGGCAGATGAATTCAGCATGTTGCTGAAAGGCCAGAGTCTGCAGGCTATGTACCACAATTTCAGCTGAGATTAAATAGCCATGGATATTCTCACTTGTGCTGTAGCATACACAGTGGTCACACATAGTAAAATCATCTTGCAGATAGGCTAAAACAAATTGAGGGTAATCAACAAACCTCAAACCTGTTGGTGAGTTAGGGACTATCTACTCTAAACATATGAAGAATTCCCTCAGTGCAATGGGTAGTCCAGAACAATTTGTTCCAACAACCACGAAGGCAGCTGAAGCAGACACTGTGGCACTTAGAGCTGTCAGACATTAAAGACACCAAGGTCATCCACTCCATTCCCAAGCCATCTCCAATTGTCTTGATTTTTGAATTTCCAGAGGACTTTGAGAGGGTGGGGCTGAGAACTTTGCACAACTCTACCTCGATTAAAGCCAATTCACACAGAAAATCAAGACATCACTTCATGATGTCACTGGTCCTCTTCAAAAAAGAAGATAAATAACAAACAACCACTATCCTGTAACATGTGGCCTTTGATGAACGTCACTTTTGGTAAAAAAGCTGGTAAATACAAAAGGTGACGCAAATAGATTGCCATTCTTTCCTTATGCACAAACATTGTGTTGTCCTAAAAAAGCTGCCTCTGATCTGAAGAAGCTGCCTCTGATAAAGGCAAATCTCAGTTTGAAAATCGAGATTTAATTTACAGTGTCATTCATCCCAACATGGATACATAATAACATAGAGGGTATACATAATAGCATAGGGTATGGCTGATTCAGCTACCCTCAATATATAGAGGCTAGTTTATTATTTGCCTAACTTTAATCCTTTAGACTTTGCAAAGTTCCTCCAGAGCTGATTTATAAAGCTAGAAGAAAACCTCACTGGAATCAAAACCAATTTATGGACTCAAGAGGAGAAAATTGACATTTTCTTGATCACACACCATCCCTGTAAATCAATTTCCATTCCCCTTCTCCAACTCTGGCTGCCCCAGCCTTTGTAAATAAATGCCAAGCATAATGAGTTTTGAAACAACCAGCTTGAAAGTAACAAAGAAAATGACAGTCATTGGAAAATCATAGTACTTTGGGGTGAGCCCAAGTGTAGTTTAAAATGATTACAGAGACCCAGATGACATGGTGCAGAAGTCCAGAGGGCTCTAAAAGGAAGCTCTGTCCATTTCTGCCTTCTTCTTCTGCTCCCCATCCCTGCCTAAGAGGAGGAGAAAAAAGAGAGAAGTATGGATTGCTAGAAAATGCCAACTGTTAACCCTGATATTCCTCAGATCCAAAGGATGGCTGAGACATGTTGTAAGCTCAAGTACATCATTCTGCCTATCTCGGGCCTCGGTTTCTTTATCTATAAATTGAAAGTTTGGATTAAATGATCTCTAAGGTCTTTTCTGGGTCTTTGTCTATGATCCTTTGATCAGATAACGTGGAAGGTTCCTTCAAGTTCGGATGATTCTGTTTGTTTTTAGGGGTAAAGAATGCAAATAATATCCCTGGACTTGAATGTATATTGATGGCCTTGGGCAGTGGAAGCTACTACCAGGTATTCCTTACACTGAACATTCTACCCAACCTACCCTGAACATATGTTTCCAATACCTAGAATGCATTCCTTCCTCATTTCTGGCTATCTGAATTCTTGCTTTACCTTAAGGCCCAGTTCAGATGTCACCTCCTAAACAAAATCAAAGTATTTCTTGATCCTTCTAATTGACAGTGCTTCCTTCTCCTGAAACTATCTTAACATACATCAGTATGTGTGTTACATCTGTCCAGTAGAAGATAAAACTCCTTGAGGAAAGAATCTCCTCTAGTAGTTTATACCCAAAGCTTATCATATTTATTGAACTGAATCCAACAGAGAGAAACTAATAAGGAGGGTTACTTTATTAGGGGAGAAAGGTGAGACTTAACCTTTAGTCACATCAACAGGTAAACTTTTCCCTCCCCAATCACATTCCCTTTATTGGTCAGAAACATTTCATGGAGCTACTTTTTCCATGTTGACTATTAGTCTTCTGCAGAAACAGCATGCTAAGCAAATTTCTTTTTCAAGCACTTTCTACCCAGCTGGGGAAAAAGACTCAGAATAGCATGTAGAACCATCAGATAACTATGTTTCCCCCCCCAGAAAAAGAATGTTGTGGGAGATTAGTTTGGGGTTAATTGCTCTGTCCCCACTAATTGTGCCTATACTGCAATGCACCTTATGCTTGGATACCAGTGATGAAGGAAAGAACTAGCATCGCCATTGTGCACAGGGAGGGAGGCAAAGGGGAAAGAAGAATTCTCCTGGGAATCTCACTTTTTGGGGGGGAAAAAACTTAGCTTTTCAATAGGAAGAGATTTATTGCCCAGAAGCCAAAGATTTAGGAGAGGGTCTGAATGGTTAAGATTTTCACCCTAATTGCTGTTTCAAGTAGACCTCAGAATACTAAAGGGATAACTGCAGTGGGCAATTCATAGGGAAAATGAAGCAAACTCACTTATTTTCTTTAAATTTCTTTAAATTAAGGAGGTAGCTGAGTTATGGTCAGGAAGAAAAATGTCACCATTGGGGAAAATCCAGTGGGCTTTTCTTGGGGTGGAGAGCTTTTTCTTTGAAGTTCTGATCTGGGTCTGAGTAACCTCTCTTTCTTTAACTCTCATGTTTTAATTCTCTCTCAGATGCTGGATGAGACAGTGGAGTGGGGGGGGGGAAGGAGGGAAGAGACACCTTGACATTTTCAACTTCAGAGACCCTAAAAGGAATAAAAAAAAAGTGAAAACAGGACTTTCCATGTCTAACGTCACAAAGATACTTCCAATCTAAACAAAAGAGATTTCATCATAAAAGAAGTTATAAAAATGTAATGTATGGCTATAATCCAAACTTTTTTTTCAATTGCAGCAAAAGAGATGAATTTTATCATCCCCCAGTGCTTTGAAAAGAAAGCTGCTCATGAAAGCTGGCACTGAAAGATGTCTCTATTACCACTCCCTACAGGCACCAGTTTCTGCACCAATATGAAATTTGTGTTTCACCCCTCCTATCTTTCCCCTTTTATATCTCTCCTCACCCCCACCTCACACAGAAATCTAAGAAGCTTTAAGGGAAACTCTCATTTAAAAATTTCCTAACCTTAAACTCTGATCAAATGAACAATCAATTGAAAAACATTTAGTAAACCCTTGCTATGTGCCAAGCATCTGATTTGGCAATCATTAGTAATCTTGAAGAAAGCAGGTTCAGTCTAGTGGGGAGTCAAGAAGAATGTAAAGGTTGAGAAAGTGAGTGGCTGAAAGAATAGTGGTGCCTAAGAAAGAAACAAGAGAGAAAAGTAGGAAATTCAGCAGAGGGATGGTTTTTTTGGGGGAAAGAGAATGAAATAAAATCTGCAGTGTTGATCCCTTCTCAGTGGCACACTGTGTAACACAAGAAATAAAAAAAGGGGGGAGGGGAAAGCTGTTATTTCAAACCACTACCCAAGAATATACAGTCTGCCTGAAAGAGGGGTATCTACCACAGCCATAGAGAAAAGGTAGTGGGAAAGGGATTTTCCCAGTACTTGAAGAATTGCTTCAAGTTCCTTGATCACAAATGATCCTGAAGGAGCGCTGCTCATGGCAGAAGAGGAGAGGTTTTGAATTTATACAGCTATCAAAGAAAAAGCTTTGAGACAGTGAGAAAGGTGGTATAAAGTGGTATAAAGATAAGCCCTTCAGCCCTTTTTGTAGTGGCAAGAAACTGGAAGCTGAATGGATACCCATCAATTAAAGAATGGCTGAATAAATTATGGTATATGAATGTTATGGAATATTATTGTTCTATATGAAACAATCAGCAGAACGATTTCAGAGAGGCTTGGAGAGACTTGCATGAACTGATGCTGAGCGAAATGAGCAGAACCAGGAGATCATTATACATAGCAACAACAATACTATATGATGATCAATTCTGATGGACACAGCTCTCTTCAACAATGAAATGTTTCAAACCAGTTCCAAATGTCCAGTGAAGAAAGCCATATACACCCAGAGAGAGAGATATATGAAATGTGGACCACAACATAACATTTTCATGCTCTCTATTGATGTTTGCTTGCATTATGTTTCCCTTCTCAGATTTTTTTTTTCTTGTAGATACTATTTTTCTTGCACTACAAGATAAATGTGGAAATATGTATACATATATTCGATTTGTCAAGTATTTTAACATAATTAACATGTAGTAGATTTCCTGCCATCTAGGGGAGAGGTAGAGAGTGGGGGGGGGGAATTTGTAACAGAAAGCTTTGTAAGAGTCAATGTTGAAGAATTACTCATGCATATGTTTTGCAAATAAAAAGCTTTAATAAAGAAAAAAATATATAAGCCCCTGATTGAGTATTGGGTAGGAAATGAAACTACACACTTCCAAACCCTTCTATCATCCAACATAATCCAATAGCTAGGGGTGTAGGGACCCCATTTTGGGGACCATGAATATAGGAAACTTAGAATTAGGAGACCTGAGTTTGAATCACTGTTCTGACACTTACTAGGTATGACTTGAGCAAACAATCACTCTTTACTTGTTTTCTCATCTAAAAAATGAGGGTATGATACTTCCAATAGCTACCTCCCTAGGTTGTTGTAAACAAAGTCCTTTGAAAACCTTAACATAGCTATTTATTATTATTGTCATTATTTTATTCATATTACTATCTAACTTTATGTATCATGCCTTATATGCCCAGATATACAACAATAGCATGACCATAAAAGTCCCTGTCCTAAGAATCTTGATTTTTCTCTTCTTTAGGATTATGGACTCTGCATGACCTATTTTGTCCAATACAAAGACAGGCAGTAAATGCTGAATGAATAGTAAGGAGCACTGTAAAGCAGACAGGAAGGATTTGAAAAACAGAACATTCTGTGGCAGACACAAATTGGGGGGGGGAAGATATTAAATCTATTTTTACATTCTCAAAGCAAGAGAGCTCTGGGCCAAGGGTCTTTCCTGCCCCAATTTATTTGTAGAAACTATACTATGGCATTTACTCTGTACACACATACCCATAATTTCTACCCCATAAATTGTGACCAATAGCTCCATACCTTCTGCTCCATTCCCAGACAATTCACTCATAGTCTGCTCCCAGAACTGGCTGTTCTGGCATGTAACTACATGGTATGATTTCATTGGCACACACTAGGGGGGAACAACTCTGCCCCCCAATTCCTTCCCCTTTAACTTTCTGGTTTCTAAATAAGCTTTAACTGCAGTCAGGCTTTCTTTTCCCATGGGGAGATCAGGCTTCAAATGCAAATCTTCAGGTAAAGGAAACACTGAAATTTATAGTAAGTTCTAAATGACTCATTCATTCAATAAGCATTTATGAGGTCATTTAGTATTTTTCAAGAGCATAGTGTTCAAAATTCTTGGAACACACTGAAAAGTGGCCCTACCTTCAAGGAGCTTTCCATTGAGAATTCTGCTCTCAGCTCATTCTTAGGGTGCTTTGAAGAAATCAAACAGAGGCCATTTCATAACTGTCTTTATCTCCCTAGGACTCAGCCTACTACCTGGCAAATAGCAGGTTGTTACTTGATTGGACATTTACAAGAGAAGAAAGTAAAGGCTTTGGGGCAAAGAAAGGAAAAAGGATAGCAGAGAGAGTTAGGTTATAGTTTACCTAAATCTAATTTTTCAAGACTCTAAATTCTCATTCAAACAAAAAGAAGAGAGATTGCTCAGAATTAGGCTTATTATCCTAATAATCTAAGGATTATAATCCTTGCTATGACAAAGATACAAGACAGTATGCACTGTTACATAACCACATTTTTTTCTATGTATATTTAACAAATGTTTATTAAGCATTTAATATGTTTTTGGAGCCATGTGATCTGAGTTGAAGCTTAGCCTTTAACACAAATAGTCAAAACCATATAGTCACAACTTCTCTAAGCTTCAACATGGCAAATATAGAAATATATTTAAAATGATTGTACAAACCTATATCAGACTGCTTGCAGTCTTGGGGAAGAAGTAGGGAGGGAGGGAGGAAAAACATTTGGAACTTAAAATCTTACAAAAATGAATGTTGAAACCTATTTTTACATGCAATTGAAAAAATAAAACACTACTAAAATTTAAAAAAAAATAAACCCCCCACCTCAAAAGAAAAATATTTCACTATCTACCACACATACTGCTTGTAAGGAAGATCCTTTGTAAAGTTGTATATGTGAGAAAGAGAGAGAAGAGGAGGAGGAAAAGGGGGAACAGAAAGATGAAGGAGAAAAGGAAGAAGAAAGAGGAGGAGGATGAAAAAATGGAGGAAGAAGGAAGAGAAGGAAGATGAGGAAGGAAAGGTGTACAAAGAAGGAAAGAAGGAAGAAAAAGAGAATAAAAGAGTAATGGATGAATAAAAGGAGAAGGAAGAATAGGAGGAAAGAAAGGAAAAGGAGGAAAGACAGGCAGAAGAGGAAGGAAAGAAGAGGAAGAAAAGGAGGAGAAAGAAGATGAAGGACAAAGAAGATGAAGGAGGACAAAGACAAAGGAGAGATCTGATCTTAATAGTCATCAGACAAGTTCACAAATCACAATATACTAAAGATATGAGTAAGTGCAAAGCACTATGAAATCCACAGAGGGAAAAAACACTTAATAGCTGAAGGGTCCTTCAACCCTCCTTGATCTATCTTGGGACACAAAAGTAATGGAAAGTGATATGATGTGAAGCCAGTACCTTCCATCTAGTTTGCATATGTTTTGTATGTACCTCATTATTTAAATGCTATCTCTTCTACTAGAATGAGAGTTCTTTGAGGGCAAAAATGCTTTTGCCTTTCTATGTACCCCTTTCATTAGCATGTATCTTCTTGATTATCTAATTGGCTGACTATCCACTCTACCACATAGGCTCTTGGTCAGTTGCCACAAAGTTATATTGGTAGCTATCTTTTGGTAAATCCAAACCTCATTAATCCAGGAACCAGTATAGAGTATTAAGGATCTTCAAACATTCTTTATGCCAGTTCACTGCTTTAGAACACCTCTGGAAGGAGATGAAATTCAAAACCAGTAGGTTGGCAATGCTTTGCAAAGCAGCTCCTGGAGAAGGCTCCACAGAGTCATGGTCAAACTCAAGGCTTAGAATAGTCTAATATTCTGATAACAACTGATAACCCCCTAAGATATCTAACATTGTAGAAGGCATCCTTGATAATGAATATCTTAAGGAAGGTAGAGATCAGTAAAGGAGGCATCTCCACAGTGTCAAGAGCCATACACTATTTACTGAAGTTTCTTATAAAGAGAGTATAAATATATTTCTCCTGCCCTGCCCGGATCCACTACATTCAGCCATTTCTCTGTATATACCTAACACTTAAAACAGTTGAGCTGAACTAATAACTCAGCACACCTATAATTTGAAGGATGACAGCAGTCACCAGAAAACAAAATAGATGATGTGTGCTATTTCTAGAGTCAAGCAAGAATGGAACCCTATACTTGAGGGGAAAGGTGTAATACACCTTAAATATACCTACCTCTCCTTACCTTCCCCTTTTTTTCTACTGTGACAAAATCCCATTCTAGAATTTCCCCCACCTATCCTCTTTCCTTCCCTCAGAGAGGACTCTTTCCAGTGATCTAGCAAGCAAGCACTTGCAAGGTCAGAGACTATGTTGCCCATTCCCTTAATATATCAAGTGTGGAAGCAAAGATAATGGACTGTGGGAGGTTAGAAGGTTAGAACTACAAATCTTGCTCAGGCAAAGGAAAATGTGCTGACAGAGCTGGTGACTTCTCCTTCCTTGGCCAAAAGCATATTCTGGATTGGAAAAAGATTTAGAAGTAGAAGGGACTTTAGAGATCTATCCACCATAACAGAAATCCCCAAGTCACTTTCTCTCTCTGGGTCTCAGTTTCCCCACCTGTAAAATGGCATGGAGCTGGTCTCTAGGATCTCTTAAATCTCTTCTAGTTCTAAATATATAGTCCTATACATATTACACCTGTAGAAACTGTAAATGAAAGAGGGAAAATGAGTCTCTCCCTACCCCCAAGGTCACACAAGTAGCAGAGAGAGGTATCAAATTCAAATTTTCTGATTCCAAACCCAGAACTCCTTGTACCATAACACATTGTCTCTAGCCAATGCTGTTTGCCAGACCTGGCATAACAATTAAGTGGGAATTATTTGTGCAGAAAAAAAAAAAGCTTCTAGGTTATTATTATTTTTTTTAAGTGGTAGGAAAGGGCAGGAAGAGATGGTCTAGATCTAGAATTTCATTGATGAAAGGAATCAATAAGCACTTCTCCCCTCCCTCCCAAATCATCTATTATGTGCAAAGCACTAAGCTAAGCCTAGAAATACAAAGAATAAAGAAGCAATTTTACTAATCTGACTCTTAGCTTTGTGACCCTGAGCAAGTCACAACTTCTGCTTGCACAATTTCCTCATCTGTAAAATGGGCACAATGATAAGATTTACTTCCAGAGTTGTTGTAAGGATCAAATGAGATAAAAATTGTCAAGTGCTTAGCACAGTGTCTGATGAGTGTTACAAAAATGTCAGCCATTATTGTTGGTTTTGGTCATCCCAGTTGTCCTTATCTATATTTTGTCACTGATGGCTTAGAAAGGGAAAGTGAGGCAGGTAACCTTGTACAGCCCTCCCTTACTTAAATCTGACTCAAATATCTGTCCCGGTATCACCTCCCTGATGTCATGATACTCTTCCAGAACAAAGGACAAACGATATCGAGAGGGTAATTTATGATTTTAGCTCTTAGTATTCCATTCAATTCTCTGAATGTTTTGCACTGAGACACACAAAAGCAAGCTTCAGAGACAGAATTTGAACCAGGTCTTCCTTATCTCCCAAGGTCCAGTTCTTTTCTGAAATTTTGGAACTGGAATTGCTTCTAGAGCTGTTTCCTCTGCCTTAGTCTTAAGCTAGTTACAGGACTACAATATTGATTTTACATCTTCTGATCCTCTGCAGAGTCCCAAAGAATGGGCCTTAAACTTACTCTTATTCTCCATTGGGCCTGATTTAGCAGCAGACACATGGGTGGAGTCAGCATATCCAAAATGTCAGCCCTGGTAGGACTCGGCTTCTCTGCTTCAGATAGTTCACATAACCTCCAAAATAATCTTCTGGATGTACAGTTCAACAGGTCACCTCCAAATCTCCTAACACCCACTCTTCAGGAGTTCCCAACTGCCTCTTGGGGGGAAAAATTATCTCTTTGACCTATCATTTAATAAGACCCTTTACAATCTGTCTGACCAAAACTTCTGGCCTTATTTCATACAACTCTCCTCCCTATGCAGTAAATGGCGCTAGTCACACTGGAAAATATGCCATTTTCTGCATTTATCCATTTGCACAGACTATCTATTCCCCTTGCCTAAACTACACTCCTCTTCTGTGCCTAATAATATTCCTTCCCTTCAAAGCTTCAAGAATCTCCTCTTCCAAGAAGTCTTCTTCCCTGTTTTCAATCCCCACCTTGTATAAAACTTTTGGAACAGGGGACTATTTATCATTTTTTATTTTTGTATCCTCAGTCTTTTACAGAGATATCACAGATCTAGATCTGAAAGAGACTTTAGAAGCCCAACTAGCCTAACCTATTCTATTTTTCAGAAAAGGTAGGTCCAGGAGAGCTAAGTGAAGTGATTTAGCCAAGATCAAAAGTAGCATGTCTTAAGAGTAGAAGTTGAATATGAAGTGAGTGCTCCTTTCACTGAAGGATGCTAATTCCTTAAGCAAGAGTTAAAGGGGAACTAAAATCTAGAACAGAGAATGTTATAACTGGAATGGGAAGGGACCACAGAACCATTAATCATAAACTCCTCATCTGATAGAAGGTAACCTAAAAGACAGAGATATGAATGCAAAAGCAAAAATACACATTGTAACCTTTAAGAACATCCTTCACCCCAACAACAAAAACTTCATTTTTGTCAAGTTTTTTTTCCATCTCTATTATCAGCGTTCTTGGCAGTATTATCAATATTTAACTTGTCCTGAATACCAACTACATCAGTAAGGCTCAGGCTCGCAAACACCAAGTCCCTTATATGGATTGGCAAAACACTGGCCCTTGGGGCACTTTAAGGATGACATTTGTACCTTGGTTGTTGACATTTAAAATTTTTTTTAAACCTTTATCCACTTCAATTAGAGAATGTAAGTTAAAGCTTTTTGATACTTAATGGTCTCAATATGAAGAAGGAAAATGGAAACCAGTGTGCTATCTTTCCCTTCTAACTCTACCAATAAACATATGCTTAGAACTTCAAAAAAATCAACCAATAATTCACCCAGATACATATTAATCTCATTTCTTCAACCTTGCTTCCTAAAACCCAAACTAAAGCTGTTTTCTGACACAACACAGACCAGAAGCAGAGGGGCAGAAAGATATTATGGTGCACTAAATGTTCAACTTTCTGATTCAAAATAATATCTATAGCAAGAAAGATTTTGCACACTGAGTATTCAGAAAATGGACTATCTGTACTCCAAGAATACAAGTGAGGAGAGTGAAAGAAACAGGGATGAGATTGGTGCAGGAAGAAAGAGAGGAGAGGGAAGAAGAAAAGAAGAAGGGGAGAAGAGAGAGACAGAAAAGAAGGAGGAAGATGATGAGGAGGAAGGGAACAGAAAGGAAGGAACAGAACTTGTTCCCTTTTGCTCTAAAATGAATAACTTCTACACTTTTAATGTTACACAAATCCAATTAACCTTTCAGTGGAATCCCCATCCTCTACTTTGCCTGGACTTACTACATCTATCTTTAATTATACAACCATAATTAACATACTCATTGAATTGAACCAAAATACCACAACTAGATGAGAAATTTCAATAGCATGGAATGGACCTGAAGACAAGAAGGCACATTCAAATCCCACCACTGATGCTTGTTACTTGTGTGTCCTTTGGCAATCTATCCACCTCTTCCAACTCGCCAGGGTTCAGTTTTTTCATCTGTAGAATAGTTACTAATATTTGTAGTACCTACTTTACAAGGCCGGTGTGCTGCTGAAATATTCATATATAAAATGCTCTATACATTTTAAGAGTCAGTCACTCAACAAATTTGATTAAGTGTCTACTCTGTACTGGACAGTATTCTAGGGCTACAAAAACAACAAGGAAAGATGCCATAACCTCAATGAGCTTACTTTCTATGTAAGGAAACACTAGCAGCAGAAGTTAAGGAGCAACACAGGGAGAGATAAGCAAAAGTGTATTGTAGAAGGTAGTGCTTAAATTGATTTCTGAAAGGGCCAGGGAATCTACATGGTATAAGTGAGGAGAGGGTACATTCCAGGCAGAGTCAAGCTGTATAAAGACACAGAAAGAGCAGAGTGAATCTTGTGTGTGAGAGACAGGGAATAATGAGAAGTAATGTCTATTAAATCTAGAAAGGTAGGCTAGTACCAATTACGATGGGTTTTGAATGCCAGATGAGTTTGCATCTTTTCTTAGAAGCAACAGAGAAACACTGTGATGTCTCAAAAAGAGGAGCAACATAGTAGGATCTATGGATAACACACAGATCCTATGTCTTAGAAATAATTCTTTAAGATTAAAAAAAAAAGAGGAAAAGTATCCATATGTAAATATATATCAGTTCTTTTCTGAGGACAAAGAATTGGATACTGAGGGGATGCCCATGAATTGGGGATTGCCGAATAAATTGTGGTATGAAATAATGATGGAATGCTATTATACTATAAGAAATGATAAGCAGGATGCTCTCAGAAAAGCCTGGAAAAGCTTCTATGAACTGATACAAAGTGAATACACTGTGTACAAAGTAATGCAATGTTGTGAGATGATCAGCTGTGAATGACAAAACTATTCTCAGCCAAACAATGATCCAAGACAACTTTGATGGACTTATGGTGAAAAATGCTATCCATAATCAGAGAATACATCTTGAAAGCATTCTTTTTTTTTTTAAACTTTGTTTTTCTTAAGGTTTTTTTGTTTGTTTGTTTGTTTTTTGAGAGGAAGGGAGCAAATCTATGTTT
Source organism: Myrmecobius fasciatus (assembly GCA_023553655.1). Classification (NCBI taxonomy): domain Eukaryota; kingdom Metazoa; phylum Chordata; class Mammalia; order Dasyuromorphia; family Myrmecobiidae; genus Myrmecobius; species Myrmecobius fasciatus. The sequence goes on along the minus strand of JAJPUD010001786.1, from coordinate 176,227 downwards.
TCTTTCACAATATAATTTTATGGAAATGTTTTGCATGACTTCACATGTCTTCCCCATGTGGAAGAGGGAGGGAGAGTTTTAAAAGTTTTAAAAACAAATGTTTAAAAACTTTTACATATAACTGGGGAAAAATTTTACAAAAAGAAATAACTCTTTAACAGTTATGTAGAGTATTACTTGGAAAGAAGAGCCTGGAGACAGGGAGACTAATCAAGAGAGCAATTAGAAGTCTAGAATATTCTTGGGTTGTGTTCAGAGGAGTGTCTCTTCCAGGAATAGGAAAATGATGTGCTCTGCCTTCATTAAATCTATTTGGAATATCATATTCAATTCCAGATACCAGAAGTCATATATGTTTAGACATTGTTAAGCTGGAAGGACATTTGGTAAGTCACAAAGTGCCCACCGAAGGGCAACCAGAATAGGGAAAGACTTTGAGTCCATATCTCACAGAATCACTCACTTTAAAAAAGAAAGATTTTTTAAACTGCTAATATTTTATTCAACAAACTTTTATTTAGCACCTATTGTATATTGGGCACTGTGCTGTGATATTCAGAATTTTCATAATAGGAACTTTGCTTTAATTCCTTTATCACTTCATTTCCAAGAAAATAGGAAATAAGTTCTAAGGCTATAAAACAACAGGGATGTGATTACTATGTCATTAGCTTATGCAGTGCCAAATTTGCCATCAAAAGACCGCGTATACCATATACATATATTCGATTTGTCAAGTATTTTAACATAATTAGCATGTAGTGGATTTCCTGCCATCTAGGGGAGGGGTGGGGACTAGGGGGGGAAAATTTGTAACAGAAAGCTTTGTAAGGGTCAATGTTGAAGAATTACCCATACATATGTTTTGCAAATAAAAAGTTTTAATAAAAAAAAAAAGACCGCATATACATAATTTTTTTTTCCAAAGGCAAAGGCAAGAAAGAAAGAAAAAAGAAAGAAAACTACAGAAGGCAAAAAGACTATTAGGGCTGGATTAGAATTCAGAACATAGTGTGAGCCTAACATAGTTCAAGGACAGGGAATATATTTGTGATTTCATTGGCATAAAAAAATACCTGAGTGAGATAAGGCTCACTGCCCTCTCTACTAAAGCAGGCTAGTTCCTTCTTTCCTGCTGCTGCTTTTTTTAGTTAATAGTATTTTATTTTTCCAAATATATGTATAGATAGTTTTCAACATTTATTTTTTAAGATTTTGTGTTCTGAATTTCTTCTCCCTTCCTTCCTTCCTTCCCCTCTTCCCAAGACAGCAAACAATCCAATATAGGTTTACATGCACAATATTTTTAAACATATTTCCATATTCGTCATGTTGTACAAGAAAAATGGGACCAAAAGGGAAAAAAACTATGAGGAAAAAAAAGCAAACAAAATTTTTTAAAAGGTGAAAATACTAAACTTCAATCCACATTTAATCTTCACAGTTCTCTCTCTGGATATGGATGACATTTCAAATCCCAGTTCACTGGAATTGTCTCGGATCACTGCATTGCTGAGAAGATCTAAGCCTATCATAGTGGATCATCACATAATTTTGCTGTTACTGCATACAATGTTCTCCTGGTTTTTAAGTCCCAGCTTCTTAAACTGTGATTCATGATCCCATCTGGGATCTTATTACTGAATGTAGGGTCACAAAATTATGATTTATTATCAGGAAATATTTAATTTGTATACCTATTTTATGTACCTATATACTCAGGGTCCCATAAAAATTTCTCAGATGAAAAAGGGTTGTGAGTGGAAAAGGTTTAAGAAGTCCTGTTCTAAACTACTTCTCAATAAATGGTTATTGATTAATTAGTCAGCATAGTAGAAATAACAGTGACTTTGGAGTCAGAGTTCCTGAAATTCAATTCTAGGGCATTGCTATTAATTACTTATGAGACCCTTCACCTTTCTAGCCTTTATTCCAGTCAAGGATTCTTAATATTTTCTGTGTCATGGACCCCTTTGTCAGTTTGGTGATGCCTATGGATCCCTTCTCAAAATAATGCTTATAAATTCACATAATAAAACATACAAGATTACAAAGGAAAACTAATTATATTGACACAATTTTTAAAATGTTTGGGGAAAAAAAACCTCATGAACTCTAAATTAAATTAAGACTCCCTAATAAACTATCTCTAAAGCTGATGATCTCACCTCTTAACTAAAATTCTACAAAGGGCAAATTGCCCAAGATTTTAGGAGAAATCCCTCTAGTTGAATTATTCCATCCTTCTTTCTCTCTTCCCATTTCACCAATGAAACACCTGATGTACAATTTGTATATAACTCAGTAAAACACCAGAGGGAATGAGTATCAATTTAACACTAACAAAAAAAAGAAATCACAAATCTGTTATCTCTTATTCCCCTTTCATTTTTCTTGTTTGGTGAGGGATTCATACATATTTAAAGGGCCCACAGCTCTATTACTCATCAGTTCTTATAACATTATGAGATTATACCCAGTGGGGGTAAGCACAGAGGGGTGATAAAAATAGAGAACAGGCATATCTGGAATGAAAGAACCAATATACCACTATATCACTTTCTTTTGATGCTCTCTTATCAAATATTCTTAATTACTAAACCTCCTTTGTATCCATTCAACTTCCTTTGTATCCTCTCCTCCGCCGCCACCAATATAATATTTTCATGGGGATTCAACAACAAAAGCATGTCTGGGATTTCTCTAGGTTTTTGATTTACATCATTCCACAGAATTACTCCCTGAAGGTCAAACATCTACAGCCTTCATCACACTCACTTTTCTCCAAAGGAGAAGGCCATTGGAAAAATTATTATTTCTTACCCCAAATTAGTTCACCTTTCCCAAAATAGGAAGGGATAAATTCATTCCATGCCCCTCTTTTACACACACACACACAAATTGCTCCTTTTTTAAAAAATAAATCTAACCACTATTAACAGCCAGAGTTATCAGACCTCCTCCCCCACCATATCCAGTTGCCAAGGTAGGAAAAGAATAGGCTTGCAAAGTTTGGCCCTGGTCAGATAACAAGGAATGAAAGAGCAAGATGAATAGTAAGTGTGGAGTCCATTACTTTTGTTGAATGCTAGCTGACAGTGATAGATTTGGAAAGTTTTGCTCCTGGAAGATAAACCAATTTTTTTTTTTCCAATATGTAAAAGGAAGGGTAGGTAGAGAGAAAGAAGGTAGCAGTAACAAAGACATGGAGGTGGGGAGGGGAGACATTCCTAACAAACATTTTTAGCATCATGACTTCAGAGTGGAGTTTTCCAGCATGCCAGAAAGCAAAGTTTGAAAAGATACTGCAAATATGAATAAGACTCTGTACTGAAATTTGTTCACTGAACTTGGAGCTCTGCCCGTTATCTTGTCCAGAAATTTGCCGTGACTAGGGGGTGGGAAAGGAAGAATTCATTATTTCCAGAAACTCCCCTTTGAGAAAGACTTCCAATGTGATCAGTTATAAACTATTCCCTGAGGCGGAGAGACAATGAAGCAGGTGGAATGTTGAATAAAATTAGCCCCAGAATCAATCATTGTAAGAGCAGCTGTTTTATTTGTCTTTATCTATCAAAGACTTGTCCATTATCCGGTGAAGAGGGAAGTGAGAGAGAAGAGGAAGAGTTGCTCAAATACCTTCTCACTATATTCCATTTTTACTGTATCTTGCTGAGGTGTGGGGTGACCTCCATCCCTTTCTTGTTAGGGAGCATCTGATGAATACTTCTGAAGCAAACTACAGGTAGATCTGAAGATCCAACACATCAGACCATCAGCAGCCTGAAAGATGTTAATATAATCTGAAACAGTAAGGCTGGAATTAGAACTGACCTTCTCAGGGGCAGCTAGATGGCACAGTGGATAGAGCACCAGCCCAGAAATCAAGAGGACTGAGTTCAAATCCAGCCTCAGACACTTAACACTTCCTAGCTGTGTGACAGTGGAAAAGTCACCAATTGCCTCACCAAAAAAAAAGGAACTCCAATGAACCAGAGACTACCAAGGCTCATCTGGCTACTCATCCCTTCTTGGTCCAAATCTGACAATCAGATTTGGCCTTTGGCAAAGTTTTCAAGTAAATTTGGTACTTATTGTCCCCAGACTTGATATTTTCTATTCCCTATTGATATCCTTTATCCCATCCCCTAAGTTTTCTATCCTATAGTTAATAGAACCCAATGTACTAAAAAGGAGCTACTCAAGTATTTCAGAGTGGGATATAACTTACAAATATACACTTATCATAACTATTATGGCTATAGCCATGCCATTTAGAACACATCATTCCCACCTGATTGTATTTTAGAGGCAGTATGGCATAAAAGATAGAGTACTAGACTTGGAATAATCTGTATGACAGTGGGCAAATTATTTAACCTCCCTAGGTCTTAATTTCCCCACCAATAAGATGAGAGGGTTAGATAAGATGATCTTTGGGGATTACTAGCTCTAAATCTCTGATCCCTTCCACATCATGGGGGTTGCACATTTAATGAGCTAGAAAATCTGTGTAAAAATGTTTGGTCCTCCCTTCATACCGGAGAAGAGGTCTGAATTAATATGGTGTCAAAAGATGAAATGTTGATATTATACAATACTATGTACACACACACACATATATATACACTATATTACATGCTACACGTAGTGTATATATACTATGCATATACATATATATAATATATACTACATATTTATACTATACTGTATACTATATATTATGTACATATATATAATTATACAAATACTATATATATGCTAAACTATATTATATATATATATATTATGCATTTCTGAGTTTCTAAACTTCTTCTGTATCATCTGTTGTTTGAAGCTTCCACAAAACTCCCCCCAAAATTCCACTTAATTTCTTATACCAACCCATGATATATCAAAACTATAATGGGGAAAGTTTCAAAGTGGAAAGGATAACTATCTCTATATAGCAGAGGTTTTTAACTTGGGAGTTGAAAATTGGTTTTTAAAAAATATCTTACTAAATTAATTTTTACATAATTGGTTTCTTTTGTAATCCTTTGCATTTTATCTTATTAATTTAAAAACATTATTCTAAAATGGGAGTCATAGGATTTACCAGAGTGCCAAAGAGGTCAAGGGAGTAGGGGGTGGGAGAAAAGAGAATAAACATTCCTATAGCACCTACCATGTGCCAGGATCTGTGCTGAGTGTTTTTTTTTTGTTGTTTTTGTTTTTTAAGCTTTTTATTTGTATAACATATGTATGGGTAGTTCCCCAACCTTGATCTTTACAAAGCTTTCCAATACAAATTTTACCCCCAGTCCCCTCCCCTCCCCCAGATGGCAGGAAGTCCACTACATGTTAATAATGTTGAAATGCTTGAGAAGTTATGCAAGAAAAATCCTATCTACAAGAAAAAAAAAAGAATCAGAGAAAGGCAACACAATGCAAGCAAATGTCAATAGAGATCATGAAAATGTTACGTTGTGGTCCATATTTCATGTCCCTCTTTCTGGGTGTATATGGTTTTCTTCAGTGAACAACTGGAACTGGTTTGAGACAATTCTTTATTGCAGAGAGCCATGTCCATCAGAATTGATCATCATGCAATACTGTTGTTGCTGTGCATGATGATCTCCTGGTTCTGCTCGTTTCACTCAGCATCAGTTCATGCAAGTCTCTCCAGGCCTCTCTGAAATCGTCCTGCTGGTCGTTTCTTACAGAACAATAATATTCCATAACATTCATATACCATAATTTATTCAGCCACTCTCCAATTGATGGGCATCCCTTCAGTTTCCAGTTTCTAGCCACTACAGAAAGGGCTGCCACAAACATTCTTGCACATGTGGGTCCCTTTCCCTCCTCTAAGATCTCTTTGGGATATAGGCCCAGTAGAAACACTGCTGGGTCAAAGGGTATTGTGCTGAGTGTTTTACAAATATTTTTCCTCATTTGAGCCTTACAATAATCTAGTAGAATAGGTACCGTACTTATTCCCATTTTACAGTTGAGGAAAGTCAGGCAAACAAAGGTTACATGACATGCCCAATCTACACAGTTAGTGTCTTCAGGCCATATTTGAACCCATTTCGTGCTAATTCCAAGTCTCTATCCTTAATGCTATACTACCTCCAGGCCTGGTGCTCTATCCTCTCCCTTTTTCTGAAGAAAAAATATTAAGATGTCCAAGTCTGGGATATTTGCCCCAAAATAAGTAAATCTTAAGCCACTGGTATGAATCATTAATAGTACAACTTCAGGCTTGATGAATCAAGAAAGGAAGCTAGGAGTTTGCTTGGGGGGAAGAAATACTTCTTCAGATACCCCATTCATTCAACCATTCAACATGCATATATGAAGTGCTTACTGTATGCCAGGAATTGTGCTAAGTATCAGGTATCCAAAGAATGGTGAACAACAATCAGAGCTCACATTCTAACAGAGGAGAGAGGATGCAAATAACCTTGTACAAATATATACATGATAAATTGGAAGTAGTCTCAAAAGAGAAGACACTAGCATTAAGAGGAACCAGGAGAGGGAATCCTATCCATATTTAAGGACAATGATACTGTATTGTAGAGTAAAGGGGGAGCAAAATATAAGTGCAGTGGGGAGGAAAGTATAAGACTGGAAAGGTGGGAAGGGCCATTGGATTTTGGGTTTGCTCCTGGATGGAAAAGCCACTGGAGTCTATCTATTTGGGTTCTGGGAGAGGAAGGAGAAGAGAGAGGAAGGTGACATGATCAGACCTGCATTTTAGGACCATCACTTTGATAAGTGAGGTGAGGATGGACTGGAATGGGACTTGAGACAAGGATACCAACTAGCAGGCCAGGCACAAAGGGATGATGAGGGTAGTGGCAGTTTGAGAGACCAAAGGGGATGTGTAAGCCAGGACTTGGCAATATAATGGATCTGGGGGAAGTGGGTGTGTGTGAGGAGTGGAACATGACACCTAGGCTACCTGTCTGAGTGACTAGGAGAATGTAGGTCCCCTTGACATAAGTTAGGAAGACAGGAGGGTTTGAGGGAAAAGATAAGGAGCCAGTTTTGGATATGTTGCCTCCAAGATGTCTATAGGAAATCCAGTTTGAGATTTCTAGGCAATTCAAGATGCAAGACTAGAGATCAAAGGAAAGATTAAGGCAGGATAAATAGAACTAAGGATCATCAAATTAGAGATGATTAAGAATAGGTAGGAGAACTAATAAAAAGAGACTTGTGAAAACCTAAAGAGAGAAAAACACAATTATTAATAGGATAATGCCAATGTTAAAGACTGTGTTCTATAATGTAGGCTTAAATTTTATTTTATTTACCCCTTAGCTAGGAGTGTCTAATGCTTGTATTCACAACAAAACAAGTAACAGCACTCAAGTATTTTAAGAGACAGTGGACAAGGATACAGTATATGCTTCCTTCAAAGTAACCTGGGGAAAACGCTCACTTTCTAAAGCAACTATTTATCATCTCAACCAAAAATATTACTCCAAAGCTCTGAGATATCTTTTTGGTTTGAATACAGGGCTTGCAGAAAGTGATGTCTGCCAGTAATCACCCCCTCTCCATGCTGGCTTCCTCAATCGATCTATAATGCAGCTAAGTATTTCAAAACTTTTTTTTCTGCCTTTCCCAAACTAGTCTCCATAGGAAATGTAAAATCCTCAAATGACCTCATCTAATTTTGACTTGCTTTCTTAGAATCAGAGAATTTTAGAGTTCCCAAGTACCACTAAGATCATCTCAACATCAAGTCTTATAAAAAGTCCTTAGAAATTATCTGGTTCAGGGATTCTTAATCTGTAGTCTGAGGGTAGATTTGAGGAGGGAGGATATATCCATGTTACTTGGATGGAGAAAAAGATATATCTATTTTGATATAATTGATTTCCTTCTAAATTACATGTATTTTAGTTTATATATTTTAAAACTTTATTCTGAGAAGGGATCCACAGATTTTACCTACCCATAAAGAAGTACATAACACAAAAAGTCAAGAATCTCGCTCTGCTCTATCCTCTTCATTTTTAAAATAATCTGAGGAGTTTAAAGGGGGAAATGAACAATGAATCAGTGAGTCAAAAGCAGAGTCAGGCCTAGGGGCAGGTTCAATGCCTAATTATCTAGCAGGAGGCATTTCATATAAGCAGCCAAAAGTACCACTACTTTCTGCCTACTCAAGGCAATTCAAATGGACTTTATTCCACACCCCCATTAGGGTGATAATAATTCAGGTCAAAAACTCTATCACTTAAAGAGATCCAGCTGTAATCATTTCTAGCATATCCCCTTCCCAATGCCTTTCAAGACAACACATAGTTCTTACAGAGGACTTGGGCAATTTCTCATTTCTCTGCTTCACCAATTTCATTTTCCTTAGTGATTGAGATTCTAACACCATTAAGCATGATTTAATTTGCTGTCCTAAATGCTTAGCCCACGGTATTAGGACCATCTTTCTGCTTCCACTTGAAAGACATCTTTGCCTTTTTCTCTGCTGTTAAATTAATAGCAAGACGATTAGAAACTTTAGCGTTGAATCAATGTGCCCCAAGCTCTGCTGAAAATTATTTTCAGAGAAGGAAGCAAGTGCTAGTTATGGTAGAACAACAAAAAGAAGGAAATCAAAAGGTTTTTCAAAAACAGTATATTGTTTATGTTCTTCTAATCAAGTCCATGGTCAAAAATTCTCATGGCCACCACCAAGACACACACACACACACACACACACACACACACACACACACACACAATCTTCAAGTTTCCGAGTTTAACTGGTCCTTAGAGACCATCTACATCAAGCTCCTCATTTTACAGATGAGAAGGGAAAGTGACTCAGCCAATGTCCAAGAGCAAGTTAGTGGCAGAGCTAGACATTGGAGTAGAGGCCAAGCTAAAATTCTGAGCATTAAAAATGTATTTTTATTATACATCCCTTTTTTAACCCTTTCAGCTCTGGAATTTCAAAGGCCCTGATAGGTGATTGTCTCAAGATTCTTTCACCTCGGCCATCTTTTTGCTTGTTAAAGCCCATTAAGCAAAGAACATAACCTGTCCTGGAGTATTTAACCCTTTCAGCTCTGGAAATCCTACCCTGGGGATCCTGTTGATCTCCATCTAGCTGGCCCACCGACATTTCCTTGTATACACCCCTGCCAGGTCAATTTCTCACCATCTACCCTACTACTGGGCATATACCTTTCTCTTCCTTCCCCTCTACTTCTATCATAAATCAATACTGTCATAGCTACTATAAAAGGTAGAATAATTAACTCTTCTCCAGCCCTATCTGGCCACCAATCCCCTATAAATGTGTCAATCTTCTGAAGCCAGGGATTATTTCCCTTTTGGATTTGTATGCAAAGTGCTTGGCTAACAGTAGGCATTTAATAAATGGCTTTTTGTTTATTTGTGGGCACTGGTTATACAAATGTTCACTTTAGTGTATAAATTAGTGAATACTAATTTATACCTATTATGAATGTGCTGATTACTTTTTTCCATTTCAGCAAAATTCCTCTTTGTGGCAGGCATAAAATACACAGATTTCTGTTACACAGATTTGCCAAAGGTGAGTATATGGAGAATTCAAACTTTCTACAGAGTTACTGATACAAAACTTTAGTGGAAATAAAGGAATAAGTAGATTTAGACAGACAGATATAGGAAGAAGAGCACTGAATCTAGAATAAAAATACCTGGGCTCTAGTCTTGGACAAGCCACTTTCTACTTGGGTAAGTAGTAACTTCTGGGTAAATAAAATGTCACTTCCCTTCCAGAGACTTCAAACTTCTCTCACGCTCACAGTCTAGGATTCAGACATGCAAAATTTAGGTCTTGCCTCTGACATATACTAGCTGAGTAAATAAGTCATTTAGCCTCTGAGGGCCTCCACAACAATTCAACACTACATATTATAAACAACTTACTTTCAATATATGTGTAAGGAGCTTCCACACCTGGAATTCTCTCATCAATAAATTACAAACAAAAGGGGGGGAAGAGGGCTCCCCAAAAATATTGTCAGAGTAGAGAGAGGCACAGCCTCTGCTTTCCAGAAGCTGACATTCTAAAGAGGAAAGAACACATAAAAGGAAGGTAAGGGAGAGGTAGGGAAGATGCAGTCAATCAGAGGGGAAGGAGGGGCTGAAGAGTTGGAGAGATTTCTGAGGTATGAATTCCAGAGCTGAAGTGATCTTTCAGGATCAAGAGGTTGCAGCCAGATGAGAAAATAATCCCTGACCACCCCCTGCCCAGACTTCTTTCTAACTTTAAATCATATAAACCTCAAACTCTTTCTAAAGAAAGCCATGAAATTTCTCTTTTGTGCTCCTATTTCTGGAGGTAACTTCCTCTAATCCTTCATACTGCATCTTGGTAGGACACTATGTTTAAAAAAAAAAAAAAAAGGATTCCTCATGGTGGATATAGGCCAGAGATGAACCCAACTCAACCAGCCTGTCCTGAAGAAATCCTTTTTCTTTATTCTCCTTTGTCAATTTTTTAAAATTAGAGGGTGGAAGCTGTGGTCCCAAGGAGGAGAGTAATACCCATTTTGGGTGGAAAAGTGAGAATAGAGGGTTGTTAAACAGATTTTCTACAACTATGCAAACACAAGAGAATTTTTCAATATCTACTATATCCAAGGCATTGTGGTAGGATGAACAAAAAAAACATTAGGACATAAATCAATCGATAATCATCTATTAAGATTGTATGTAACACAACATGGCACTATGGTAAGCAGGATACAAAAAGATTGGGGTACAAAAAGAGGCAAAAGACAGTCTAATGGGAGAGACAACATGCAAACAAATGTATACAAAGCAAGTTACATATAGGATAAATAGGAAATAATAAACAGACATGATGACTTCTTTCAAGGACCAAATAATATAGTAAGAGAGAAAATGTGCTCATGTGAAAAAACAAATAACAATACCAGATATTATGCAATCTTAGCCTAGTGACTGGCATAAAGAAGAAATTATTTAGAAGATCAGAGAGAGAGTCAGCTATAGCAGGAAAGGTTCCCTGGAAGTTAAGATTAGACACGTAAAGGGGAGGAAGAAAGGCAATTGTTGGCCTTGTTAGACTAGGTTAGGTGGCACAATGGACAGAATGCTGTGTCTGGAGTCTGGCATCTCCAAGTTCAAATCAAACACTTACTAGCTATGTGACCCAGGGAAAGTCAATTAACCCTGTTTCCCTCAGTTTCCTCATCTGTATGAGCTGGAGAAAGGAAACTGCAAACCACTCCAGTACCTTTGCCAAGAAAAGCCCAAATCAGGTCAGAAAGAGTTGAATATGACTGAAAAATAACTCAACAAAAATCTCTTCCAACTCTAACATTCAGTATTCTAAATTCCCTTTCATTTCTGATATTTCTTGTTCTATTGTACTTTCCAACTATTCACAACTGAAAAGCAACTGAAAAACAACCAAAAATACTATGTAATTGAGAGTAAGGCTCTACAGATGATTGTTCCAGTAAGATGACTATCAATCAATAAGCATCTATTAAGTGCCTGGTATATTTCAGGCACTATACAAGACACTGACAATACCAAAACCAAAATGACATATTTCCTGCCCTGACAGAACTTGTATTCTATTAGAGAAGATAAGATTTCCACATGAAAGTATATACAAATATAAGATAATTTTGTGAGAGATGTAGTACCAGCAGGGATGATCAGGAAAATACCTTATATAGGAGTTTATATTTCAGCAGAAAATATTAAGGTTTCTAAGAAGCAGAAGTCAGGAAAGGGTATATTCCAGCCATGGGTCTTCTTGCCTCTGCAAGAAGATGAGATGGAATATCATGCAAGGCATAGCATGACCAGTTTGATTGGTTCACAGAAAGGGTAAAGGCACAATAAGCATGGAACCTAAAGAAGGGTGGGGTGAGGCAAAGCCCCAGTCTGTCCCAGTGGGTTCCTAGAAATGATAAATGGAACTATATTGGGAACTCCTGCCCTGGTTGACTTTCCTTGATTTTTCTAGAGAAAACCATGGTAACATGAAACCAGATTACATTACAGCTTTGAATACATAGAACATTTCTGCACTGGAGAAGGGGACTCTGGAGAAAACTACCTCGCAGCATTTATTCGGAGGGCACATGATGCTTGTTCATTTTTTTGTAATCTGTATACAATTATGTTCTTGAAAATGAGCCCAGAGGCCTCTGTGTAATGGGTGTATTTTTAATAATGCCAAGCAACAATAATCATCCTCTAACGGTAATGTTCCAGAGGGATGAGAACCGAAGGCAGACGCTAGGAAACATTTGACACCACACACAGAAGAGAATTCCTTGCAAATCTGGATAATCTCTGCTTCCCCAAGCTTCCACCAGCTTACTTTGACCAATGGGTCCAGCTGTTCAGATGTAATGCCCTGGAAGTCCAAATGGCATGAAAGGATACAGAACAATAAAGAGTTTTTTGGGGATCATCTAGTCTAAAGCCTTCATTTTACAGAAGAAACTGATACCCATAAGACTAACATGCATCACACAGGTACAAATTGTAAGAGCTACATCTTCTGACTTCACCATCATTGGTCTTTATACCAAGAAAGGAAGGAGAACAGATAATGACAGTAATTAGCATTTATACAGTGCTTTCAAATTTACAAATATTATTTCTTTTGGTCCTTACAACCCTGGGAAGTAGGTGCTATGATTGGCTCTATTTAATACATGAGGAAATTGAGACAGAGGCTAATTGAAACTCCAACAATCCCCAGGTAGCTTCTGATTGTTAAGATTAGCAATAATGCAATGGACAAAAATGTTGTCAGTTATTTCAGTCATGTCCAACTTTTTGTGACCTCATTTGGAGTTTTCTTGGCAAAGATACTGAAGTGGTTTGCCATTTCCTTCTCCAGCTCATTTTACATATGAGAAAACTGAGGCAAACAAGGTTAAGTGGTTTGCCCAAGGTCACACAGCTACTAAATGTCCAAGGTCAAATCTGAATCCAATCTTCCTTAGTGCTGGCCCAGTGCTCTATCTACTACTGCACCACCTAGCTGCCCCAAAATATTGAACTAACAATTAAGAAATTTGCATTCTAGTCCCAATTCTGTCAAGGACTCTGCTGTGGAACCCTGGCACATTACCTTTCCATGGATTTATTTTCCTAGCTGTATAATGAGGGGTTTGGAATAGTTAATCTCATGTTGAAACTACCTTCCCCTTCCAATCTTACACAGCATTTTAATAGCACCTCTCAGATCCATTTACTGTGGAATATTGTCTATCATAGATATTATTTATGACATTTTCCTCCCCCAGATTGTAAACCCCATGATATCAGGGATCATATTTCCCTAAATTGTCAATCCCTCTAACACACAGCAGGCACTTAAATGTTTACTGACTGAAAGGAATTTCCCTTGGGCTCCTATGACTGAGGAAGACTTCCTGGAAATAATGGAAACAGGTCTGATATTCTCCTCGTGCCATTTCCTAAACAAGTCTAACTCTTCATCTTACCCTGAATCTCCTGTCTTTCCAGATCTTAAGCTACAAAAGAATATGTTTTATAAGACAAGGGTTGGGATGCCGGATGTGGTATCATGCATTCCTTTCAAATTCTTGGGGAGGGGGAAGAAGAGGCCCTCATCCATTTTTTGCCACCAGCTAAAATATTTTGGTCTCAGCTCTACATGGAATGCAGGCAGGAAATAACAAATAACTTTTAAGATGGATGGATATTGGCCATCTCCATGAAGTAAAACAAATAGCACAATCTTGGCATCCCTGATATCAATTAGAGAAACACCCCTTCCCTTTTTCTCCATAAATAAAGGCTTGTCAGCTTCCCAAAGCAGAAAATGGAGGGAGAACAACCGGCATTGGGTTCCTTTGTTTCAAGATGTCTGGCAACCAACCAAGTACCTTCTGAGTACTGACTATGGGTCTAGCTCCCCATCAGGCTTCACAGGCCAAGGAGTTTATAGCCTAGTTAGGAAAGCAAAGATACATGCATATAGGATCCTCAATTTCAAGTTTGAAAAGATTTAAGAATAAAAGGATATTAGAGCTAGACCTATAAGGAACCCAGGGGCCATCAATGACCGTTCCTCCAAAGTGATTTATCCAAGGTCTCACAGATAGGCAGCAACATCAAAGGGATTTGAACCTATATACTCTGACTCCAGAGACAGTATCTTTCTACCAACTAAACATCAATTCTGTCATTTTTTTAATATGGAAAAACTAAGGCCCAGAAGTCAAATGACAAGGTCACAGAGATGACAAAAGTAGAATTCACAACCAGTCTTCTGATTTAATGGTCTTTTTCACTCTGCTATATTGTCTTTATTCTAGGGCTAAGTTTTTTGAGTATAGACTAAGTGCTATAACATTTTCAAGTGAAAGTAAATGAGGGATGAAACCATTGGGGGAGACTCTAAGAAGGTAGCATGAATAGGGAAATACTTTTAGGGAAATACTTTCTACCTGCATGAATGGGAAGACTGTTGAGAAGAAGGGGGAAAAAAAGATTAGCAAAGGGCTGATTTTGGAGGACTGAAATATACAAGAATTCCTTCCCATGCTCCTATGCTCACTACCCCAGGGACCATGAGTCCTAATTATTCTACCATAAGAGTACGTGGTACTATTCAATCATCTAAGAAAATTCAATGCATACCCTGTGAGAGAATATTCTTTAAGCATACACTATATGTCACATACTATGTTAAGGGCTAAGAATTCAAATATAAGCAAACAAGATAGTGCCTACCCTCAAGGAGCTTACATTTTTTTTTATTAAAGCTTTTTCTTTATAGAACATGATTAATTTTTCTACATTGACCTTTGCAAAATTTTTTTCCAGATTTTCCCCCTCTTTCCCCCCACCCCCACCCCTAGATGACAGTTGGTCTAATACATGTTAAATATGTTAAAATATATGACAAATCCAATATATGTATACATATCTATACAGTCATATTGTTGCACAAGAAAAATCAGATCTAGAAAGAGAAAAAAAAAAACAAAGCAAAACCTAAGAAGGAAAACAAAATGCAAGCAAACATTCACAGAAAGTGTTAAAATGCTGTGTTGTGGTCAGTACTCAGTTCCCACAGACCTCTCTCTGGATGTATATGACTATCTTCATCTCTGAACAATAGGAACTGGTTTGAATCACATCATTGTTGAAGAGAACCACGTCCATCAGAATTGAGAGCTTACATTTCAATAAGAGAAAAAAATACATTCGAGTTGCTCCAAAGCAGGGAAGGGCAAGTTACTGATTCAAGGCATTAATGTGGCACTCAGAGAAATTAAAGCAAGGAGTAGAAACAAGAGAAAATAAAGCAGTCAGTTAATAAATATTTGTTAAATATTTATTAAGTATTAAGCCAGACAAGTGCTAGAGAAACAAATGAAATAAAAAGAATCCCTGCCCTCAAGGAACTTAAAATCTAATCAGGAGAACAATACACAAAAGGAAGCTGAAAAACTGAGAGAGAAAATAGAAGGGAGAAAGTATTTAGTTGAGGGGTATGATGAATTAGTTAAAAAAAAATTCCAAAAGCAGGTCAGCCAATGGGCAACGGTGAGAAGACTCAGTTGGTTCGTCTCCTTAAAGGAAAACTTTGGAGTTCCTGGTTCTGTCCTCCAGTCAAAAGGGTCAAAGAGTCCAGTGAGATTTAAGTCCCACTGTTGATTCAATCTTGCAGGATAATGAGATTTCCCAATTTGGAGCTTCCCCAGAGCATAAAGGAAAGAGAAAAGTCCAACTAGCAGTACAGCTAGGAGGAACTGGTTGGGATCCTTCCTAAAATGGTGGTCCCATTCAAGAAGAGTTTCATTGAGGAAAAGGGATCCCTAGGGAGATTTCTAAGAATGGCAATGGTTTTACATGGTCCAGAGTACAGCACAAAAGCCAGAGTTTGATAGGGTTTTTGTTAATTTTTCTCTCTTCTTGCTGACACATATGCTCTACTTTCTTCCATATATATTTATGTATATGTGTGTGCATATTTATATACACATGGAAGAAAGTAAAGGACAATGACATTGCCATTTTTCTCTTTTTAGTTTGTTTAGATTTATGTTTGCCGAGCCATAGAAGCATTCTGTATGACACCAGTCTCCACAAGACTCTTATGAGGCTCCTTTGACAGAATCCTCCAAAGTTGACTGAGGCACAAAATGCCCCCCCCCCCCAAAAGGAAATGGTTGTTATGAGGTATTTCTAACCCTAAGTCAGAAAGCTTACTTGAGCCAGGAGAATTTTATATAGAAGCAGACCCAGGAAGCCCAAAGAAGAGGATAATTTTAGCCGAGGTGGCAAGTCCTTTGACATTTATTAGACTGCCTTTAATTGTGTACAGGAGATCAAACCTCTATCCTTAAAAGGTTTTCTAGTCAGTGCCTCTTAGCAAATGAGAACCAAGGTCAGTAAGTAGCTATGAAGACACAGAACCCAGAAAGTGAAAACAGAAAGAACGACTAGCAGAAAGTACACTCAGAAATGAAAAGAGCATGTGAAATATGGTTATGAAACAATACTAATCCAAAGAATACTTTAAACCTAGGGGATAGCTTTTCTAGGGTTAATCTACAGCCAAAGCTATGCTCTCCAGTGATAAAAATGAATGAGACAATCACTGTCTTCAAGTAGCAAAGAATTCAGTAGGGCAAAGAGCACAATGTGCAAATAAAGTTCATAAGAAAAGGGCACTTAAAATATGCACATAGCTTTTCAGTTTTTCTTTATGTGTTCTCTTTCCCCAGTAGATTGTAAACTCCTTAAGGGCAGAGCTTTATTTGCTCCCATTTGTATTCCTAGAACTTGGCATTTTTCCTGATTGAATAAATGTGCTTAATAAATGATTGTTGATTTAATGAGAGAGCTTAAAGAAAGGAGAAAATCACTTTCATTCTAAGAGAGGAGAAACAGGGAGAAATACATGGAGAAATCAAGAGTGTATGGATGGGGGTCACATTTGAGCTGGGCAACATTTCAAAACACTTTTACAGCATTCCAGGCTTACAAAATGATATGCACAAGAAGGTGTAATGGCTATTGTAGCAGTATAGAGTCAGTCAATAGTCAATCAATAAACATTTATTAAGCACCTACTTGTTTTAAGGTCTAGTGTAGAGTACTATTTGACTTATCTGACTCTTAAATCATGCCAGCTCAACTCAGTTCTATTCTTTACTTTCTCTTAGTTAAGTATCAGCTAAGAAGACAGGACAATTTTCTGTTATCTACCAGGGAGAGCTGAAGAACTCTAACACCAATTTGGAAAATTTCTCTCTAGGGTTTGCCAAAATGCACAGAGTGCTTCTGACAGACTCCTCTAGGTCTGTATACATTAAGTCTGAGAACAAACACAATACACTCATAATTCACTAGCTCTAGCTCTTGGTGCATGAATTGGATTCTTAAATATCACACTCCTCCTCTATTCTTTGTGTTAACATGGACAAAGTCAGTGAAAAACATATCTTCCTATCTGCCAACCTACCTGAGCTCAGCAACATGTAAGAAAAGGCATTTGTCTCCTTTTAACCAGATGGGAGGAACACAAATTCTTCCAGGTATGGACACACTCACAAGTAAAGACACTAGGTTCTAAACATGCATGCAGAACATCCTTAATCCTTTGTTCTTATACAGGCATACATACACACTCAAACACAAACATTCATTTTTACAAGCATTTCTTTCTCCTTCCCACTGCACCCCAATGAAAATAAAAATTAATGAAAAATAAAATCCACATAACAAATGTATATAGTCCAACAAAACAAATTCCTACAGTCATGTCTAAAAATCTATGTCCATTCTGAATTTTAAATTTTAAACCATTAGCTCTCTAGCAGGAGATGGATGGCATGTTTCATCTTCAGACTCACAGTTTATCATTCAACTTCTATAGTTGATTTTTGAACTCAAATTTAAGATGTAACATTTATCTCTATTAAATTCCATCTTATTAAATTCAGCCAAATGTTCCAACCTGTCAAGATATTTTTGAATCCTGGCACTGTCATCCAATGTGTTAGTTGTCCCCTCCTTCCCCACCCCTGGTTTTTTGTCATCTGCCAGTTTCATAATTATGCCCTCTTTATCTTTCTCCAAATCTTTAATGAAAATGCGAAGCAACATAGGGTCAAGCACAGATCCCAGAAACCCCTTTCCAAGTTATGACTGAATCACTTAATATGACTTTTCAGGTCCTGCCAGGCAATCAGTTCCAATGACTGCATGATCACTTAACCCACATCTCTTGGCTACAACCAAACCACAGAATTTCAGTGCTGGAAGAAACTTCAGCAAGCAGTCCAACTCATACAGGAAAGGAATCCCAGAATTGTGGAGGAGGTAGGAAAGGGGAACGGATTGGAGAATTACATGAGAGACCTTGTCTAATGCTTTGCTAAAATTTAATTAAGTTATATCTACAGCATTGCTCTGATCAATAAAACTACCAACCCTTTCAAACAAATAAGGAAACAAAGTTAGTCTCATAAGTCCCGCTCCTCCTCTGTGATCATGGCTACCTTTTATTTGTTCATTAACTTTCTTTTTAATAAAAGATGGTCAAGGAATGCTTTAGACTTGAAAGATTTATTAGGGCTCCAGGCAAAAGAACTCAAATGATGCTTTACCTTGATGCTGCACTATTTAGCAGTGAGTCTAGAACAGAGGGCACCCTGAGAATGTATGGTCTATAATCCCCAGAAGGGACTTGGAGGTGTCTGAGGGAAAAATCTTTATTCCCCAAGGCCTGCACTATCCCTCTCTTCTGTGACCACCCTCCACCAGACTGCCTCTCATCATCTCCAATGTCAGCAGCCTTAAAGCCACATGCAAATTTCTACACCTGGCCCATTTTGCATCCCTGGCTCCAATCCCATCATCACTCCATTGGGGTTTGTCCCCTGACACACTGTCCAGTCTCTGCTTCCCTGTTATGCCAGTTCAGACAGGAAGAGGACATGGAGAGAGATATCTCAAAGAAATCAGTTGAAAATTAAATCACGACTTCAAAAGAGTCAACAGCCTCCAAGCAGTTAATTCTTCATACAAATGAGACCACAAAGCATTGGAACATGAATATTGTTCTAATTATGTTTTGCAGGTAACCGTTAACCTAAGTGCTCCTGCACCAGAAGTTTTATTAGTGCTGGGTAATCACATGCAGGTGTGTTTTATTAATATGGAAGGCGCAGAACACCCATTCTAATCTGCTCCAAATGCCATTAAAATCAAGTTACCAGCATTTCACAGCTCCAATCAGAGTACAGGAACTATTTAGTAAGGTGTTTGTTTGTTTTTGTTTATTCTCTGGAGCCTCCAATTATTCTCAGCACTTTTCCTAAGTAAGGAAACTAATATGTGTTCTGAGGTTAGAAAAAATGAGAGTAGCTGATTTGGGCTTGGGAGAAATATATCTTCTACAGCACTGGCTTCTAGTCTAATTCTTCTGACCCCATTTCTGGAGCCAGGCTACATAGTGGACAGAATGCTGGGAACCATGAGACTTGGGTTTGAATGGTACCTCTGGCACTTCCTCAGTGAATGATCTTTCAAAAGTAACTTCCCCTTTCAGTGCTTTATTTTCCTCATCTACCAAATGGAAAAGAGATCTCACTAGTCCATATCTCCCAAGGTTGTGAGGCTCAAAGATAATAATAAATGCCAGTCTATTGTAAACCTCAGGTGACACAGTGGATAGAACAGTGAGTCTAGAATCAGGAAGATCCAACACAAATCTAGTCTCAGACACTTACTGGCTAGCTTGGGCAAGTCACTTAACCTCTATTAACCTCAGTTTCCTCAATTGTAAAATGGGGACAGCACTTACAAGCCAGGGGATGGTTGTGAAGGTCAAAGGTAATAACATAAGCAAATTATTTAACATAGTAAATGCCTCATAAATGTTTTTTGCCTACTTACTATATAAATGTCAATAATAAGAAAGATAAGAAAGGCTGAACGAATGAGGAAGAACTAAATTAAAATCTTGTCTCTGATACCCACTGGCTGTATATCTTGAGCTAGTCATTTAAACTCTTAATATACCAAGCAACTTAGATTTTAGGTTTCAGAGAAGGTAAAAATCTGCATGAGTAGATCAAGTTTCTCACAAGAATCTGCTTACAAAGTCAAAATTAGAGGCCCAGGTAAAAACAACAACAAAAATAATTAGTATTATTGCCGTTATCAGTGCCTTCCATGATGAATTTGTATAGATTGACCCTAGATTTTTGAACTAGGAGACCTTGAAAATCAAAGTCCAATTCTATCATTTTACAGATGAGGAAGTTAAGGTCCAGAGAGTTAACTGAATGATCCACCCAACACCACACAGTTAGCAAATGGCAGTCACTCAATAAGTTGTTATTTAGTACCTACTATGTGTCAGGGACTATACTAGGTTTGAACCTAAGTATTCTGGCTCCAAATTTTGTGCCCTTTCTACTGTACCAGAAAAAGAAAGTGAAATTTCCATAGTTGAGAAAAACAGAAATGTGTTCAACCTAAAGGACTTGTCACACTTCCTCCCCTCTCCCCATTAACAAACATTTGTCATAATCTTCCCTCTCCCCCCAAAAAACTGAAAAGAAAATTTTTATAACAAATAGATATAGTCAAGCAAAAACAAATTCTTACATTGAGCATATTCAAAAACATATGCCTCATTCTCTATTTTAAATCTAGCATTGGTCTTTGGCAGTGGATGGGTAGTGGGCTTCCTCCACAGTCTTTTGGAGTTACATTTGTCATTGCTTGAGTTCTAAATTCAGGGGTTCCTCATTTTCAAAAGCAGGTTAGACTCTAAGTATGGGCCCAGCAATTAGCAAAATTATAGATGTAATCCAAAGACTAGCTTGGCTAAATGCAAAGAATGTCATTACAAGAAAGTTGACTACTGGATGTTGGGTTAGTTTTGTTTTGGATTTTTTTTTTGGGGGGGGGAATAGCAACAGCAACTTTTAGAACTATAAGGAAGAAAAGAGTGTTAGCGGTTTCCATAGGCATGGGGAACACACACACTGGCAAAATTACATATTGTTGACATTTGAAGCATCAAATGACTTTACTATTTCTTTTCTAAATGGCTGGATGGTGGGGGAGGGAATATCTGTATTATAGTATGGATTTGGTTGCTTTGGACTCTCTAGCTCAGTTAGGAATGAAGCCAGCCTAGTTGTTTCTTTGATTTCTTTCCACAGCAAAGAGGGGAATCTTTTAGTCACTGATCTTAAGGGGGTTTGGTCTCAGGAGATGAATGTTCTGAATCCTCAGTGAAAAATGATGCTCAGGACACCATTGCAAGGAGACACCTGCTCCCTGCCCAAGCTTTGGCAAGGAACTTGTCATTTATAGGATCCATGACCAGATGGGTTATTTATGGGGTGAGAGGGGGTGGTTTAAGCCCAGATTTCTCACTCTCCCTGATGTAAATGAAGGACCTGACAGGAAAAGAAAGCCCATTTTCACCTGACCCCTGCACTCAATCACTCATGTGCTGTTTTGTGAGTTAAACTGACAAAAATAACAAACAGTACCTCATAAAGATGACCCCTTCAAGACTAGGGACAAATGCCTAAAGTACAACTTTGCTTGATTTTCTTTTTCTTTTCTTTTTTGTTTCTTTGCTGCAAACTGCCAAGCTTTAATAGATGCAAATAATATTTTCATTTACTGAGAGAAGACAATTAATAAATTAAAATCATTAACTTTCTGGCAGGGCTGAAAAATAAATAGGGGAAGAGACAAGGATTGGATGCTTGGATTGGATGATTACTAAGAACCATTCCAGCTCCAGATCCAATGACTTTCTGAGCTGCTTTAATTCCTACATCTTCATGTGAAAAGAGGAAATTGGGGATAAGTTTTTCACCTGGGTAAAAAGTTCCCAAACCTTTTCCCACTTTTTAGGAGCAGCTTTAGTGCTAGAAGGAAACTTCAAGGTTATCTAGCCCAAGCTTCTCTTCTTATAAATGAGGAAACTGAGTCTTAGAGTAGTGAGGTGATTTGCTCAAAGTCACCCAGGTAGAAAGGCAGTGGCTGGAACTCAGGAAAAGTCCCAAATCTAGGGTTCTTTCCAAAGCGTCACCACCTTTCACCAAAATAAAATGTTTCTTACTTCTCCCTTTAAAGTAATAGTATGATGCTATACGTCCCAATGTCATCACTTATGAGATATAATGTGGCTTCCTAGACAGTCATTTGGACATCTCCTTTCCACTTCACCCAGATCTAATATTATCCTAGATTCTCAAAAATGTGCCACCTTTTCCCCAAAGCCCACCCGGTCTGAGGCCAACCTGCTGGTACCAACAAAGACTATGTACAGAGAATCCTCCAAAGAGGGTACAGAGAGAGCATCATGGGAAGCAGCAGCAGCATCAATGAGAACATAGAGCTAGAGCTAGAAGGAACCTTAAAGATGATTTAGTTCAATCTCCTTGTTGAGAGATGAGAAAACTAAGATCCAAAGCTCTCACAGGTGACTTGACCTAAGGTGGGTTGGGAACCCAAATACTGGCTTGAGGGTCTCTAAGCAAGCTTTTCTCAAAAATGAATGGCAAACACAGTGGATAGAGCACCAGCCCTGAAGTCAGGAGGACCTGAGTTCAAATCTGGTCTCAGACATTCCCTAGCTGTGTGGCCCTGAGCAAGTCACTTAACCTCAATTGCCTCAGCAAAAAGAAAAAAAAAATGAATGGCAAAATTCTTGCAGTCACAGCACCATTTAATTTAGCTCTCACTGGAACCATCTATACACCATGTACTTCTGCTAAAGTCAGCTTTCCCTCTCAGAAACTTTCTGGAGGTAGGAATCATACAGGAGAAGAGATAGCTTCCCAGATATGGATTTGCTTTTCCATAATACCTGCAGGGAGAGGGGATTCAGTCCCTGGACCCCTTCTGGACTTCCTTGGTAAGCTCCAGATATTCATTCTTCCCTCACCTGGGCCCTGATCCACCAAAGAGATGAATAAACGTAAGAAAAAGGGAACATTCCCCCCCCCCCCCCCGCAACACTCCTAACCCGATCCTTCCCTTCTACCATTTCCAGTAATTTACAAATAAAAGAATCATTTAACAGAGATGAATAAGTTGCATTTTTATTTTATAGAGACAGCTAAATGGTCAACCTGATTTCAACTCCAAATTCAGACACTTACTAGCTGTATGACCCTAGGCAAGTCACTTAACTGCCATTTCCTTCAGTTTCCCAACCATAAAATGGGAACACCACCACCTATCTGCCTTGTTGTGAGAATCAAATAATTATAAAGCACTTAGTACAGTATCTGACATATAGTAGACACTAAATAAATGCTTATTCCCTTCCCTCACTCCCTTATAAAACTCCCAAGTCTGAAGTCAATATAGATGAATTAGTTAAGAAGGGTCTCTACCACAGCAAAATATCTTCTTGGGAAGTTCTTTGAGGCTAAGGATAATATTCTATGTGTCTAGTCTTTCCCCAAAAGCTCTGAGTACACCAAAAGTGCTCAGTAATGCTGATAGTTGGAAGCTTGTCAAAGAGACTTCATCTGCCATGAACAAAAGCCTGCTTAAATATTCCCTTCACATGGACATGAACAGGATTTGAAAATTAGCATGATCTATAGAAATAACATCATTTTAAGATTTACAAAGTACCATCTTCACCTGAAACTCATAACATAGGAAGCACAAGTTTCACTCTTCAAGGCATTTCCCCAACCTCTACACCCAGCCATTCAGATTTTGAGAAATAAACAGCACTGACATCAAAAAGCAAAAAAAGGGGCAAACTCCAACCCCCAACCATTGGCAAGGAATCATTTGTTTCCACCAAGAAGTTGCCTAAATTTCAGCCCTAAGTTCAGTGCCTGGCACAGAGCAGGTAATGAAGAAATGTTTTTTGACTGAAATGCAGAGCTTTATCATTGATCTCCAGCAGATTGTTAAAGCCCATTTAAAAAAGTCATACCCAGCATCACTTGAAACAGATGCTACTTAAAAACAGCAGTTGTTAATTGACTTCAAAAGCTCTGGCAATGCAGTCTCTCCCATATAGTATAAAACATTTTCCATGACTCTATGCAAGGCACAGTTAGACTGCCATGGACAACTTATGCTCTGTTGCTAACCCACTACTATAAACAGAAATTCAAAATTCTATTTTATTAGGATTGTGTCATTGGAAGTTGTAGAGCAAGACTATCTTCTTTCTTTTCCCTTCCTTTCCTGGTACTCTTGCTGCATTTTGGTTATAGATTAAACATCAAGCAATAAATATTAGAAAAAAGAGAGAGACAAGGAAGGAAAGCCTAAAGGAAGGGAGGAAAAGAGGGA